>CM064560.1:13339664-13624550 GCA_032716605.1 Paralithodes platypus | reverse complement strand
GACTCACAAAATGTTAAAGATGCTTGAATGACTCTACTCTAGACACCTAAGGAAACAATCTGCAAGTCCACCAATACAATAATGACAATAAAAATTCCTCCAATATGCAAGAAAATTCTAGCCAGCTCTACTAGGTAGCATAGAATAGTTCTCCAAAAAACATGTGATAGGATACTACTGAATCTTGTGCAAGGTCGCCATTTTGTTACGGCTGGATCGGCAATACATATTCGGGATTCTTGATCGTAGGACAGAAATGGCTTAAGTGACAACGACACGCTCGATTCCAGTCCCAAATACTATATGCTCCAGACAACAAAAGCACCAACGCCCTACAGAGTTATCGTCTACGGTAACGAGGTACCTTAACTCGGCGAAAGGGTACAACAGGGGTAGGCTATGAGGCTAAACTCCCTCAGACATTTATAGGTTACGTTATTACTAAAGAAATGCAATACTCAAGAAACTACGTTAATATTAAGCCTCTAATAATGTAGAATAGAAGCAGGCTAAAGGTATGACAGTGAAATGCTAAATGACAAATGTACACGCCTACTTGAAAGCGCGTGCACTACACTAACTGTCCCCTACTAACATGCACTAGCATGTAGCATACAAGATGTTCATGATCCAGTAGATACCTAATAATACACATGGGAGGAACATAAACAGTAGTCACTTATTATAATAATGAATCTATACTTGGAATAACTAAAAGGTTGCAGGCAACAGTACTGCGCCGGTAGCCTACTACCGCATAGGCTACTTCGCTTCTCTCACTCTGTCTCCCCTCCGAGTCCGTATGCGCCCTACGCAACAGAACTCCGGACACAGCAGCAAAACGACAGTGCAGTTAATTGATACATGAAAGTATTAATAGTGTTGTCTTGTGTGTGAGTAATGTGTATTGTAAAGTGTTATAGATATATACTTAAAGAGAGCTGCAATGCATAGTAAAATAAAGATATATCCCACTCATCATCCCCATGTGTTCTAGCTAGCAGGCCAAGTCACAGGAACAACGAGTCCCAGCACCGAAAGCGAGAACCCAGGAGAAGACTGTAGAGAACACAAGGGCAGATAAATTACGTTACTCTACTATACCGGCACTACGAGCGAGCTGTAGTCTCGGGTGCTACACTCGCTCCTGGCTCGGTATGCAAATCAAGGCTAAGTCCTCGTCCCTCTACAGACAACTCCTGGGCATGGTCGGGCTCTTACACATGGCACCAGTCTAGTCACAAATGGGATGATGAGCAGGGCATATAACTCGTGAACATGTAGAACGTTCACCAACTATCCTCATCAAGAAGATCGCTGTTCACATTAACCCCTTAAATCTAATACATGTAAATATATGCTTGTCCTAAGAGTAATACGAGAGGTGAGTGCTGAAACTCCTTTAGGACCTCAAGGGAAGGTTATGCATTTAAATAGAGAGAAGAATGAAATGAGAGTAATGTCGTCAGAGAGAAAGAGTGCAACCATGAGAAGTGGGGAGAGAGAGCAAGGGATGTTAGAATCTCAAAGGTTCTAGGCAACCTAGTCCAGGAACACACAGCAAACCTCCAGGCAGTGTGCTGTACGACAACATGGGCCCAGCCCAGGCAGGCAACAATGGACTACCAACCCTATCGCGCCTAGCTATAAGGGCAAGGCTGCCAACCAGTCCATACGTCTGGCAACCACCCGGCCGGCAGCGCGGCGTGTTGCTACCCTCTTGCTCTGAAGCCCAACTCACTCTCTCTCTCTGAATTCCCATTATCCTATCTATCAACTTCTCTATTGATACTACATATTAAATGGAAGGTCTCGACATGGCTTAAAACAAAACCCACCACTGGTTAGCACATGACGAGACCTTTGCAGAGATACAAAGAACATAGTTATAAGTTGTCACACTCAATATACATAGCGGCTGACGGTAGCCAGATCACGGGCGGTACAGTGGAGTACCAAGGAGTACAATCAGGTTGCGTTGCCCAGCACTGGGGTGCGTCACACTATATACTTTGGTCACTCCCGCCGCAGGCTGGATGTGCTCAATAGATCTAAAAGACGCCTATTGGCATGTCCCCATCAACAAACGCTTTCAGAGGTTCCTAGCCTTACGCAACGGGAATCAAACGTTTGTCTTCCAAAGAATGCCCTTTGGGTTAAATCTAGCACCCAGAGTTTTCACAAAATTAGTCCGACAGGCATTGCTACCATTGCTCAAACAGGGAATCATGATCTTATGGTACCTAGACAATTGGCTAGTGGTAGCCCAATCCAAGGTAATGTGCCTTCACCATGTTCAACTAGTATTAGACCATGTAGAAGCCTTAGGGTTCAGGATAAACCTAGCAAAGTCATCTCTCATCCCCACCAAACAAATCCAATGGGTGGGCCTTATCTGGGATACCGAGTTACTGACTCTGAGTCAGAGTATAGACAATCGTCAGAGGTTTCGGAGGAAACTCTTCCGATTTCTGCACTCCCAGACGACAACGAAGAAGATCTGGGAATCTCTGGTAGGCTCACTCAACTGGATACAACTGACGGTACTGTTAGGTCGCCTGAAGGTCAAAAGAATTATCTTGGAAGGAAACAGGTGCTTTCCTCTTTTACCGGCGGAAACACTGAGGACAATTCCAACCTTAATCTACAACCTCCTGGTGGCCTGGGCGAAGCCAGAAGTTATTCACTCCTCCTTGACTTGGACAGCTCCACCACCGACAGTTTGGGTGGATACAGACGCGGCGGGAACCCTGGGTTGGGGTTACCAATCAAACTTAGGCCACCAGAGCCAAGGTCGATGGTCAACTTCAAATCGCCTCCATATCAATGCCAAGGAGTTACTAGTCCCACTATTCTTTTTACAGGAGCACAGCACAAACCAGACGGGAAAGTCCCTAGCCTTCAGAATGGACAATTTGACTGCAGTGACATGCCTTCAAAAGCAAGGGTCAGTGAGATCAAGAGTGTTACAAGGGTTGTCGGAAAAGATATTTCGACTAGCCGCGAGGCTCGGGATTTATCTTCATGCCACATATCTGCCCCGGTAGTGGCGATTGTAGGGCGGATGCTTTGTCCCGGCGACAGAGCACGCAAAGTGAGAATGGGCTCTAAGACAAAACATCTTTCAAAAGTTGATTGCGGAGCCCTACAATCCACAAGTGGACCTGTTCGCATCAGAGGCGAGCCACAGGCTACCTCAGTACCTCACACGCAGTTTTAACTCCTGCGGGGGTCCGGACGCATTTATGGTAGAGTGGAACAAATGGAACTCCATTTATGTTTTCCGCCTCCAGAAGCATCGTTAATGTGCAAAGTAGTTAAAAAACTACGGGATTACCGGGGCATGGTCTCGATGATCGCGCCCTTGTGGCCGGCTCAAGTGTGGTACAACCAGTTGAAGACGTGGTGCGAAAACCCATTGTCACTCCCGATCTCGTATTTCCACTTAGAGACAATTGGAAACCTCAAGACCTCGCTGACTTTCGCCTTGTGGATATTCAGAAGGCCAAGTGGCTAGGCCAGTTTGGGGAATCCGTGACTCACAACTTGATTAACCAATATGCTCCATCAACCCAAAGACAGTACCAATCACACTGGAAATCATTCACGACATGGATCGGAGAAACTGGCCAACGACAGTCCTCAGTGGCTCTGGTGTTTAACTATTTAAATTACCTATTTGAAGTTCAAAAGTTGTCAGTTGTCACATTAAGGAATCACCTCACAGCAATTAGGACACCATTTCTAGATTTAACTGGTTTGACTATACCGGAAGCGGAAGAAAAGGGATTTATGAGGTCATGCTTCAAGCTTCGCCCTTCCCCTCGTCAACTCACACCCACCTGGTCTCTGGATCGAGCCCTTGAAATGCTTCAGTCCCGTAAATATTGCAAAGATCCTCCCTTTGATCTCATACTAAAAAAGGCCATCTTCCTAATGGCACTGGCTATGGGTGACAGGGTGTCTGAGTTCGGAGCCAAACTGTCTTAGATTTAAGAGGCGCAACATAGGGGTACATATTACTCCTGCTCCTAACTTTATTGCTAAGAATGAACATTCTCATCATGTATTTACAGAGTTCGAAATTCTGGCTCTGAAACAGGGTGACTCATTTAAACTCATTTAAATCCAACTTCACTACTGCTTCATCCATTCCACCATTAAAATCTCCGACTGGCAATCTTGTAAGTGACCCACGAGGTAAAGCTAACCTTCTTGCGGATATTTTCTCCACCAACTCAACCTTAGATGAAATAAATCAAGATGTCCCTGTACTTAATTTATTCCCTCACTTAAGATCCACACCAGACATGTCAAAACTATTTTGCAGAATCTCTCGGTAGATAAGGCTCCTGGTCCAGATGAAATTCCTCCAATAGTACTTAAGAATTGCTCGCTCCTGTATTGGCAAAATGTTTCCGTCTGTGTACTCATACCTCATGCTTCCCAGTACCCTGGAAAGAAGCAAACATCCATCCAGTTCCTAAAAAAGGTGCCTCTTCAGATCCATCAAACTACAGACCAATAGCTATAACTTCCACTCTTGGTAAAGTCTTGAAATTATATTAAATAATCACATAATTAAGCATCTTGAGAATAATAAATTAATCAGTGATAGGCAATATGGTTTTAGACGATGTCGATCAACTGCAGACATGCTTGCCTTCTTACACATCAAATCAACCAAGCTACAGACCAACATGGTGAAACACATACAATAGCACTGGATATATCAAAGGCATTTGATAGAGTCTGGCATCAATCCTTATTGTCGAAGATGTCACACTACGGCCTTGCATCAGTAGTTCCACTAATTTCTTCTTATCTTCATAACAGAAATTATGTGTAATGGTAGATGGCCTTTATTCTCAATTTCACTCAATAAATGCTGGTGTTCCCCAGGGATCAGTTTTGGCCCCAATTCTGTTCCTCATTCATATCAATGATCTCATATCTACCACTCATAATCCAATACATTCCTACGCAGATGACTCAACACTCCACAGTTCCTTCACATTTACCAATTCTTTCACCCAACCCGATCTTATAAATTCAAAAATAAACACTGCAATTTCTCTGAACCAGGACCTTTCTAGAATTAATGGATGGGGACAAAAGAATCTAGTTTCCTTTAATGCACAGAAAACCAAGTACATTCAATTTTCTAACCGACAGAATCTCACTGACTCCCATATATTTTTTAATTATGTAAATATTCCCACTTCCCCTAGTATTGACATTCTCGGTGTAATCTATCTGCCCCCCCCCCCCCCAGCACCCCGAACCCCAGCCCCCACAAAACACCCCTTCCTCACTCATCTTCTTCATCAGAATCCAGCCCAGAAACCCATGTTAGAACCAATTTTCGCACTACTAAAGGTTGCCTTGTAAAACGCCCCATTAGATTATCTCCCATTCTTATTTCAAACCAATCTACAACTACTCACCTTTCTACTGATACCAAAGTAAACCACCCAACACACACGAACACCTCTAAAACTCTAAGGATCTCTTCGCTAACAAACACAAAAATCTCTGAATCAGTCACGCTCCGCACACCAAAGTTAACCCGTGGTACTATTGCGTTCGCAAGAGATAATAACCACCCTGGGGGTCATCCAAAAGGTCACCACTTGCCTTCACACCTCAGCACCACCAACACCTACCTGCTCCAGAAAAACCTCACTACCTGCAGAAGCCATGATGGACGTCCCACCATACGTTAACTCCTTCAGACATATATGACGCGACCGCGTCATATGGCAGAGTGAACCAAAAACTTATTATATTGCCAGAAAATAAGTTTATGACGCAATTGAGCCGGTCTTTTGGCTGGTAAGTCCCATAAGTTAGATGTACATGTGGAAACATCTAGCAACCCCCTAGCGTCCCTGCGAGGGCCCCGCGAGGGTAGAGAGAGTCAGTTTCTTCCCAGCAGCCAGTCTACTAGGTGGGTGTGCGCGGCCCTTTAAACCAAGGGGCCTCCATTTTGCCCAGCCTGGCTGGTATTACCGCCCTAATATAACCCAAACGAAGTGCTATATCGATGGATTATTGTGTTAGTCTTGTTTAGGGTATAATAACCATGTTAGTGATGTGTTATGCTAGTCTGGTGTACATGACCAAGGTGGGCTCCACGAGGGGCCATGGTTTCGCTTGTTTGTGGATCACTTTCATACAATATCGAGTCAATTATATTGCTATTTATCAGTTCAAGTAGTGTATCTTACTTGTATTAGTGTTTCTTAGTGAAAAAACTTTCATTACTGGTCGAGCATTCTCTGGTGTAGGCTACGTGACCAAGGTGGTGGAGCCCACGAGGGGCCATGCTTTTTGCCTATACGTTTCGCTTGTTTGTGGATCACTTTCATATAATATCAGTCAATTATATTGCTATTTATCAGTTCAAGTAGTGTATCTTACTTGTATTAGTGTTTCTTATTGGAAAAAACTTTCATTACTGGTCGAGCATATGTCGCCGTGCTCCCTCAGCCCTGTGCATTTTTGCTCGATAATTTAGTGGTGGAAAGTGCTTGGGAGTTAAGTTTTTATTGGCAAAAGCACTCTACATATACGGCTTGGTGGCCACGAGGGAATCTCAGCAGTGTGAGTAAGTACAGTCAACATTTTTATGTCGCCACGAGTAGGTGGAGGTGGTGGTGGTGGTGGTGGTGGTGATGGTGATGGCCACGAGTAGGTGGACGTGGTGGTGGTGGTGGTGATGGTCGTGGTGGTGGTGATGGTCGTGGTGGTGGTAGTGGTCGTCGTGGTGGTGTTGGTCATGGTGGTGGAGGTGGTGGTGGTTGTCGTGGAGGTGGTGGTGGTGGTGATGGTCATGGTGGTGGAGGTGGTGGTGGGCATGGTGGTGGAGGTGGAGGTGGTGGTGGTGGTGGTGGTGGAGATGGTGGTGGTGTTGACACCAATAGGGTCGGGTCCCTTTTCTGACCTTGGGTCAGGTCACTTTTCTGACCGTGGGTCAGGTCAGAAAATGAACCCAACCCTATTGGTGTCAACACCACCACCATCTCCACCACCACCACCACCATTTTATTATTTTTATTATTTTTGTGTTTAGGCCTATTTTATTATTTGTATTATTATTATTATTATACCTGTTATTCCTGTGTATGGGATCACCCATAAAAAAGTATTTATATTTGTATTTCATTTATATTTTTGCTTTATTATAGGCTATTATTATTATTATTATTATTATTATTATTATTATTTATTATTATACCCAACATTATTATTATAAATGTCCCCCACCCCAAACTCTATTATATATAATTATATATATATATATATATATATATATATATATATATATATATATAATATATTTATATAATATATATATATAATTATATATATATATATATTTATTTATTTTTTTTTATTAGGGGTAGCCTTTTTTTTTTTTTTTTTAGGGGTAGCCTATATATATATATATATATATATATATATATATATATATATATATTTTTTTTTTTTTTTTTTTTTTTTTTTCCCTGTACCCCACCTCCCCCCGCCTTCCCCTATTCTTATATATATATATATATATATATACTATACTATATATATATATATATAATATATATACCCCTGGGGGTTAGGGAATAGAATATGCCCCACGTGCCTTCTGCGTGTCGTAAGAGGCGACTAAAGAGGTTGGGTCGGTGGGCTTGCGACCCCCACCCGGAAAAAATATCTAAGCAAAGAAAAACGAACGAACAGCCTCGGATGCGGACGGAACCAACGTTGACGAACCACGACCGACTAAGGACATGCCTTCGGACATTCTGAGAATGGCTACGTGGAATGTTAGTGGCATGAATGATGGCACAAAAGAGAGAGAGGTTCTGGAAGTGTTAGTGAATGCCAGGCTGTATGTATGTGGAATGACAGAGACCAAATGGAAAGGTTCAGATGTGAGAGAGTGGGAGTGTGGAATGGGTGTGTGTGCTGGAGTGAGTGAAGGAACAGCGAGAGAAGGTGCATGTTTGTTTGTAAGTAGCAAATGGAAGGAATGTGTAAGAGAGTATGGGTCTGTGGGTTCAAGGATTGTGTGGGTGAGAATGAAAGTAGGAATACAAACGTGGGTGATTGTATGCGTGTATGCCCGACAGAGGATATACTTGAAAGAAAGAAAGAGGAGTTCTGGATGAATGTGGAGGCGTGCCTGGAGAAGTTTGACAAGAACGAAAGAATATTTCTGATTGGGGATATGAATGGTAAGGTGGGTGATAGGAAAGTTGAGGGAGTGGTGGGAGGGTGGGGGGTACCATCAGAGGTGAATGGGAATGGTAGTGCACTTGTGGACGTATGTGTGGGGAGGAGGTTGTGGATAGCCAACACCTTCTTCCGACACAGAATGATCCACAGGTACACGTGGAAACGGATGTTGACGATGAAGGATAAGACAGTGGTGGAACGAAAGTCATTGATTGATTATGTATGTGTGGATGAACGAATGAAGAAATCTGTGATGGATGCTAGGGTGTATAGGGGTATTGGAGGGGGTCTGTCTGATCATTATGTAGTGGTAGCTAAGGTTAGGATACAAAAGAAGTGGGTGAGGAGAGCGGGAGGGAGGCGAGAGGAGGGTGGAATGGTGAGGAGGGTGGAGAGGTTGCAGGAGGAGGAAGTCAGGGAGGAGTACAGGAGAGCAGTGGAAAGACGACTAGGTGGGTTCGACCTGGAAGTTATGGAGGAAGTGGAGGAGATGAGCAAGGTGTTTAAGGATGAGATCTGTGCAGCATGTGAGGAGGTGTGTGGAGTGAGGAGAAGAGGGAGGGGAGTGAAAGGTACAGCATGGTGGACAGAAGAGGTAAGAATAGCTGTGGAAGAAAAGAAGAAGAAAGCATATAGAGAGTGGTTGGGTAGTAGAGGGAATGAAGATTCCGAGAGACAGAAACGAGCGAGGTACGTGGAGAGTAAGAGGGTGGTGAAGAGAGTAGTGAAGGAAAGTAAGAGAAGAGTAGATGAGGAATTTGGAAGGAATCTGAGTGTAAAATGGAGGGAGAGTAAGAAACTGTTCTGGAAAGAAGTCAAGAAAGTTAGGGAAGGTAGCAAGGGAAACAGTAAGGGTGTGACAGATAAGAATGGGAGAATGCTAGCCGAGAAGCAAGAGAGAGTCGAAAGATGGAGGGAGTACTTCAGTGAGTTGCTAAATGAAAGGAATGAAGAGCCAGCAAACATAGCTGGATATGGTATGGGAGGGAGAAGAAGAGAAGTAGTGGAGGAGGAGGTGGGGATCAGGAGGTCAGAAGTGTGGGAAGCCATGAAAAGAGTGAAGTTGGGGAAAGCACCAGGAACAGATGGAGTGTGTGGGGAAATATTGAGGTATGGTGGTGAGATAGTGATAGAATGGGTATGGAAAATGTGCAAACTAGCATGGGAGAAGGGGAGTGCACCCGATGACTGGAAGACTGGCATAATAGTCCCCCCTATATAAGGGCAAAGGGGAAAGAGGAGTGTGTGGTAACCACCGAGGAATATGTCTTCTAAGCGTAGTAGGGAAGGTATACAGTAGGGTAGTGATTGAGAGAGTGAGAGTGAGAACGGAGAAATGGATAGGCGACGAGCAGGGAGGTTTTAGGAAGGGAAGAGGATGTGTAGATCAGATTTTTACCCTGAATTGTGTTGTGGAGAAGTATCTGGAGAAGAAACAAAAGGTGTATGTTGCCTTTATGGACTTGGAGAAGGCCTATGACAGAGTGGATAGAGAAGGTTTGTGGAAAGTACTTAGAATATACGGAGTAGAGGGCAAGTTGCTGAAAGCAGTGAAGAGCATGTATGAGGGTGCAAAGGCGGCAGTACGTGTGGAGAGTGAGCAGAGCGAGTTCTTTGACCTGAATGTTGGTTTGAAACAGGGGTGTGTGATGTCCCCGTGGTTGTTTACTGTATATATGGATGGAGTTATGAAAGAAATACTATCAAGAGCAGTGGATGTTGGTGTATCGCGGAAAAGGGAGGGAATTGAGTGGAAGCTACCTATACTGCTGTTTGCGGATGATACAGTTCTGATGAGTGATAATGAATGGGAGTTGCAGGGTCTGGTAAATGAGTTTGGAACAGTGTGCGAAAAACGGAATTTGAAGGTAAATACGGGGAAGAGCAAGGTTATGGTCTTCGAAAGGGGTGAAGTCACAGAGTGTGAGGTGAAGCTGAACGGTCAGGCTATGGAGATCGTCAACTCTTTTAAGTATCTGGGCAGTGTGTTGAGTAAAGATGTGACTATGGATGAAGAGGTGCGGGAGAGGGTACAACAGGGGAAGAGGGTTGTAGGAACGCTAAAAGCAGTAACAAGAAATAGGGTGGTCAGTATGGAAGTGAAGAAGTCCTTGCATGACAGTGTGGTAATCCCGACACTGACTTACGGAAGCGAAGCATGGACGTTGGTTGAGAGACTCAGACCAAGAGTGAGAGCAGTGGAAATGAATTACTTAAGGAGTGCGTGCGGAGTTACATGGAGGGATAGACAGACTAATGAGGAAGTAAGAAGGAGGTGTGGTGTGGAGGTAGATGTGCTGGAAAGTGTGAAAAGGAACAACTTGAGATGGTTCGGCCATATGGAACGTATGGAAAGCGAGAGAATGACTAAGAGGGTGTACGAGAGCGAGGTGGAGGGACAGACCGAATATGAGGTGGAAGGATGGAGTGAGGAACTACATGAACGAAGGCGGTGCTGGTTGGGGGGAGGGGCGTCGACTGACTGGGGACAGAGGTGCATGGGGGCGGTTCGTTCATGGCCACCCCTTCGGGGATCACGGCGTCAGGCAATAGATAGATAGATAGATAAAACGTATATAGAAATGAAGCATATGATGATAGGAACCCAAAACTACCATTATAATTTTGCTACCTATATTGTAGCGCCTCCTGTATATTGACCGAAAGACCAATTCTATATTACCGGTATGTTCAAATAATATGTAATAGCACTGTGTATGGTTGTATTAAATATAAATAGTGATAGATGTGTATATTAATGAGATAATTATTCCGAAGTTAGCATACGCTCAGAAAATTATAGTGCAACACTGTTGCCAGATACTAAACAACCCCATTATCATAATAATAATAATAATAATAATAATACTTTATTTCAGACTCACACAGTACAGAGGGGACCATACCTGGGGTCCATATATACCTTACAGTAACATAAATATATATAAGCTACTGTACATAGGCTACATAAAATAAAAAGAAATTAAATAATACCCAGCTTGCTATCATGTAGTTCACAGCACTGCCTCAACCAAAAACAGTGGTCATCAAACTACTGTGTTACCAAAACCACTGTCCTAATTGTGTACAGTACCATGCCTCACATCATTTAGCTTCCGGTACAGTATGTTGCTACAGTACAGTATAGGAATATCGGTACTGTACTGCACTATGAGGTTCAGTACCGGTATGCTAATTCTGTAGAGTAACAGACCTGAAATCATTACTTAAGGTTAAATATAGAGCAACTTCCTCCAGTGTGTCTGGATCCTAGAGGTGTACACTATGCTTGGAGTATGTAACATTTTAATGATACTGTTCTCAGAAGTGTTAAGGCGCTGAATGAATTTATATTTTAGCTTTCTAATGAGTGATTGGTAACAGTGTAAGTTCATATAGGCACATAGCGTACTTGTACTCTCATATTTTGAGAGCCCCAGAAACATTTTCATGATATTGTGATATGAGATACTTAGTCTATTCACTGTCATTTTCTTATAGTTCCACCATAGTTGTGCTGTATACATTGGTGAGCAGTAGGAGTTGAACAATGTTATTTTTGTATCCCATGTGCACATATGAAATTTTCTTAATATTGAATATCCCTGCATGTAAAGTTGCCTTCGCTGACGACCCATATCCTCATCATCTGAGCGATCACTTGAAATATAGTGTCCTAGATACTTTACTTTACTTACTTCTTCTATAATTTCTTCATACAAATGGAATGTAGCTTTGATTTCAATAGAAGGTTAGATTTAAATATTATGATATTGCTCTTTATAGGATTAAATTTGACTGAATGTTCGATTCCAAATTTTTCACATACTCTTAATAATTTATCCAGTCCTGCTCCAGAGGGCGCGATTAAGGCTAGGTCATCAGCATACATGAGATGATTTACAATGGTGCTGCCAATACAGCACCCAGTGCGAGTCTTGTTCAGCTCCAGACTAAGATCATCCATGTAGACGTTGAAAAGATATGGAGACAATATCTAAAATGCCCCAGAACGAGAAGCCCACCACAGAAGCCATGAACGAACACCACACAGAAACACCAAAGGAAAGGTCCACAGAACGAAAGGACCAGCTGACCGAGCCAGCCATTTCAGACAGCCCAAGCCGCAGGGCTAAACAGCTCCAGGACACACCCATTTACCTTTTCTAAAACTGACCATTTTCCACACCTCACGTACACTAACCACCTCGTGTCCTACACTCCTAACTACAAAGATGATGAACAGGAATATACATTCATATTAAAAACACCCATGCCTGTCCCGACGTTGAGCCAATGCCAACACATCAGACAGCCATAATTATATCTATGTATGTTCTTGCATCCGAGAAGTAGATGTTATATATCTTAGAAGTTAAAACACCCACGCTGTCCCTAGACCTCGTATATCATTTTCCATGACGAGTATAGATATATGTAACCCGTGCCCAGTCGCCCCTTGCACTGTTCCTCTAGTAACTAAGTATTAATATTAACATTCCCTAACATCTTGTCTTGCCAGACTAAGCTTCTGAAGACCCATCGCCCTATAAATCTATGTATGCAATCCTTAGGTTAAGTATTTTTATCCGCCATTGTGTTCAGCTTTTTCCATTTACTTTCCACAATTGTCATACGTCTTCCCCTTGCCTCCTTCGTATCCACAGCCCACACTACGCCAATTTATTTCGTGTCTTACACCTCTTACCCCAACCAGAGATTGTATAAGATAACCTGGTTACCAGTATCTGTCATAAGTACCCCGAAACAATAACTAAGTACCCCTACGAACTGCCGCTGTGGGTGGTATTTTATATTTAATAGAAAACGCAGTTCCCAGGGCCAACTAATAGTATCCATAACCCTCTGACTGATCACATAACTCTATCTTTTCCAGACTCATATACCACCCCATAGTTGCATTCCCCGGTAGCATTTGGCTAACGTATTCTACTGCCTTTTCAAACTTCCATATCAATTGTAGCCTAATGCCACCCCCACGCCCAGGGACCTTAGGGGCAAAATTTCCCTGTAGCCCTTGAACTCCCCCCCCCCCCCCCCCCTCTCATTAAGACACCCGCGCTTCTCGACTCTTGTCCGACCTAGCCTCTCTCTCATACCTCTTGAAGATCCTTGAATTGTCCGTTACTAACGCTCTCCAACCTTTTATATATATACTCCTATCCAGCCTACCTTCACTTAGTAGGCCAGAACAACATTAGAACTTTACTAGCCCCTTGCATGCCATCTATTCTCTTACAACACATTCACAACCCTGCACCCAATGGTCGTCGGTGCGAGGCTAGCCGCCCCGCCAGTAACTAACTTCTATTGCCATACTTCCAGATAAATGTGGCAGAGTTAGCAACCCAGTCTCCACCATATCCAGCAAACCCTACAATTAACAACCAGCCGAGTAAAACCAGCTAGCTAAGGCACCTTCGGTTTTGGTATTAAAGACACTCCCATCTGTCTCATACACAGAGGGTTATTACAAACACTGGTGATATGGCAAGCCCCTAGCCACAGCCGCCGGACGACTATATCAGAGAGAGGGCGCCCAGCTCCCCCTTTTTGCCCACCCGAGGAGGGAGACCCCCACCCCCGCGGAGGTATACCTGGCCCCTGTTTTGACTTTCGAGTCATTGCCAGGTAGCACAGGAATTCTTCCTATCGATGAACTAACCATGAATGACTAACACCTTTACTAACCTCTATTAACTCACAATAAACCATTTACCTTTCTTGCATGCTCTGATCACTAAATTAGCACCTCAGCTATACCATAGAATGAAGATTGAACAATCTAGAGAGACGCTCCTATCACAGCTGTCCCCATCCTCCTCGCAAAGTAGATCCAGTCTCTCTCCCCTAAATACGTCCAGTATAGCCAAAATAGTACCTCTTACTAAGGCTCAGTTATATGAAAATATAAAGGCTTCCTATCGCCCTGTGCCACAACAGTAAATACCATCTTACCTAGTCCCCATATCTATTGAGAGCTCAATTAAGTCCATAAGACTCGAGATCCCTACTGTCTACAGGGTCCAGAACCGAGCCTATAAATCTAACTCCCGCCCCCAGTCAAATCAGTTGAAAGCTAGACACCAACCAGGGGTCACTACCCTGCAGTTAATTTCTAGCTCTGCCCTTGTGTTGTTCCGGAGTGAGATCCCAGAAACCGGCAGACTCCGTGGCAGATTTGGATAGAAGGACCTGCCCACGTATTGAAGAACTTCACACATATGGCCCCCCTGGACGGCCGCGGAACCAGTCGTTAGCCCCCAACATCATGGACGCAAGATAACCAGGACCAGACCCATCAGATACTACCCAAGATTCCCTTTAGCAGTACTACATATTACTGTGCTGTTTTAGATTCACTAATTAATATTTCTACGAAGTGGCTAAGACCTTGCCCAGTGTAATTCATACTTAACCATTCCATTTGGGACGTACTAAGCGATCAGTGCTCTTTAATTAACAGGCGACCTTGACTCTCGTAATTACCTTATTCAGATATTAAAACTCTAGTGATATCTAACGTTCGCCCACTGATTTGCGTTCTATGTATTTCTGAGACAAGGATATAAAACTTAGATCAGTACCCCCTGAGGTTACTAGAATTCCCGTGCTCTAAAAATGCGTGTCTAATCTAGTCTGTGAACTACTACTTGTGCACCAGAGCTACCAGTAATAAATCTAACAGTGAATATGAATCTATAAGTAACATTGATGGTCTTCGGTATATAAACCTGTGAAATCAAAGCCAGTGATCAGAAGATTAATACCTGAACGTTGGAAGTGGGAGACTAGGCTCCATCCAGATCCACTTATGCTAGTGTTGTTCAATTCTATTATATTGTCTTACACAAGTATTCTGCAGTGGTATATCAATAAACGTGATCATGTAACTTGCTACCATGTGTTTCTTTGTGTTCTCTATTCCTCATATCTTGTATTGTGCATGCAGCCTTATATACCCAGTCAATTTAGAACTCACATTACCCAAGTTAAACCTGTAGAAAAACAGGGCATAACATTGGCGGCAGCGGTGGTTCTTGATTCGGATAAAAGGTTGCATTACACTGCAAGTTTGGAACAGTAGAAGCATGGCAACATCGCGAAATCTTCAGCCACTCGCACACATTCCCAAGTATGATGTAAACACATATGATATCACCAGTTACTTAGACATAATAAAGCCAGTGTACGATGTGGTACTTCATAATGACCGCGAAAAAATCGCCATGGCAATTTTGCATATTGTACAGTTGGGAGAAGCCGTTTCCCAACTTGTTGATAAGCCTACCTTTAAAGAATTTATTCACCAAATGGTGACACAGAATACGCCAGAGAGTACCTGGAACCAGTTTCGATCCTTCGTGATCCGGACTTTAGATCCACTTTTGGGTTCCCCCGTCGCCCCCAAAATAATAAAAGTCGACGAGATCAAGTATGAAGGGGATATAAATGTGACCCTCATACAACTCTACAGATACGTGAGGACCACGTATAGCTATGAAGATTACGACCAACAAAATGAACTCTTATTCACCGCATTGTTAAACATCCTCCCACCCCACATCACCGCCCATCTCGACCCGTATGGCTTATTCGAAGAACATATGCTCGCCATCAGAGAAGAATGCCTACGCAGTTCGATGAATCCCCTATCCAACCTTTTAGCCCCTATCCAAGACTCCGTGCACCCTTCCAAAATGACTTCCGGTGAAAGTCCAACCCCAGTGAACTCTTCCCCCACCAACCCTCCACAGCCCCCCCAACAAGCCCCGTATTCTAGCTATGCCTACCTATGTAGGCCTACCACAACATATTTTCCCCATGACCCCAGAAATGTTCAGCTATCCCCCCACCAACAAAATTTCCCTTGTGACAGTTTTCCGTCGGTAGCTTGTGACAGTTTTCAGTCAGTAGCTCCCTTCCACCCCACACAATTCACACCCTAGAAAACTTCGAAACCCCACACTTGACTCGCCCTCTCATGTCAAACAAACTCACCAGTCCCAGAGAACCTCTAACCAGACCGTGACTGCCACCAAGAAAATTCCCAAATTCGTCCTATTAACAACCCCAAATCAATACATCAGTCCTCTACCAATAACCCCTGTTCTACACCTAACTCTCCCCCCACCAACCCTCCCCAGCCCCCCAACAAGCCCCGTATTCTAGCTATGCCTACCTATGTAGGCCTACCACAACATATTTTCCCCATGACCCAGAAATGTTCAGCTATCCCCCCACCAACAAAATTTCCCTTGTGACAGTTTTCCGTCGGTAGCTTGTGACAGTTTTCAGTCAGTAGCCCCCTTCCACCCCCACACAATTCACACCTCTAGAAAACTTCGAAACCCCACACTTGACTCGCCCTCTCATGTCAAACAAACTCACCAGTCCCAGATAACCTCTAACCAGACCGAGACTGCCACCAAGAAAATTCCCCAAACTCGTCCTGTTAATGTCAAACAAACCCACCAACCCCAGATAACCGCTAACCAGACCGTGACTGCCACCAAGAAGATTCCTAAAATTCGTCCTGTTAACAACCCCAAATCAATAGATCAGTCCTCTACCAATAACCCCTGTTCTACACCTAACTCTTCCCCCACCAACCCGCCGCAGTCCCCCCAACAAATCCCGTTTCCTAACTCGCTCACCTCTCACCACCCTGACCCTCCCACACGCGCCGTTAATCCTCCCCTCACGCGTGACGACCTAAGGACCCAACTATGTTCCCCCCCTTCCCCCAGAAATACTCGGCTATTCCCCCACCAACAAAATCTCCCTTGTGACAGTTTTCCGTCAGTAGCTCCCTTCCACCCCCCCACAATTCACACCCCTAATAAACTTCAAAACCCCACACTTGACTCACCCCCTCATGACAGACAAACCCACCAACCCCAGATAACCTCTAAACAAACCGTCACTGCCACCGACACACCCCACCACTCTGATCCTCCCACACGCGCCGTTAATCCCCCCCTCACGCGTGACCCCCACCAAAGTGATTCCCCCCCCCTCATGCGTACCGAACACCTGCTCACCAGTCGGTCCCCCACCATCATGAGGCCAGCTAAACTATCAACCTCCCCCTCTTCACCGTTACCCCACCCGCCCCAAATTGACTCACCCCCTCATGACAGACAAACTCACCAACCCCAGATAACCTCTAAGCAAACCGTCACTGCCACCGACACACCCCACCACTCGGATCCTCCCACACGCGCCGTTAATCCCCCCCTCACGCGTGACCCCCACCAAAGTGATTTCCCCCCCCTCATGCGTACCGAACACCTGCTCACCAGTCGGTCCCCCACCATCATGAGCCCAGCTAAACTTTCAACCTCTCCTCACCGTTACCGCACCCGCCCCAAATTCCCCCCCCAAAGATCCCGCTCGACGAAATACCACTCCCATCCCAATCCAACCACAAAACTTTTTCCACCTTGGTTAAACCCCAAATACTCTCTCTCTCGCCCCAAACAACATAATCAACCTCTCAACTTCAACCACTCCTCGAAATCCCATCCATGTCTCTCCCGGAAATAAAATCAGTCTAAATTCAACCCCTCTCAAACCACAACCCTGCCTGCCCAGACCCCCCCCACCATCTCCCTATCAAATCCCCACACCCCAAACCTCCAAACCACCCGATCATAGTAAACTCTCAACCTTCAGCCTTACTCACCCTTCCCCAAACCCCACTCACGACCACAACTCTCTACACAATTCAACCCCTCCCCAGCACCAACCTCTTCCGCAACAACAACCCCGACTCGACCTGCCCGTTTCATCTTTAAAACCCCCCTATCACTACCCCCGACCGAAACCACTTAGACCCCCCCTCCAAAACTGGCCCCGGGCCAGCTCGCCCCCAGACCCACATTCCTAACGACAAGAACTAACGGTATATCCACCCCGCCCTTCCAAAGTGAAAGTGAACCACCACCCCTATTACCAGACCGTCACCCAGACTAACGGCGACCCTAAATACCCCCCCCCCCTGATGATGATGAGGATATTATTGTACTAAATTGTTTCGAATGTTTTCAATTCCTAAGCGATTGGGCATGATTCTATACATTTACATGTTTTCCATATACTGTATATATTATTTTTTTCCTTAGTCATACTACTTTTCTTGTTACCTACACTTTTCTGACTATCTTTTAAATTTGCTTTATACATTGTTAAACACTTTACCTCTTCTTAATTTCCTGTGTTCTTAATTATCTGCCCTTTCTTAAATTTACATGTTTTCCATATACTGTATATACTATATTTTTTTCCTTAGTCATACTACTTTTCTTGTTACCTACACTTTTCTGACTATCTTTTAAATTTTCTTTATACATTGTTAAACACTTTACCTCTTCTTAATTTCCTGTGTTCTTAAGTATCTGTCCTTTCTTAAATTTACATGTTTTCCATATACTGTATATATTATTTTTTTCCCTTAGTCATACTACTTTTCTTGTTAACCTACACTTTTCTGACTATGCTTCTTTTTACTTCACCCTTGAGGCTCGAGGACGAGCCTATAATGAAGGAGGGAAGTAAAATGCCCCAGAACGAGAAGCCCACCACAGAAGCCATGAACGAACACCACACAGAAACACCAAAGGAAAGGTCCACAGAACGAAAGGACCAGCTGACCGAGCCAGCCATTTCAGACAGCCCAAGCCGCAGGGCTAAACAGCTCCAGGACACACCCATTTACCTTTTCTAAAACTGACCATTTTCCACACCTCACGTACACTAACCCCCTCGTGTCCTACACTCCTAACTACAAAGATGATGAACAGGAATATACATTCATATTAAAAACACCCATGCCTGTCCCGACGTTGAGCCAATGCCAACACATCAGACAGCCATAATTATATCTATGTATGTTCTTGCATCCGAGAAGTAGATGTTATATATCTTAGAAGTTAAAACACCCACGCTGTCCCTAGACCTCGTATATCATTTTCCATGACGAGTATAGATATATGTAACCCGTGCCCAGTCGCCCCTTGCACTGTTCCTCTAGTAACTAAGTATTAATATTAACATTCCCTAACATCTTGTCTTGCCAGACTAAGCTTCTGAAGACCCATCGCCCCATAAATCTATGTATGCAATCCTTAGGTTAAGTATTTTTATCCGCCATTGTGTTCACCTTTTTCCATTTACTTTCCACAATTGTCATACGTCTTCCCCTTGCCTCCTTCGTATCCACAGCCCACACTACGCCAATTTATTTCGTGTCTTACACCTCTTACCCCAACCAGAGATTGTATAAGATAACCTGGTTACCAGTATCTGTCATAAGTACCCCGAAACAATAACTAAGTACCCCTACGAACTGCCGCTGTGGGTGGTATTTTATATTTAATAGAAAACGCAGTTCCCAGGGCCAACTAATAGTATCCATAACCCTCTGACTGATCACATAACTCTATCTTTTCCAGACTCATATACCACCCCATAGTTGCATTCCCCGGTAGCATTTGGCTAACGTATTCTACTGCCTTTTCAAACTTCCATATCAATTGTAGCCTAATGCCACCCCCACGCCCAGGGACCTTAGAGGCAAAATTTTCCTGTAGCCCTTGAACTCCCCCCCCCCCCCCCCCTCTCATTAAGACACCCGCGCTTCTCGACTCTTGTCCGACCTAGCCTCTCTCTCATACCTCTTGAAGATCCTTGAATTGTCCGTTACTAACGCTCTCCAACCTTTTATATATACTCCTATCCAGCCTACCTTCACTTAGTAGGCCAGAACAACATTAGAACTTTACTAGCCCCTTGCATGCCATCTATTCTCTTACAACACATTCACAACCCTGCACCCAATGGTCGTCGGTGCGAGGCTAGCCGCCCCGCCAGTAACTAACTTCTATTGCCATACTTCCAGATAAATGTGGCAGAGTTAGCAACCCAGTCTCCACCATATCCAGCAAACCCCACAATTAACAACCAGCCGAGTAAAACCAGCTAGCTAAGGCACCTTCGGTTTTGGTATTAAAGACACTCCCATCTGTCTCATACACAGAGGGTTATTACAAACACTGGTGATATGGCAAGCCCCTAGCCACAGCCGCCGGACGACTATATCAGAGAGAGGGCGCCCAGCTCCCCCTTTTTGCCCACCCGAGGAGGGAGACCCCCACCCCCGCGGAGGTATACCTGGCCCCTGTTTTGACTTTCGAGTCATTGCCAGGTAGCACAGGAATTCTTCCTATCGATGAACTAACCATGAATGACTAACACCTTTACTAACCTCTATTAACTCACAATAAACCATTTACCTTTCTTGCATGCTCTGATCACTAAATTAGCACCTCAGCTATACCATAGAATGAAGATTGAACAATCTAGAGAGACGCTCCTATCACAGCTGTCCCCATCCTCCTCGCAAAGTAGATCCAGTCTCTCTCCCCTAAATACGTCCAGTATAGCCAAAATAGTACCTCTTACTAAGGCTCAGTTATATGAAAATACAAAGGCTTCCTATCGCCCTGTGCCACAATAGTAAATACCATCTTACCTAGTCCCCATATCTATTGAGAGCTCAATTAAGTCCATAAGACTCGAGATCCCTACTGTCTACAGGGTCCAGAACCGAGCCTATAAATCTAACTCCCGCCCCCAGTCAAATCAGTTGAAAGCTAGACACCAACCAGGGGTCACTACCCTGCAGTTAATTTCTAGCTCTGCCCTTGTGTTGTTCCGGAGTGAGATCCCAGAACCGGCAGACTCCGTGGCAGATTTGGATAGAAGGACCTGCCCACGTATTGAAGAACTTCACACATATGGCCCCCCTGGACGGCCGCGGAACCAGTCGTTAGCCCCCAACATCATGGACGCAAGATAACCAGGACCAGACCCATCAGAAACTACCCAAGATTCCCTTTAGCAGTACTACATATTACTGTGCTGTTTTAGATTCACTAATTAATATTTCTACGAAGTGGCTAAGACCTTGCCCAGTGTAATTCATACTTAACCATTCCATTTGGGACGTACTAAGCGATCAGTGCTCTTTAATTAACAGGCGACCTTGACTCTCGTAATTACCTTATTCAGATATTAAAACTCTAGTGATATCTAACGTTCGCCCACTGATTTGCGTTCTATGTATTTCTGAGACAAGGATATAAAACTTAGATCAGTACCCCCTGAGGTTACTAGAATTCCCGTGCTCTAAAAATGCGTGTCTAATCTAGTCTGTGAACTACTACTTGTGCACCAGAGCTACCAGTAATAAATCTAACAGTGAATATGAATCTATAAGTAACATTGATGGTCTTCGGTATATAAACCTGTGAAATCAAAGCCAGTGATCAGAAGATTAATACCTGAACGTTGGAAGTGGGAGACTAGGCTCCATCCAGATCCACTTATGCTAGTGTTGTTCAATTCTATTATATTGTCTTACACAAGTATTCTGCAGTGGTATATCAATAAACGTGATCATGTAACTTGCTACCATGTGTTTCTTTGTGTTCTCTATTCCTCATATCTTGTATTGTGCATGCAGCCTTATATACCCAGTCAATTTAGAACTCACATTACCCAAGTTAAACCTGTAGAAAAACAGGGCATAACAATATCCCCCCTGCCTAACACCATTGGTTACGGCGAAAGAGCCTGACAGGATGTTGCCCCATCTTACACACATTTTTTGATTAGCATACCAGAAAATAAGTATCCTAACAATATAGCTAGGCAGTCCCCTGTTAACTAATTTTTCAAATAAGGTTTTGTGACACACCCTATCAAAAGCCTTACTTGCATCAAGAAAACAAGAGAAAATTGAGCTATTTAGCTTGTTGTATGTATCAATCACTTCTTTCAGCACATATATGCATTGGTCTGTGCCGTGATTTTTCTTAAAGCCAAACTGATTGCTGCTGGTGACAATATATGCAGACATTCTTTCTAGCAATATCATTTCAACTACCTTACTCACCACACTAGCAAGTGCTACTGGGCGGTAGTTGTCTTTAGCTGTAATTTTACCTGATTTATCTTTAATGACAGGAACAAGTATTACGGATATCATAGACTCCGGCAGGACACCATGCGTAAATAGACTGGTGATGCAAGAACTAAGTTTATCTATTAACAACTTATCTGCATATTTAAGATGTTCTGCATATATACCATCCAGCCCACAAGCTTTGTTTAGGTTAAGTTTTCTTATGTCATTCTCAAGATCACTTTCAGTCACTTTAATGTCTTCATAATTACTATCTTTCACATATTGAATTGCACCATTAGTAGACCTTTGGTTTACACTGTTAAGTAGTTCCTTAAAATGAGTTTTCCATAAGTCAGCAATGTTCTCTTCACCCGTAACCCCCTCAACACTGACAGGTAATGGTGTGTTACAATTTTGCATGGATCTGATGTCCTTCCAAAAACAGTTAGTATCCTTTTCTGCCAGACTCTTTGCAAGGGCTTCCTTCCTTAATTGGTTTTCATTTTGCTTAATAAATCTAATGGCATATTTGGTCCTAGCCTTTGCTCTTTTGTGAAGTTCAAATATAGGCCCCTGTCTGGGCTGACCTACTTCAAGCCAATGAGACCTAGCATCTCTGGAGGCCTGATACAGGTCAGCCACATGGTCTTGCCAACCTGGCTTATTGAATGAGGACATATATTTATGGCTATTAAAAATACTTTCCCCCGCTTTTATTAAAGAATCTATAATACTATTGTAAAATTTAATATATGGCTATTAAAAATACTTTCCCCCGCGTTTATTAAAGAATCTATTATACTATTGTAAAATTTAATAATGTCCTTTCTGTGTTGTGCATCACTACATTTTGGATCCCTGCATTGTGCTACACAATTACCATCATATTGCACCCTATTTAATAAGTCTTTGGTTTTATCACAGTACATTTGGCACTCTTCATTTGAGATTACATTCCATGGAACTTTTGCCTTGATGCTATTGCTAGTTTCTGTTATTTCCGGTGCCTTATTCATTTGGATTGTTAATTCTATAGGTATGTGGTCGTCATCCATAATGTCGTATCTTATGGCCATTTCTGAGATAGAGTCATGAAAGTCAGAGCTAGAGATTGCATGATCAAGCCACGACCTGGTCTCCCATGCTTCACTAACATATGTATAGCTATTTTCTGGAATTATTATAATTATCATAATGGATTTTACTCATTTGCATAATTTCAAATACCAAGGACATTAATATAATATTTTCCTATCTTTTTTTGTAGTGATATTTGTATGATTTAGTGGTATATTGGTGTCTGTCTAGGGTTATAATGCATTGTGAAAGTTACCTCTGAATCTCTGACTTGGTAATAGTTCGGTATGGGCCGGCTTAAGTAACCCTGATTTCTTTGAGTACTAGGGGAGAGCGGTGATCGTTCGGACGGAAGGATGGTTCGGACAGTGCATTTCCTGAGAAACGTATGGGACCTAAGGCCCCGAGATTTTGCGTGAAACTGCGAGAGTTAGTCTACTTTCATCACGCATGATTTGGTTCCTACATCAGCTACACTTTTTAATGCAGGTCCGATTTTATGTTTTTTTGCACTTCCTATGTAATATTTTCACTTTATATCGTAAGCTCTACCTCCATGAATATGTCAACCAGCGAAATATGCATTATTATGGTGAAACTATGTTGTATGCCGAAGATGCTGCCGTAAATAACAAATGCTGAAGTCGCTTGTGTGAACGTTGAGCGTACCCATCAATTAACTATATAGATTCGGGATCATTCGGACAGTTGAGGGTGGTGATGGTTCGGACCAGTCCGAACCATCCTTTCCACTAATTACCAAAAATTACCTTATCAATTGATAACACTACTTCTTGTAAACATCTATATTATGAACACATAGTGAAACACAACTCTTAATATCCATCAGGGAATAATATATTTATATTTTATTATGTATTTATCTGTGCTAATACAATATAATATAAACTAAGTCAATTATGTAATTTATTTGAAGTAACATAGTCCTAATCCATACCTATAATATTGTTTATACAAATAAAGGTACTGTATGTTTATTTGATTTATGGATAAGTACAGTTGGTCAAGGATGAAAGTATACAGTTTTTCGTCTGCTATAGCCACACATGGTTTGTCATGTTGGCAGCCATGACAGCCTTTTCACTAGCCCAAACCATCCCAACACACATGGGGTTTATTATATTGATACATTAATTAATATACGGAGTGCTTCGAAAAAGCGTTTCCATAAAATATCAAAAGTTAGAGAATTATTCATAAACCTTCAGGGTGACTAAATACTGTTATGGAGATAGCAAAACAAAGCTGGGGGCATACGCTGGAACAGCGTGTAGCCGCGGCGCTCGCTTCCGTTTCATTGCCCTTTGGATCACATATAATCCAGTCTTGGGGATGAAAGTGAAATATCAATATTTACCTACTTATTAATTAACAAGTATTATTAGATTCCTCTTTCTACTCATTATTTATTATGAATGTTATAATGTTAAGTGTATATCGTAATATCTTTTATAGCCACTCCATATTCGTCTACTTTAGATACACAAAAATCTAATTCCTAAACGTGGACATAAGGAAGCCTGTGTGTTCAATAGGGTAATGACCCAGCAATTTTACTCATCTTGCAAGCGCCATTGCTTTATGAGTCAGTCCTCGAAGCATAATGAGGCTTTACTTGGGATTTTTATTTATTTATTTATTTATTATTATTATTTTTATTTTTATCAGCAGAATACCTGCAAACCAACTGCAGCATTGATATCACCATACCCTACATTATTAGCCACATATTACCACGTGTGAAAATGGACCTGTATTCCACTGAAATATCGTATTTAGGTAGACGTTTTGAATTTCGTTTTCACTCTCGCATTTCTTGTATATCTATCAATAACATTAAGTGTTTAATATCTCCGAAGTGATATTCACGTCAAAGATTATAGAGCAATATATTCATATTTCCGTCTGACAACTAAGCCCAGGAACACGTTTTTAAACACCCTGTATAAGGTGGGCGGGCTCTGAGATATGGCTACCAGGGCTGCCAACATGACAAACTATGTGTGGCTATAGCAGACGAAAAACTGTATACTTTCATCCTTGACCAACTGTACATTATCCATAATTCTGGTTAAGTATAATCCAGTTTGTTTTAAATATTATTTGTTTACAAATATGAAGAGGTTAATTTCGATTATGAAGTTTAATTTTTGTATTTTAGCAAAATAAAATGGCTTTGAATTGATAAATTCTTGTTTTTAGCAAATCCAACTCACATAATCTTAAGATTATGCCATTTAATATACGTGGCCGAACCATCCCACCCTTCTGACCGAACCATCACCACTGGTAGGGAAGGTTCGGACGATTTAGAAACTTGTGTTTCGGGAACTATAGCTCAAAACTGAAAAGAGCTAAGGGTTTGAAATAATTAGACTAAAGAATCAAATAACGAAGCAACATTTTAACATCAATTAGATTATACTACTGCTTAAACCTGAATTTCTACAAATATTTAAAAAAAAGACGTCCGAACCATCACCGCTCTCCCCTACACGGCAAGAGAAGCTTTCGGTTCTGTCATTACTGTTCAAGGTTAACAGCAACTGCTAAATTCGACATCATGTTCAAATAATATGTAATAGCACTGTCTATGGTTGTATTAGACAAAACTTGTGATAGGTTTCTATTGTATGTGGATAAATAGTATTAAGCTGAATAAACTAAATACCGAAAGTTCACTAGAATGGATGTTGATACATTTGCTGGTAAACCTGACTTTTTGGACCGACAGCGATTTCAGTAAGTTTTATTTTGTTTTTTGTAATTTTTCCTTCAGATATAGTGTTGTTTTATACTGAAGAGGAGCGGAAATGAGTATTTACCCATTATCCAACAATCTAAAAACACGCCCCCCACTAGTGGGGAGGGCTATGAAGTTCAGGGAAAATGAGGGGTTAAAAGGGTAAAAATACAATAATATAGCGTTTTGTATCAAAACTTGGCTCGGATTTTCCCAAATTGAAAACCCATACAACCCAATTTTGTGAATACCCGAGCAAACTTTTGACGAAAGCTGGCTCGGATTTCACGGGGTGGAGTGGGTAGCCTAATAGTTCATGTTATAAAAATAGTCAACTTTGGGAAGACATTAGCCTAACCCAACAACCTTACCTAACCTAACCTAGTATATGGGTGGGGGCTGCCGCTCCCACACCCCCGCTGGTTGGGTTACTTTTTTGCTGTTTTTGTTTTTTTTGTATGTGCTATTAGCCTAACTTAACCTAACCTAACTTAACCTAGTATATGGGTGGGGGCGGCCGCCCCCAAACCCCCGCTGGTTGGGTACTGGCTGAAAAACTTATTGTTTTACAGTAGCCTAGGCCTATACATGTATTTTAGCGTTTATGTATTTTCTCCCTTATAATACATTTCAGCTCTTAATGCCATATATAGCAATGATGTATATGCTCTAACGGACCTATTAGGCCTAAACAGATCGATGAGCTAACTGTCGGTCCAAAACATCAGTATAACCCATTTGCTAGATATGAGGGAGGAGGGAGGTAGGAAGGAAGGGCAGGGTAAGTCACACAGGCAATTGCCAAAACTTTAACACTTAAAGAGCGGGGCCCGACTTAAGTCCGTATCTAAAAAGCAGCAAGTTAGGAGCATTATTAAGGGTTATTAAGGGTTAAAAACGAGTGCAAATGGCCGGGAGTGCAGCAGGCCACACGGCCGACACCCAGGGCTTACCGCCGCCCACTGACTCACGCTCCCTCTGTTCTCGAGAGGCCGGCAGTGTAGCCAGTAGTGAGTGTAGCTGGAAAAAATATGCCGCTATATGCTAAACTCCCATGTTGGTGGTACCACTGCATCACAACGACGAGTGCTACGTAGCTCGTTCTGGTCTCATTTTGAAGCTTGTAGCACCTAGTTTTTTGCTGAATACATTTCGTTTAATGCAGATACTTGATTGATCATTCAGGAATGCCTGAATATGCCCAAAATAGCCCAAAACCCCCCCCCGCTAGACGAGGGTTAAAGGTCCATATCATTGTTATTAACCTAAGACGTGCGCATGGGGGGTATGAGACACCACACTCCTGTGCGCACGTATTTGAGCTGTTCCCATCACTAACATCGTTATTTTACCATAAACAGCATTAATACTTATCCATATGCGCCTATTTTAGGTTGATTATAAAGGTAATAACCTGTTACAGCAATAAAACAAGTGGAAACAGCGTTTGGATGGTCAAAATCGGCGATACAGGCCGGGAGTTACATAATGTATGGCTGAGGCAACCTCCCTCCCCTCCTCCCCTCCCCTTGTCTGGAGAGACACTGTTATGCAATAGTCTCTCTCTCACTCTTTCCCATGATTGGTAACAGTGATGACAACGCCCTGCTACCAACTCGCTAATGTTAGTACGAAAATAGACCACAGAATAAGGGAATAACAGGGAAAATAGGTGATAACTGAAAGGAGGAAAGTGGGGAAGGAGGGGATGTGGAGGAGTGATATTTGGCATGGCCCAGGGGAAAAAACAAAACAAAATTGGGGTGTTTTAAATGGATTTTTTTTAGGCCCAGGATCTTAAGAGTCTTCCCGCAGTCGCCCGGGGAAACTCTTAAGAGTCTTCCAGCACTTGCCGGGTTAAACAAAGCATTTGGTAAAGGGAGGAATTGTTAAAAACCTTAGCCAATACTCTGCTATTCACCAAAAATAAATTTGAATTATCATTAATATTTGGTAGGGTAGGTATGTATAGGTAGGTTGGCTAAATAATTGGTGGGATTCGTAGGGACTCGAACTGTTTTGAGAGAGTTAAATAAATAAAAAAATACTAGATCTGAATAATAAATCGACTATGTTATTAAGCAAAACTGGGGGATGCGTGGAAGCCTATAGACTGTAGACGGTAAACTTTGTGTGGGTAGCGAATACGGTTTTAAAGTCATTTAAGAATAGACAGTTCTCAATGCTGCGGCCAAACTATTCCACCCATTTATATTCTTTTGGTATCAAAACGTTCGGAATCGCGAGCCTCACCCAACTTTTTCAAGATTGCCGGAAAAAAAACACCACGTGCAAAAGCAAAACCTTCTCTATAACATTTGCGGAGCATTAGTAGTGGAGTCCATATGCCAAAGCCCAATAGTTTCCTATGAGTGGGTGAGACGGTATTTAGGCGTCAAATTTTTCGGGAAATCGGCTGCCACGGACTTGTTTGGCCGCCATGCCGGATGTTTAGCATATCAAAAGTTGCCCAATACAAAAACGCACCTCTTGTGAAAGTTTGATCCCGATCCAAAAAGCGGTTCTGGAGTTATTACGTCAAAACCGGCGTGTAAGAAGAATTTGGATGAATAACCGGGTTTAATGATTACAATAGGGGTTCCCCGTAGGGGTCGAACCCCTAATAATAATAATATTTATTCAGTTAGCATTTTACAATGTTGTTACCACATAATATGTTACAAATATGACATGTACCCGCTTTGCATAATTCCAACTAAGGATAGCCCAATAAGGCCATTAGGCGTATTTCCATTGGGGTCCTTGTGGGATTAGGTTAGCTGGGGAAAAAGGGGAGAATAAAATAAGTAGATACTTTAGAGAAAGTATTTCTAGGGAGTTATATTAACCCTTTCAAGCTCCAATACGCATTTCTGTTCTGTTTTCTGGTAATTATTAGACGATTTTATTCAGATTAGGAATGGTATATGGAAGTCAGAGGGTTGATTGAGATAGCCTTTACCCTTTTAATACCCACAGATCCTTCCTAAGCTGCATAAAATCGTCTAACGGTAGCCAAAATAAACTGTTAAAACGTGTCAGAGCTTCAAGGGGTTAAGATACCTTACATTCTACAGTTGGACTGGTCAAAATATTTCTGTAATCATTTCAGTTTGTTTTGCCTATCTCTTATGTCGTATTTAGTAGTAGACATTATAGGTTTGAGTCCCGAAGGGACGAAGGAAAACCTAATATTTAGTAGTGGCCCCGGAATCATTGACGATGCGCCTTAACGTAGGTAATGGCCAATCTTTGAACACCAAGCTTGCTGTTCAAACTTCCCGCCCAAGGAGAACTCAAAATACGATTGCCTTACAACGTGAGCGAAACGCTCTTAACCTCTGAAGTGTGCATGGGGGGTATGAGACACCACACTCCTGTGCTGACGTATTTAAGCTGTTCCCATCACTAACATCGTTATTTTACCATAAATAGCATTAATACTTATCCATATGCGCCTATTATAGGTTGATTATAAAGGTATTAACCTGTTACAACAATAAAACAAGTGGAAACAGCGTTTGGATGGTCAAAATCGGCGATACAGGCCGGGCGTTACATAATGTATGGCTGAGGCAACCTCCCTTCCCACCACTTTCCCTACGTCTGGAGAGAGACTGTCGATCGATACTCTCTCTCTCTCTTGCACTCGCTTGCTAACAGTGATGATAATGCCCTGCTTGCAACTCGCTAATGTTAGCACGAAAATATACCACAGAATAAGGGAATAACAGGGAAAATAGGTGATAACTGAAGGAGGTGAGGAAAGTGGGGAAGGAGGGGAGGTGGAGGAGTGATATTTGGCATGGCCCAGGGGCAATAAAAAAAAAAAAAAAAAAAAAAAAATTGGGGGGTGTTTTAACCCTCTCCGACATATGACGCGATTTTGAGCCGATTAGGGATACTTTAAAGCCTTTGTTACCATCAGGGGAATTTAGAAACCTTTAGTTTAGTTACTTCAACCTCTGCAGTTGTCTTTGAGTTAGCTGTGGGCAGAAAACTAATTTTGGAGAGGTTAGTATAAGAGTGAGAGAACTCTATTTTTTATTGCTAATCTGACAACCTCTGCGTCATATGAGTCTGAAGGGGTTAAATGGATTTTTTAATAGCCTTACTCTTAAGAGTCTTCCCGCAGTCCGCCGGGGGAACTCTTAAGAGTCTTCCGGTAGTTCCCGGGTTAATAACCACTCACGGACTCGTCCTTATGATGTGGGTCCACTACTAGAAGAAACTAGTAAAATAAATAAATAAAAATAAAATTTTAAACTCGACCTAGCTTGCGCTTCCCAGATGTCTGCTGTTGGGTATCGCTCGCCATCTTGTTCACCCCGAGCGCTCTTCCTTAATCTGACATATTGAGACTCTCAAAATGTAGCAGATGAATGGGAAGGGGATGGCAGGGAGGGGAGAAATCGTCAATGATTCCGGGGCCACTACTAAATATTAGGTTTTCCTTCGTCCCTTCGGGACTCAAACCTATAATTTATTAGTGGCCCCTTCATCATTGACGATGCGCCTGAATTCCCAAGACTGGAGGTGGGACATTCATCATAAACATCACATATCACTTAATAAACCGGTTACGGTCCAATGAACATGTACTAATCAGGTCGGTTTAATATCAAAATAAAATATGAAAGAAGGTTACAGGCGGCGTTTCTTAAAGGAAGCCTGTGGTGTTAACGCCTTTAAGATTCATAGAACCTTTGGTGTAACACAGGAATAAACTATCCATTCAGTTCATATATTCCAAGGGAAATGCAATATTCATTATCACTTAAATTTATTAATATGTAGGCCTACATTCATGGCCTTAGGTAATGTTACCAAAACATATTTATACTCTAGATCTAATCCCTGAGATTATTGAGTATTTTGGAAATCTTATTGCCTTCATAGTGTTTCCTCTTAAAATTAATGAATGTTCCTGGTAGGCTTACTTTAGCCTAGGGAACGATTATCACATGACTTTAATACTCGTTACATCTTGTCTCACTTCAGAGGCAGGTGGAGTCCTTAGCTAGGATACTCTCCCCCCCTTTTTTGTACAAAATCAGCTTAACACTAGACTCTCTGCCTTAATGCTACACATGTACGAGAAGGTTTCATGAGATTGACGGACAGGTATCGTGTGAGAAAAGTATGATTTGATGACCACAATTGGGTCTTTTGAATGTCGTCTAGAGAGTAATTATGGAGTAATCGAAGTGATGCCGCCCATTTACGGATATCGTGTGATCTTGCCAGCACGCCCGGGTTACTCTCTCGAATGACTTCTACTAATAATGCGGCTAGCCGGCGTTTTTGTAGTCGAACACCTGTCCTTGAAACCCAGAGGGCTCCCACCTGAGATGGTTGGGAAGCCCTCATAAATAACCTAAGTGACTGCACTGGACACAATAAATGGTGCCTGTCACCCTGTTTCAGAGCCAGAATTTCGAACTCTGTAAATACATGATGAGAATGTTCATTCTTAGCAATAAAGTTAGGAGCAGGAGTAATATGTACCCCTATGTTGCGCCTCTTAAATCTACGACGTGGGGGGGCAGAGCCGCAGAGACCCCCTCAACATATTTTGTGTCCCACAGTAACATTTAATGGGATGGATGTAGTTACTGGGTGTACGGTCGTCATGTTTACATAGGGCGATCGCCGCGGTTAACTTAGCGTCTATTTTTTTCGGCATATTTCATTTTATTCACTTCCTTTTATATTTAGGCTATAATCTAGCTTTGGCACGACAATAACCCTAACCTAGTCTTTCTTAAAGATTCTTCTAATCTTCCAGTAGCCTATAGCCTAATTTAGGTCATTTTTAAAGGCACACAATTAAATGGTTGGTATTTTAAACGACACTACTGCAGCATTGTGAGAAACAATTTATTAGAGATATTAGGCAATAATAGATTCGCCATATTTTTCTCCATAGGCTATAGTCCGCATGGAGGATTTTCGTTATCGACAAATTGAAAAAATTCCCACTTCACAGACAAAATAGACAAATACACCAAAAATTGGGGTGTGGGGGCAGCAGCCCCCACCCATAATAGCCTACTATAATAGGTTAGGTAAGGTTGTTAGGTTAGGCTAGACTAATGTCCTTTCAAAGGGGTATAGGCCTAGTAAACACTAGGATAGCCTATACCTGGTCAAGGGTAAGTCCTGATGTAGTCAACTTGAATGCTACCTTAAATTGTAATATTAGACTAGGCATAGCCTATAGATAAAATAACCTAGCCTACTTATTTATTGTAGCCTATAATATAGGCCTAGCCGGGTAGAATGTAGAGTTCGGGCGTACCGCCACCATTGTTTACACTGAGCAGAGCGGCGACGGAAGCTTGCCATCATGTTCCCGTCCATTTTGAATGCCGTTGGATATGATAATATGTTGAGGGGGCAAACACCCCCCATGACATATTGTCATCATAAAATTTGCCAGCAGGGGGCAAATAGGCCTAACCAAAAAAAATCGTCGTCAAAAACTCAAAATAAACGCGAACTTACAGTAACTGCGGCGATCGAACATGTAAACATGAAGGCGGCTGCGGCGGTGGACGCTTGCGATCATGTTCCCGTCTATTTTGACTGCCATTGGATACAATAATATGTTGAGGGGAGGGCTTTGCGGCAATTTTTTTGGTTGTTTGCCCCCTACTGGCAATATATATGATGATGACAACACATCATGGGGGCAAAGCCCCCCTTAACATATTATTGTATCCAATGGCATTCAAAATAGACGGGAACATAATCGTAAGTGTCCGACGCCGACACCACCGCCGTCATGTTTACATATGTCGATCACCGTGGTTAAAGGCTGGTTCACACATAGCCGAGTCGGTGCGCGAGTCCAACACGAGTCACACTCGTCGATTATCGCCGTCGCTGGAGGCTGAGTCGGCCGCGAGTAGCAATTGCTCCCGAGTCAAGGAGAGTGTAACACGAGTTAACTCGTGTCAATACGAGTCAACACGTGTTCATGCAAGAGTCTGTACGAGTAATTGAGAGTCAAAACGAGTGTAACACGAACCCAACACGAGTGTCAAAAATTTGAAAAATAATGGCCACATTCCAGGGCACGTAAACAAAGAGTATGGACGAGTCTAACACGAGTCAACGCGATTGTTACATGGATCAACACAATTGTTATACGGATCAACACGAAAGACAACGCGTTGACTCGTTGGATCTCTGTTGCACACGTGTTACATCCGAGTAAACTCGTGTAAACTCTCATTGATTCGTCCTACATTTTTTAAATAACGGTATTTCAAATGACACTTGCTTTTTCGTGTAACACTCGTGTTTTTTCTCAGTGGATCGTGTTTACTCTTGTTTACTCGTGTTTTCACTCTTGTTTGAATCGTGTAAACTCTGGCATCATGGGGGCACCAAATTTTGGCACTCACATTCGTGCTTTCTACTCTTGTTGATACGTGTTGCATGTGTGTTACATACGTGTTGTTGCGTGTAGAAACGTGTTGCTTCGTCAACGTCGAAATGATGACGAAAAGCGACGAATCACCAAAGAGTGTTACACGGGTTTACACGAATAACGAAGAGTTATTCAGAGTCAAACACGAGTTAACACGTATGTACACGAGTCTACACGTATTTAGGCCACACTCGTGGGTACTCGCCACAGGACCCAAAAATTTCATGCATGCATGAAAGTTTTGGACCCCGTGGCGAGTACCCACGAGTGTGTCGAGTATACAAAGCGTATACACGAGCGTAGCACGAGTCTATACAAGTGTTGAGGAGTATCGACGAGTCATTGCTGAATAGCAAAATTTCATCACTCGTGTTGGACTCGCGCACCGACTCGGCTATGTGTGAACCAGCCTTTAGTTCGCGTATATTTTGAAGGCGTTTTTTTCGGTTATTTGCCTCCTGCTGGCAATATATATGATGATGACAATATGTCATGGGGGGGTGACCCCCCTAAACCTATTATTGTATCCAAAAGCAGTCAAATAGACGGGAACATGATGGCCAGCGTCCGCCGCCGCTCCGTGTAGTGTAAACAAGGCTGGCGGTACACCCGAACTCTACATTCTACCCCACTAATTTTCCAACTAGCATAACCGATGATTATCAATGATCAATCCCAGTCAGAAACATCCATGCTTCCCTCCCATAAGTCAATGTCGGGATTACCACACTGTCATGCAAGGACTTCTTTACTTCCATGCTGACCACCCTATTTCTTCTTACTGCTTTCAGAGTTCCTACAACGCTCTTCCCCTGTTACACTTTCTCCCACACTTCTTCATCCATAGGCCTACTCACATCTTTACTCAACACACTGCCCAAATACTTAAATGAGCTGACATTCTTCATAGCCGTTCAACCTCACTTCACACTCTATGGTTGCACCCCTTTCAATGACCATAATATTGCTCTTCCTAGCATTTACCTCCAGATTCCGTTTTTCACACACTGTTCCAAACATATTTACCTGACCCTGCAACTCCCATTCACTATCGCTCATCAGAACTGTGTTGTCAGCAACAGTAGTACCGGTACTGTACTGTTGAGGCAACTTCCACTCGTTTCCTTCCCTTATCAGCGTTACACCAACATCCGCTGCTCTTTGTGACGCCTCCTGGCGTTGACAGAATGGTTGCGTGGGGCATTGCAGCTCGCTAGCGCTCGCCAGGATGGGAGGATGGGCTACAGTTGTCCTAGAATGATCTGCTTTCTTTTATTAGTGTCGTGTTGCCACAGACAGTCTAGAAGTGGTCTTTGTTTTGGTCTGTGACCGCACCTTGTATTTTATATTCGCTATAATATAAATGTTGCTTGTGTGGGAGGCGAGCGAGAGAGGGTGAGGGAGTACACCTGGCAGCGGGGTGAGCTATCACGCGGCTCGCTTGGGCGCTGACGGCGTTGGCGGCCGGGTGGTCAACTAGTCCCTGCCCATCGCGGCCTCGTGTTTTTTACCAGCTCAGAGCTTGCCTGATACGCGTATCGTCTACATCCTTTGCAATTCTGTCCCCCATACTCGCCACTTTGCATACTATTTCTCTCTCTCGACTTCTCCTTTCTCATTCTCTAATCTTTATTAAACTCAACATCCCTTCTGGTTTCAGCATAGACGTTCACCGTCGGCCAGTCGTATTGTACGCGAAGCTCTCAGATATTTCCATGTATTAGGCTTTAATGAGGTTTGGAGAGACGGACTTTTCCGTATGTGTCCTCTCTCGGGAAGGTTGTAGACCGGTATATGTCTCCCTGGCAAAGTGTTGAGTGATTCTGCTTGGTTATTTAAAGCTAGACTAGGGGTAAGGTTACTGTGTCGTTGTCTCCGATGTGTGCAGTGTTAGCTAAGCCCTGCACGACATCGACAGGTACTGTGGGAGCCTAAGTTGTCTTCGGGTGGGTTTACTTTGCGAGCACAGCGCTGTGGTGTGAGAGGGCCATAGCCTATCCCTCACAACTTAGTGCTGCCTCTTTGTGTTGACTTCTGAGGGATCGCCAGGATAGAACTAGGTACTAGAGACCTAGATTTATCAAGAGAGCATCCCCGTCATATAACGTAATCTTCATTATACCACCTTCGGACAACGTTAGGCTACGAGCCGCATGCTCACCCATTGTTGCCCTGCCTTGATACCCCAGCTAGACTTTATTAACTGAGCAGACACTGGTTAGAGATAAGCCCCCATTAGTATATGTATGCAACATTATTATTCACTGCACTTTTGAGCCGAGGTTGTTGTTGAGTTGCACAACCCTAGTAGGCTGTTGCGTTGCGTCATGAAGCATTTCTTTAGTTGTCGAGCATTATTACCTTTGCGCAGTCTTTATTATTCGCCTGCCTATTATTACTATATGTCCTAGTATTTATTGTGACCCGTATTCTGCATTATATTTGTTCAAGATTCTTTACGAACATCTTCCCAGCATCAGACTTATTTCAGAAGTTTCCAGTTGATGTTGCAGGACTAGCATTGCACTTTCTTTAATACAGGAGTGCCAGTTATTTGAGTATCTACCGTAACGTTAATTAATCACGTAAACTATCTTTTCTTTGTGTAACATAATCGAGTAATCTTTTACTGTTTGAGAATAGGCTGTTTCATCGAGCGTCAGCCTAGTGTGTGTGCACCAGTTACCGAGTCATAGGATACTTCGTTGTCCAGGCACGACTCAGGGCGGTAATGGTGTTTTGTTTTCCAGTGTTTAAGGCAGGGGTTGGATCTAGTGTTACCGTTGTTGCATTTTGCCATTATCTAGTCCAATGTTGAAGAGCCCTGTGTCTTTGAGAACCTGGATCGTAACATCTTCCTTGTATTTCTTTCATGACTCCATCCATATACTGTACCGGTATATATTGAACAACCATGGGGACATCACACACACCCTTGCTTTAACCCAACATTCAGATTAAAGAACTCGCTCTGTTAATTATCCACACATACTGATACCTTTGCACCCTCATACATGCTCTTCATTGCTTTCAGCAACTTGCCATCTACTCCGTATATTCTCAGTACCGGTACTTTCCACATACCTTCTCTATCAATTCTGTCATAGGCCTTCTCCAACTCCATAAATGCAGCATACAACTTTTGTCGCTTCTCCAGATATTTCTCCACAACACATTTCCGGGCAAAAATCTGAGCTACACATCCTCTTCCCTTCCTAAGATGACTACAGTATGCTAACCGTTTCCCCAGCAATACTGACTGAAAATGCCCAAATATATTGCATGTCCTCTTCAGATTTATCTAAAATATGTAAAATTACACCAAATACCACTACAGAAGCACTGAAATCAATAAAACTCACTAACAGGATAAATAAATGGAAGAAATACTCCAAAAGATTAATATGTTAACCCTTTACCCAGCAATACTGACTGAAAATGCCTAAATAGATTGCATGTGCTCTTCAGATTTATACATACATACGTACATAACATTTTAAGACTGAGTGCTCCACACAGATGTGCAGTTTCAGTCTCTTTTCCTAATGGCGGCGTTCCAGGCAACCCTGTTAACCTCTGAAGTGCGCATGGGGGTAATTAGACACCTCTGCCTGTGCGCATGTATTTGAGCTGTTTCCATCACTAAAATATTCATTTTACCATAAATAGCATTAATACTTATCCATATGCGCCTATTATAGGTTGATTATAAAGGTATTAACCTGTTACAACAATAAAACAAGTGAAAACAGCATTTGGATGGTCAAAATCGGCGATACAGGGCGGGAGTTACATAATGTATGGGTGAGGCAACCTCCTTTCCCACCAATTTCCCCCAAGGCTGGAGAGACACTGTCGATCGATACTCTCTCTCTCTCTCATGCACTCGCTTGCTAACAGTGATGACAATGCCCTGCTTGCAACTCGCTAATGTTAGCACGAAAATATACCTCAGAATAAGGGAATAACAGGGAAAATAGGTGATAACTGAAGGATGGGAGGAAAGTGGGGAAGGAGGGGAGGTAGAGGAGTGATATTTTGCATGGCCCAGGGGCAATTTTTTTTTTTTCGATGTTTAAAATTGATTATTTTTTTCTCTGGTTCTTAAGAGTCTTCCCGCAGTCCGCCGGGGGAACTCTTAAGAGTCTTCCCGCAGTTCCCGGGTTAAGGGATGCTTTACTTGTTAAGTTTTTGGATTTGAGATCGGCACGTATAGTCCGATCCCAGGTCTTACTCGGTCCACCCCTTGGTGCAGCTCCCTCCACAATCGCAGACCTGCGTCTTTTCACCCAATTTTGTTCATCCATTCTCTCCACATGTCCATACCATCCCAGTTTACTTGTACGCATCTCCTCGCTAATACTCTTTATACCTAAACGTCTCTTCAGCTCATCATTTGTTATTCTGTTGACATCCTTTATCTGAAATATGTAAAATTACACCAATTACCAACTACCGGTACATTACCAAAAAATTTAATAAAGTACACTAACAGGATAAAGAAAATGTAAGAAATAGCCCTTAAGATGAATTTATCTATCTATCTATTGACGGACGCCTTGATCCCCGAAGGATTGGCCACGAACGAAACACCCCTATGCACCTCTGTCCCCAGTCAGTCGACGCCCCTCCTCCCATCCAGCACCGCTTTCACGCATATACTTCTTAACTCCATCCTTCCACCTCTCTCTCGGTTTATTTCTCCCTCTGTCCTTCCACCTCACTCATACACGCTCTTAGTCATTCTCTCGCTTCCCATACGTTCCACATGGCCGAACCATCTCAAGGTGTTCTTTTTCGCACTTTCCAGTACATTCACACCACACCTCTCTCGTACTTCCTCATTCGTCTGTCTATCCCTCCATGTAACTCTGCACACACTTCTCAAGTAACTCATTTCCATCCCTTTCACTCTTGGTTTGAATCTCTCCAACAACGTCCATGCCTCGCTTCCGTAAGTCAGTGTCGGGATTACCACACTGTCATGCAATGACTTCTTCAGTTCCATGCTGACCACCCTATTTCATGTTACTGCTTTCAGCATTCCTACAACCCTCTTCCCCTGTTGCACCCTCTCCCACACTTCTTCATCCATACTCCCATCTTTACTCTGTACACTGCCAAGATACTTAAATGAGCTGACAATCTCCATAGCCTGACCGTTCAACTTCACCTCACACTCTGTGGCTTCACCCCTTTCGAAGACCATAACCTTGCTCTTCCCCGCATTTACCTTCAGATTCCATTTTTCGCACACTGTTCCAAACATATTTACCAGACCCTGCAACTCCCATTCATATCGTCAGCAAACAGCAGTACACAAACATCCACTGCTCTTCCTTGTATTTCTTTTAGGACTCCATCCATATACTGTATATATAGAACAACCATTGGGACATCACACACCCTTGCTTTACCAAACATTCAGATCAAAGAACTCCCTCTGTTCATTCTTCACACGTACTGATACCTTTGCACTCTCATACATACTCTTCACTGCTTTCAGCAACTTGCCATCTACTCCATATATTCTCAGTACTTTCCACATACTTTCTCTATCAACTCTGTCATTCCACTCGTTGCCTTCCCTTATTAGTGGTACACCAACATCCACTGCTCATCCTTGCATTTCTTTTATGACTCCATCCATATACAGTTCAGTATATATTGAACAACCACGGGGACATCACACACCCTTTCTTTAACCCAAAATTCAGATCAAAGAACTCGCTCTGTTCATTGTCAACACAAACTGACACCTTTGCACCCTCATACATGCTTTTCACTGCTTTCAGCAACTTGCTATCTGCTCCGTATATTCCAAGTACTTTCTACATACCGGTACCTTCTCTATCAACTCTGTCATAGGCCTTCTCCAAGTCCATGAAGGAAGCATACAACTTTTGTCCCTTCTCAAGATATTTCTCCACAACATATTTCAGGGCAAAGATCTGAGCTACACATCCTCTTCCCTTCCTATGATGAATACTGTATGTTAACCGTTTCCCCAGCAATACTGACTGAAAATGCCCAAATATATTGCATGTACTCTTCTGATTTATCTAAAATATGTAAAATTATACCAAATACCAACTACATTAGCACAAAACTCAATCAATCACAGAAACAGGATAAAAACATAGAATAAATACCCCAAAAGATGAATACATTAACCCTTTCCCCAGCAATACTTACTGAACATGCACAAATAAATTGCATGTGCTCTTCAGATTTAGCTGAAATATGTAAAATTACACCAAATACTAACTACATTAGCACAAAAATCAATCAAGCACTTTAACAGGATAAATAAAATGGAAGAAATAGCCCAAAAATGAATTTATCTATAGCCTACTGGTATATATTGCCGGACACCTTGATCCCCGAAGGGGTGACCATGAACGAAACACCTGCGTATTTCAAGCTCGCTTGAGTTATCACTCGATCGTCTTTTAGAGCTTTTTGGCCCGGGGTAATTACCACACCATCGCGTCATAAGGAGTTTGAGGGGGTTAAATTGCTAGATACATAGAGGAAGAGGAATGCCAAGTAAAGCTAAACAAAAATATATAAGATATTTTTAACATGAGGTTGCTTATAATAATTTGTACCTCTGCAGTTTCTCCATGGCTAACGAAAAAGGTCACATTCCTAAGAAGCCCCAACCAAAAAGGCCAAGCTTCTGCACAGAAAAAATGCCACACCATTACCCTTATGGTGACCCTATCAAATAATCAAAACAACCACACTTCTTAACCCAATTCCCGCGGGGCCCCTCATATGACGGAGACGATTTTCCGGCTATTTTGTAGCCTGTGAGCCAGGCCAGCTTTTGCAAGCAGCACGGATGGACGTCAGCCGGAGCCTACAGGCCCCGCCACGACACTGAGGTTTGTGTGAGAGAGAGCTCACTTATGTGCAGCGTCACACAGCGAAAACAGAAAATAATTGGTAATTTTTAGCGATTTCGCCTATCGGATTTGGTAATTTTTAGCAATTTTGCCCTTCGTTTGCAAGATCCTTACAAGAAAACCAGACGTCGTACAGGGATGATTCAGGAGTAATTTGAAAGCTATTACCGTACTTTCACGAATACATAATTGTATTACGCTCTGGCTTTTGCTTATGCATGAAAATGAGCAGGGAATGAAGGCAATTTCGGGCAATTATGCCTACTCGTACAGGAGTCCTTGTAGCGGCTTCGGTCGCGCCGGGAATTTCCACACCTCTCACACCACACACACACATCACACAGTTTTTCCTACACCGAGAAATGACTCTCCGGCTGTCATTTCTCGAAGACTTCTTCTAGCCGGAGACATTGAGAGCAACCCAGGACCCACCTACACATACATATGTCCAACTTGCTCAAAACCCATCACTTCGAGTCACCACACTAAGGGTTCAGTTCTCTGCAATTCATGCAGGAACTGGACCCACTTCACCTGCACAACACTTGCCTCCAAGAAACACTACACGAACACCTGGACCTGTTCCTCATGCCCCTCCCTCTCCCAGTCAAATCCCTCACCTAAAACCCGTCCACCTCTCCTCCCCAACACCCCTAACCTTCCCATATCATCCACTCCCCCCCCTAAAACCCGTCCACCTCTCCTCCGTAACCCACCTAACCTTCCCATACCATCCACATCCTCAACTCAACACACCACACTCCATCCTAATCCATTCCAACCCCCATCTCCTGCTCTCCAATCCCCACCCCCACCTCATCCATCCCAACCCCCAGCCCCTCCCTCACCCCCACCCCCCCCCTCTCCCTCACCCCCACCCCATCCTCGTGCAGCAGCACCCAACATATATTGTGCACATAACATTAACATTCTCCAATTGAACATAGATGGCATCAACACAAAGAAACACAAACTCTCATACTTCATCAAACAACACAACATACACATTGCCATCTTACAAGAAACAAAACTCTGCACAACACAAAAAACACCCACATTTCATGATTTCACCACCATCAGACAAGACCGGGCTGTCGGTGGAGGCGGTGGACTCATCACCCTGGTACACAAAGAAATATCATATATAGTTACCAGTGTACAAACCAAATCCCTCCTCCCCCCAAATGATAACACAACAGAAATACAATCAATTAAAATACGCACTGGCAACAACTCCAACATAACCATCATAAACACATACATCCCCTACAGTACCAAATGAATACAGACCACACTTACAACACATCACAAATACCCCACACATCATCCTGGGTGGTGACTTCAACGCCAAGACGTCGGCCTGGTTTGTCGACAACCCCGACACAGACAGAGGGCTGGTACTACAAAACCAAACTGATAACCTCATCATACTTAACGACATCCATCAACATACCCATATTCCTCACCAAGCCCTCTATAACCCATTATCTCCTGACATCACCTTTTGCTCCCCAGAACTCGCCCCCACAACATCCTGGAGGGTGGTCAGAACCCTAGGCTCTGACCACCTCCCGATCATTATCACCACCAAAACCAGACTCACCCCAGCTAGCCACAAACACACATACACCAATTATAATAGAGCTAACTGGGAAGCATTCACAAATGAGACAGAACAACACTTCACAACTCTAAACAGTACACCCATCACTAACATCAACAATGCTGTACACATACTCAATAAAACTATCCAAAACGCTGACAAGAAACACAATCCAAGAGGTAACAGAAAAAGACACAACCCCAACTTCACACCAGAAATTCAAAACCTCATCAGACAACGCGACATACTGAAACACTCCCCAGCACCCCACACAACAAATCCAAGCACTCAACACCCAAACTAACAACAAAATACAAGAACAACAAAAACTAAATTGGAATAACTTCCTACAAACACTTGATCACAAAACAAACCCCAAAAAACTCTACAAAACACTAAACAGCATCACACTTTCTAACAGCAACACAACACAATCACATGCTGCAATCACAACAACAGACTCTACTCCTTCATGTAAACAACAAGCAAACACTCTCATCAATCACTTCTCACATGTCAGCCACCTAAAACCTCACAAAGACGACCGACATGTCATCCGACGTAAGAGACAATTCCCCACAGACCCTGACTATACACCCTTCACCAATCACCAGACAAAGCATATCATCAACAATCTCAAGCACTCACCCGCTTGTGGCCTAGACAACATAAGCAACATACACCTCAGACACCTGGGACCACAAGGCATACAAGCACTCACTAACATATCAAACTACAGTTATTCACACAACACAACACCAGACATTTGGAAGCATGGTCTCATCACCACATTCCCCAAACCCAAGAAAGACCCCACGCTACCCTCCTCGTACCGCCCCATCACACTCCTTTGCTCCCCCTCCAAAGTCATGGAACGCCTAATATTACAACTAATTACACCCGACCTACCCCTAGCTCCAACACAACATGGCTTTAGGCCACTGCACTCCACAAACACTCTTCTCACAGACCTTACACAAAGAGCTTTTGACGGCATCAACTCAGCTAGACCACCACACAGATCACTATTAGCCACACTCGACATTAGTAAAGCCTTCGATGCCATCCCCCGCCACAACCTAACAAACAAAATCTACAACACAAACATGCACAACAACACAAAAAGGTGGCTGGCCAACTTCCTAGCAGGCAGATGTGCACACGTATCTTTTGCCGGTCAGTCATCTAAAATCAGAAACTTTCCAAACGGAGTCCCACAAGGATCCGTCCTATCGCCCGCACTCTTCAATATGTACACGCACGATATAACTACACCCAATACGCCCCAAATAAACTCAGCCTCCTATGCAGATGACATAACACTCACATGCACACACCATGACCCAAAAAGAGCAACAGATCTCCTTCAACCCTATCTCAACACACTACATGGCTGGTGCACTACAAACACTTAATCTAGCCCCAGCCAAATCCACCGCAACCCTGCTCACAAGCTGGACAGAACACGAATACATCCCTCAACTCACCATAGATAACACACCCCTAACACATACACACACACCCAAAATCCTAGGAGTAACATATGATACTCATATGACATTCAAACAGCACACTACAAACATTAAAAAGAAACTGACACCCAGACTTAACGCCCTCAGGTCACTTGCTCACACAAAATTTGGACACAACAAAGAAACTATCACCACAGTATATAAACAATACATAAGATCAGTGATGGAATATGCAAGCCCAGCCTGGGCTTCTAACCTAGCTGAAACACATCATAAGACCTTACAGACTATTCAAAACAAAGCCCTGAAGATCATTACAGGCTGCACAGCTACTGCACCCACAGATCACCTATATCAAGAAACCAAAATCCTCAAAGTCAAAGACCATCTGGACATGAGAGGCACTCAATTCCTGGCAGCAGCCTCCACGAACCAAGACCACCCACTAAACTACATGGCAACACACCCACAGACACCAAGAAATATCAAAACAACACCCAGCACATGGTATCACACACAATTACTGTCCTCTCTCCCACCCTGCCCACCCCGAACCAACTTCCAGAAGCACATCCATACTCATATCTCTCGCCGATCCATCCACTCACTCACAGACAACACACAGCTGCAAGCACGACTTCACGAAATCCATCCTTCCGAATCCTCCCTTCCTCGCGAGGACAGAGTCCACCTGGCCAGGCTGAGATGCGGACACCATCCAGCTCTCCTGAGCTATCAGAAGAGACTGGATGACTCCGTTGTCGACGCCTGCCCGGGATGTAACACAGCACCCCATACCATTAAACACATCATAGAAGACTGCATTTCACACAACCACTTATGCCAACAACACAATCTACACTCAATGAGAGCTCTGTGGGAAAGCCCGATCGTGGCCATGGCATTCTTCAGGGACTCGGGGCTGTTCGGCCAGGCAGCTTAGGGAACAACAACAACAACAACTCGTACAGGGTTAATAGCTTTAACCAAAATGGTCACACTCCTTAATGGTCTAAGTGGCCATAGCCAAAATGGCTACACTATATTCCTTCTGTACTTTCTCCATGCCCGATAAGATACATGATATTTTGATATATGTGGCACAGCCCTTGTATCTAACACAATACCCTGCGTGCAACCCCGCTCGAACCCCGCACAACGTTGCTTGCAACTTTAATTATTATTATTATTATTATTATTAATATTATGTGAGATGCCGAAGTCTCCATCCAGGGTGCAGAAACACCAGCAAGATGAATCCACACAAAACACCCGGAGGCACTGGAGAGAGACTACGGCAACTTAGGAAAAAAACAAACATATACTGTATACTGTATAATTATATACATATATTAAACACAGAAAACATATTATGCAGTGGAGGATATCAAGTATAAATATAATACAATAAAATAGAATAAAATAAGTTTAAAAATTAGGATTAATGCTGCAAAAAAGCATTAACTCTAGACTTAAAAATGGAGATATGAGCTGAATTGACTAGCTCATTTGGCAACTTATTCCACAAGTCAACCATGGCCGGCACAAAACACTGTGAAAACTGTGTAGTAGAAAAATTAACACGGCTCATGGCACGATCATAAAGATTGCTTGTGAATCTAGTTGCACGAGCCCGGACATAGGGCCCAGGCAGAACCCCATGTAAGAGATGCTGAGGGTTGTTAAAAACTTAAAATAAAAAATTACGTGTCAACTTTACGTCGATGACACAGATCAAGAGACAAATGATTTAGAATAAAACTGATAGAATTTAGTGACCTGTCAAGCAACTTGAGATGGCAGTCAGCTGCTGACAACCAGACAGGTGAGCAGTACTCAAATTGTGGCAAAATAAAAGCATAAAAAGACTTGATAACTGTGGCGTCACATGAAAATGTTTTATAAACCTTGCGAAGCAGACCAATTTTTTGGGAAATGGAAGAGGAGAAAGAACGAATATGCGTTTCAAAAGTAAGTTTGGGATCAAGAGTAACTCCTAACAAACGGAGAGTATCCACATTCTCAATTTGCTCGCCAGAAACTTGTAGATAAGGATGGGGAGGATCCAAGGTACGAGATCTGCTGATGATAATGGAGTGTGTTTTACTAGCATTAATTTTCATACCCCAAAGTTCACACCATGATGTAATTTTGGCTAAATCCCTATTCAGAGCAGTAGCAATTACGTGTCGATCTATTGGTGATGGAATTGACGCATATAAAGTTGTATCATCGGCATAGGAGATTAGTTTTTTTCAAGCTCGGAACACAGGTCAGCAGTAAAAATAATAAAAAGTAAAGGCCCAAGGACACTGCCTTGTGGAACGCCAGAAACAACAGGAACAGAAGGGGAATGACACCCATCAATGACCACAGACTGAGATCTTTTCGTCAAAATATCTTCAAAGATCCTTAAAAAATTGCCACCAATACCGATGAGCTGTAACTTATACAGAAGTGCTTTATGGTTGACTAAATCAAGAGCAGGACTAAAGTCAATAGCCACGACACGAGACTCATGTCCCTGGTCCAATGAAGACTGCAAGTCATGGGTGAGTGTCAGAAGCACATCACATGTACCCAGTGCCTTACGAAAACCAAACTGTGAGTTTGGTATCAAATTATGACTATTACAATAAGAGGAAAGGCATCTGGACAAAAGCCTCTCATAGAGCTTGGATAGGATAGGCGTAATGGAGATAGGGCGATAGTCATTAGGAGATGATGAAGCAGTATTTCCCTTTGGAATAGGAGTGATACTAGCCTTACGCCAGCAAAGAGGAAAACTACCTGATTTCAAAAGCAACCTAAACACCACGGCCAATTTAGGTGCCAAGACCACTGCAACCTTTTTAAAAAAGAGAGGGAAAAACCCATCTGGGTCTGTGCCACCATAGGTATCAAGATCCAGCAAGTACCTTTTCTGTTCAGCTGATTTAAATGCCATTGAATTGAGGTTGGGTCTAGGGAAACGTGTCAATGGCAAAGACAATTCCTGATTACTCTGCTTATTAATACAAATATTAGATAGAATATTGGCCTTCGATAATGGATCAAAAGAGATGGAGCCATCAGAATCACAAAGAGGAGGCATGGAGGAATCTATTCCAAATAAAGAGGATTTCAAAGCGGACCACCATTTATGAGGCTGTGTAGCTCCTGCCAGAACATCCTGAAGATGGGAGTTATAATCCCTCTCGGCACCATCATAAACTCTCTGCGCAGCTGCCCTTTTAAAAACATAATTTTCACAATGCAAGGGGGTTTGATTACGCCTCCATAGACGATATGCAGCCTGTTTGTCATCAAATGCACGCTTGCAGTCATCATTAAACCATGCTTTATCCCTGATACGAGGCTTCATTGTTTTTGATGGAACTCTTTTGCGAAGGATACCAAGAAGGGAATTGTTGAGAGCTGAAATCGGGTCATGAAATCTTAGTATGTGATTCCACTCAATATTACAAACATCATTACAAACGTTGTCCCAGTTAACCCGGGATTTAAGGTAGACTTTACGTGAGAGAGTAATATCAAGAACAGAAAAATCAAGATTTATTTTACACATTGTGGTCGGAAGTGCCAACAGGTACAAGAACGGAGGTTTCTACAACGCCAGGAATATCTGTTAGTACTAGATCAAGACAATTTCCAGACATATGAGTAGGTCCTTGGATTAGCTGTTCACAACCAGATAAGTTTGCAAAATCCAAGGCAGCAAGACCATTTCTATTTGTTGTAGAGACCGAGTTCAACCACTCTTGATGATGCGCATTGACATCACCAACAAAAATAAAGGATGATTTGACATCTACAGACTGTATTGAAGCCATGGCTGTTAAGAGGCAGTCATATAGGAGACTCTATTAACGTAGAATCATGTGTGTTTTGCAAGTAAGATCTGAAGTTTACGTTGGGTTTATTAATGTGTTCAGCTAGAGTTTTACCAATATTGATAAAGTAATTGTTGAAGTGTTTTGCAATTTGAGAAGGGTCAGATATCGCCATACCGTTACACATTAGGGCATTACAGACTTCGGTGCGTTTTTTCCTATGTATTACTTTGTTTATTAGTTTCCAAGTGTTTTTGCTATCTCCCGAACATTCATCTAGTTTAGTCCTATAATAATTCGATTTGGCGTCTCTTATTATTTGCTTAACTTGATTTCGTTTTCTACGGAAGGACTCTCCATATGTTATTGGTTTCTTAGCAAACTTTCTTTGTAGTATATTTTTTTCTTTTATTAGTAATTTTATCTCTGGTGATATATACGGTTTAGAATCATGATTGACTTTAATTTTTTTAACTATCTTTGGAAAATATTTATTAAAGCACGCACTGAATATGCTTGAAAAATTATTGTATACAATTAATATTCTGGTCACGTGATGCATAGACTAGGTCCCATGAGGCAGTTTCCAGACATTGTTTGAAACGAGCTATATTATCGCAACTAAAGTCTCTATATTCTGTAGTTACATATTCCGCTACTTTTTCCTTGTGCACATAATTATGAACTGCATTAACAGGAAAATTATCTGAAATGCTTGTATGTTATTTGACCAAATGTGATCGATTAGAGTGGGTGGAGTTGATGTTACTCGGGTAGGTTTATTTATCGTATTAAAAATAAATTGGAGTAGCAAACAGCAATAAGTTCTGCTACCGGATCTTCGGTTGACGATTTTAATAAGTCTAAGTTAAAATCTCCGGCAATGTAGCATATCTTATTTTCTTCATGATTTTTTGTTTATAATTTCATTGAATTTACAATAAAAATCTCCAATATTTGTATGTGGTCTTCGATACAAATACAATACACCAGCTATAATGTTTTCAGAATGTTGCTCACATATTTCTATAAATAGTGTCTCAATGTTGTTGTCCTGTACAGTCAAATCGGTTCTTTCGATGCAGGTGAAGCCAAACTTTACATAAAGTGCCAAACCACCACTTTGCGGTGTACAATTGTTAGTGTATAGATGATAATTCAAGATAGTATATAATTGTTCAAGGTCATCAGTTAATTTAGTTTCACTCAAACCAATAGCATCAAAAGAACCATTTAAAGGAGTTACACACTGATTGGTGAGTTCGTCCAGGTCTAATGGGATACTATTAATGTTATGAAAGAAAATAGAGAACATGGCATTAGGAATGTTGGTGGGGAAGAAGTGGTGGTAGGCTTCAGTGGTGGTGGATACGAAGTTGTCCCATTTGACGTTGACATCCTCTGTAAGAACCTCCGTCTACGGGTAATGAACCAACTACTGCCCAAACCCCCGTATTGCAGAGTCTGGCGTTGGTTGGTAGGTCCGGTTGACGGGGTCTGTTGATCTGAGGTGGTGGAGGTAGGTGACCAGAACACAGAGAGATGAGTACTGAGACCCACGGGAGGTAAGGGCTCAGGTGGGAGGTACTGCTCATCCATGTCCGTAAGAATGAGGTCAAGAGTGTTGTTGTTGTTTTTCCCCAGGCTGTCTGGCCGAACAGCCCCAAGGTCTCAAGCAAGGCCAAGGCCATAAACGAGTGTCCCCACAGAACCCTCCCTGCTTACCACAACAAAGCCTGGGTGACCGAAGCCAATCTAAGGCAGGGAGCTGAGGAGGGTGCAGAAATGCCCGGGAAACCAAAGCCCCACCCAAGGCCCTGTACCCCACAGCAATTATGAAGGGAAAGTTGAGGGGCAAGGGAAAAATGTGACGCTTTGGCTCCCAATCTGCCAACCTCTAGGTTGGCAGTAGGGAGGTCAATCCACGTAAAAGATGCCGTCACTTGAGATCTAGAAGATATATAAGTAAAAGGAACAGTCAGAGTAAGCTATGGGTATGGCAGAGATCGCTCAGCTCTCACTCTGATAGACCAGCCCATCACCACATCACTAGAACCCAATCCTCTCAGCATTAGCTAGGAAAGGCCCAAGAAAGCTGCCTTTGGCGGGGGGATAGCTCCCCTATTTCAACTCCTTTTGGAGTTGGGCACCCGCCAAGAGTGTTGTTGTTGTGTTTGGGAAGTCAACATGCAATTTGCGAAACGTGCAGTTATTATTACGTATCTCACTGGTGTCGAGTTTATTATAATCCCCACAAACCACCAACTTGGCTGATGAGTACTGGTGTTTCAGATCATCACATTTATCGATGATGTGGTTGATTAGAGCGTGGCGGGTGACAAGCCACGCTGTAGATGATGGAGGCAGTATGACGGGGGTGGGAGGGAGGAGCAACTCTTTCCCAGATTTCTTCAATTTTCCCCTGGACTTCAATACCCAGGTGAGATGCACACAGCTGTTTCTGGGCGAAAAGAACTAGTCCTCCACTCCTCCTCTCTGTCGTGTAATGCCGGCTGGTGATGGGAATTTAGCCTCCCGAAAGTAACTGGCATTAGCCGGGATTTGATCTTAGGTCACTGGAGTACCAAACTCCCGCTATACCAATCAAACCACGCTCGGACGTACAATAAGGAAGCAGCAGTTCTATTTTGAAGAACCTGGTGATAGTCTCGTGGAGGGCTAGGCCTGCATATACCTGGTGAGTATATTAAACTTTCCACCATGACTATTTTACACTTCACCAGACGTCAACTCGGCATGGCTCTGTGGTTCAGGGAATTTTCAGGCACAGGGCAACAATACTGTTGCCAAATTTCAGCTTGGTATCTCAACAAATACGGTGAATAATTTAAAATTTTCTTTATCACAGCCTGTTGTATATTTTTCAGGGTTGGTGATATGCGGCCTAAAAACGAATTACCAGCCCCAGAGTTGCATAAACCATATGCACGGATTGCTACGATTCACCATCATCATCCACGACAACATAGTGACCCCTCCAGCCTTGTACTCTATGTTCACTTCAGCAGCTACGATAGAAAACGGAGCCCAGCAAGCAAAACCAGGGGAAACCCAAACAGAACTAAATCGACGATCCACCTTCACCTCGAAACATTCGCAACCCCTTAATTCAACCCCACCTGCTCAACACCCCCATTCCTTCCCAAATATATCGCCTATAGTGCCGGCACCAACCAAGAACAACAAATACCCCCTCAGCCCTCAGTTCTGAGTCTGGAGGGTGAGACGGTGAAGCACTTGGGCGAAGCAACCGGCCGCTTCAGAGATGAAGCTGCTTTGAGCCATGATGGATGCTTCACATGTCTCACTCCCCAGACTGGAACAAGACCTCACGGGCTTCACCGTGTTGAGCGGTGGAATGTACAGGCTCTCAGCCTATGCCCGAGAGGGAGTAGTTGGAATATAGAAAAAAAAAAAAAAAAAAAAAAAAAAAAGAGGGAGAGACACCACCATACATGGACACAGCTAGCTGTTGCATTTTACCAACCTAATTAACCCTTCTAATCTCATTTTCCTTTGCAACCAGTCCAAAACCCTAACCTCAGCACCTGCAGAAATAGTGGGTAAAGCGAATGAAATATTGCAACCCCCTGTAATAAATCAGATAAACCTACTAGACGAATCACCAACCAGAGTTGTGCCATCATGTCCGGAGATGCCCTCAACACGACATCCCAGCCAGAAGAGACACTGCCGCAGCCAGCCCAACCATTGTCAAGCAATCAGCCTTCTGGCTTGAGTCCTATTTTTGGTTCTTAAACAGACAGCCCTAAGGTTGGAAAGGATAAAACCAAGTCTAAGGTGGGAAAGGCTTGTCGAAGTACCAACTGGGGATTAGGGCACGTAACCTACAACGCTTGCTGCCGTAACCTTAAATAAGTGCAACCCCGCGTAACCTACAATACTTGCCGGGGTATCAAGGTACTCGACTTAGACTCAGGAACCAACTGGGGATTAGGGCACGTAACCTACAATGCTTGCTGCCGTAACCTTAACCCAGTGCTTGCCGGGGAAGCGAGGTGAATGAGTCTGGCTTAATAACACCCAGTGTTGTTGGAGATACTCTGTTGCCCTTGTCTGGCATGAAGACTCCTGGGAACACCCCATCTGTAGAGAAGACCACCCCCGACTCCATGAGCTGACGTCACTCTCTTGCCCCTCTCTTGTCTGTCCCTGACCAGAAGTGGCTAGAGCGTGTCGGCTTACCAGTCACACCCCAGGAGAGCTTGCCTTCGACCCCCGGAAAGACGTTGATCGATCCAGTGGTTGGAGATAAGCTGCCTTCTTTCCCCATAGACTGTGTGAGAGAGAACCAGGAGTGAAGCCGAGGACCCCGGACCTCTATCGCCAAACGCCTGCTGCAGCTCTTTGGCCCGGAACCAAGCTCGTGAAGAAGCCAGGACTGTGTGTGAATCAGTCCGGAAGTTAGACGAGTTCTTCGGTTCCTCAAGAAGACCTTGCAGTGTCGGCTGGGACTCTTCGGCCTCGACCTAAACTCGTGAAGAAGCCGGGACTGTGTGTGAATCAGTCCGGAAGTTAGACAAGTACTTCGGTTCGGTTAAGGGCCTGTACCTAGCTGGCTCGCATGTGGGCAGCCGGGACCTCAGCTCCTCGCCGACCTCCAGTGCCAGTGCTTCTCTCTCTCTCCCTCAGTGCTCTCCTATCCCCCAATTTAAGTACTTTATGTGTTTCTGTCGTGGTAACAGTGTGATAGTGAGGCTTAGACCTAGATGTGTCAGGACTCTATATCAGTGTTAACGTAAGCGACCCGAAATCGTGCTTTACGTCTTCCCTTGTACTTGCTTCTCGTTACCCCGGTAGTTATGGAACAAAACACACCTGTCCTACACCGGCTTTGTATATAGATACGTCCTCGGGCCCGGGCTCCCGTGACCCCCTGAAGAGGAAATATAGATATAACATTGCCACTCTATTTATTACACACACTCTACACATCACCCGAGAGCTCCTGCCGCATACAATATCTGAGTTTATGCACTTTTATCACTTAGGTTTAGGTATAATAGTGTATTTTGTCTCAGAGTTGATCTTTGCAATTCATGCTTAGGAGTCTCCTTAATGCAGACTCTTTGTTGTCTCAGACTTAATCTTTGCAGTTCATGCTTTTAGAGTCTAGTCCATTTTAGACTCTTTGTTTATCTTTTGAGAGCTTCTGCTCTTTGCTTTTAATCTTTGTTAGCAGTCATCCTTGTTTTATCTTTATGCCACGCTCTAAAAGGGCGAGGTATATTCTGGTCGCACTTTCCACTTCGGAATATGTGCAGTGACCCTCAACTTAGTACGCTTTCGACTGGACGAGAACTGGCCTTAATCTCTAATTACACCAACTAATGACAGGCAATCAACAGAAACACAATGACAAGTCCCAATGGTTTTTATTCACTCCCAGACAAAGGTACATAAAATACACTACACTCTTAGTTAATAAACAAGCTATATACAGGGGAAAAATAATGTAATGGTTAGCTTGAGACAATAGGTCTCACACACGTAAATAGCCCTAATAAATATATGTTGGACTGAGTAATAAGAATTAATTACATAAGAGTTTAATCTTTAACAACAATCAATCATGAATAGATAAAGGGAGCGATAGCTCTCTGAGAAGATCAAAATGAAAATCAGACTAAGTGATCCTTAGCACAAATGGGCAAAGTTACATATAAATTACCGCCTAGGCCGCTCGTAAGGTGTTAAGGCATCCCTTCGAAAACTGTGTTCAGAGAAGCCTAAGGAATGGCATAGATACTTGATCCCTACTATGTTTGCATTACGAGAAATACCCAGTGACAGAACCGGATTTTCAGCCTTTGAGTTGTTGTATGGTCGTGCTGTTAGAGGACCCTTGGCTGTGTTACGAGATCTGTGGGAAGATAAGAATGCGACTAATGATGACCGATCCTCCTTTCAGTATGTGATAGAACTTAAGGATAAACTAGCTGAATGTGCCAAGATTGCTGCTCAGACTGCTGAGGTGAGTGCTCAAAGGTACCGATCCTATTTCGACATGAAAAGTCAGGATAGACAGTTTAAACCTAGAGATGAAGTTCTAATCCTCCTACCAGATACTAAAAACAAACTATTAATGTCTTGGAGTGGACCCTTTCCTGTCCTAGAGAAAAGAAACCGAGTCAATTACCTCGTCAACCAGAACGGTGTTCATAAATTGTACCATGCTAATATTTTGAAGAAGTACCACCGCCGTGCTACCGCTGCGCGAGCTTATGTTGTTGATAGAGAGACTTTTGATGATGATGAGCTAGCCTTTGTACAAATAGTTCAGGCTTGTATTGTCGAGGACGAGGATGATGACCAGAGTCGACCTTTCATTCCAGATGTTGGCCCTGCATTTTCTAGCAATCGAAATCCTGACATTTGTGAAGAACTTACTGATGCCGAAGCTTCTGATATCTGTGATCTGGTTTCCTCCTTTGCAGATGTGTTTTCTGAAGTTCCAGGGTGCACAAGTGTTGTCGCTCATGATATTACTTTGACGAATGGTGAGAAATTTAGATCAAAGATGTATCCTGTACCTGTCCATTTAGAAGGTGAGTTTGAACGGGAGGTAGACACATTACTTGATCAAGGTATTATCCAACCATCTGATTCTCCCTTTTGTTCTCCGGTAGTTATGATTAAGAAAGCTGATGATAGTTATCGGATGGCTATTGACTATCGCTCATTAAATTCTGTTACCGTCTTTGATGCAGAACCTGCCTGTACCATCGAGGAGGACCTACATAAGTTTAGTGGATCAAAGTATTTTTCTGAGTTGGACCTAACCAAGGCCTACTACCAAGTTCCTCTTTCAGACCAAGCCAGGAGGTACACTGCTTTCCCTACTCATCGCGGCCTTATGGAGTTCTGCCGGTTGCCATTCGGGTTAGTCACTGCATGTGCCACCTATGTAAGATTGATGCGTCTTGTATTAACTGGTTTAAAGAATGTTGCTTTCTACTTTGATAATATTTTCATCTACTCTAGAACTTGGGACGAACATGTGGAAGCTTTAACCTCTGTACTGGTACAACTGTGTCAATATCAACTGACGGAGAAACCTTGCAAGTGTAGGTTTGGGTTTCCTGAGAACCAGTACCTTGTCTTCACAGTTAGTGGCCAGTTTCTGAAACCTCAGTTTGGAAAAATTGAGGCTCTACTAAAGGTTCCTCCACCGACAAGCAAAAAGGCCCTTAGATCCTTCTTGGGGATGGTATCTTTCTATAGGAAATTCATCCCTAATATGTCTGATTTGTCTGGTCCCTTGTCTGATATGCTTAGGAAAGTTGTTCATGAACCGTTGATCTGGACTAGTGCCTTAACTGATCGCTTTCAGAGATTAAAATCTGCTCTTGCTAGAGAACCCATTCTGAAGTTGCCTCAAACTGATCTCCTTTTTGTTCTCAGGACATTTGCCTCTGATTTTGGTTTAGGCGCTGTACTGTTGCAGTATGCGGATGGCCAGCCATACCCTGCAGCATATGCCAGCCGCAAACTACTGGATCGAGAAAGGAAGTATGCCACAATCGAACGTGAGTGCTTAGCCATTGTCTTTGGTGTCCAGATATTTGAGTATTACTTGTTGGGTAAGGAGTTTATTTTGGAGATAGATCAAAAGCCATTAATATACATGAACAAGTCTAAACATTCCAATAGCCGACTAACTAGGTGGGTTCTGATTCTACAGCCATTCAGATTCAGATTAGTTCATGTTGCTGGCCAGGACAATGTTGGTGCTGATTTCCTCAGTAGGTCAGAGAAAGACTAGGGTTCATCTAGCGGGCTAGATTCTTGTTGGGGGTAGCCATGTGATGGAATAGTCTTTCACTTCCTTATATTTTCGGGTTATATCAAAGGTGTTCATTGTGTGCAATACCTAGTGTGATGAATATTATAAAGGAGATGGCGTTAATTTTAGCGGGAGTTGGTGGTATTGTATGATTTAGAGCCTTTGTACTGATATTTTGGCGGGAGTGTCGCTTCTATTCTCATTCTGGTGCGACACAGTTTCACTTAAAGTTCAATAGGGTTATGATTCATTTGAAGAGTTCATATCCAGTTTCATTAAGAGTTCGAGGCTGTGCTGTGTTTCATTTGGGACATTAGTTTGACCCCATTTGTGGGTATAAAAGAGGGCTTGAGCGGTCTTATAATCAGTCTGGATTCCACCTTTGCTGGAGAGGTTAGTGCTGGATATTGGTGCTGTGATATTAGTACGGGGATTTGTGCAATCTGTGAAGTTATTCTTTTCTTGTTATAGTGAATTCATTTTGGATAGTGACCTAGTCCGGGGAGTTATTTTCATTGTTGTTGACCTCAATGAAGCCATTAAAAGTAAAGTATTTGCGGGTGATTAGTGACATAGACATATATATTTGATATTAAAAATTTCTTTTGGGCATCCGTATCCCTCAGAGAGGTGCAGGCTCGGAACCTATGGTAGACAAGGGCCGGTCTCCAGGGCTTCCTCAGAGAGTGTTGGAAGTGAGGCACAGCAAGCAGAGGACGTGCCTACTGATCGACCCCTTCACCCCAGGACCATTCCAGGGTGTAGACAAGCCACCCCTCAGTAGTGCCACGCCACCTGGACTCGCAGGACTCGCCATAAGTCCCGAGTGCCGCCTCGCCTAGACTACTGAAAAGGCCCATGTACATATATCCCATTTTCTCCCCAAGTTATTTATCCTTCATTTTTCCATTTTCTCCCCAGTATCCCAAGATCTTAAAAGTTATAATATTTATAATTTCTACAATATCTTTAATAAATTGTCAAAACTTCCTTATGTGTTTACTTGCTACCATTTGAACAGGGTTGGGCAATCCGGGCCCTTACAGCGGGAGCCCGGACCTGAGGAAGTATTTATATGTAACTCCGGTGTAGGATAGTGTAGATGTTCCCCAACACTATGGGGCACTGGTAAGCAAGGAGAAGGGAAAGTGCAAAGAACACCATCGGTGAATTTATGTTACACTGCAGAGTCTTGGCACATCGAAGTCTATAATCACACTAAAACCTAAAACATAAGAACAAAATAACAGAGGCACTTTAAAGAGGGGGAGGACAGGAGAGCACTGGGTCGGAGGAAAACTTGGCACGGGCCGTCTCGCGAGGGGGCCACAAGTCCTTGCACACGCCTGGCTGAAGAGGGCGGCTTGTAGAGGTTCTGCTTGGGAACGAACCTAGTCGTCCTCTGGGTCAGGGCCGAACAACCTCAGCAGGTGAAGGGCGTGGCGGCTGGCTCAACTCCTTCACTCTCACGCTGTGGGGGGAAGTGGCTGGTAAGCCAATGCTCACTAGTGGTCCCTTGTCAATCGCGACCACGTTTGACAAGGAAGTGGCTAAAGAGGGCCTGCTTAGAGAGCTGGTGGTGGTCTCTTACACGGAAATGCTATTGCGAGGCAAACGAGTCACCTTAACAATAGCCCTAGTAGGTAGAGGCTGGTCTAACCCTTTGCCACCCCGACTGACAGCAGCATCGACTCGGGCAACGCCAAAGAATTCGGACAGCTGGTACAAGCACCGACTTGCCATAGCTCCCGGCATGAGCTATGACCAACCTTTCCCAAACTAGGCTATTTGTGAACCGATGACCTGGAGTCGTCCTGTTCGTCTACCTCGTATCCCGAATGGGAGTATGCTGGATTCTGACCTGAATAACTAAGTCCTGATCCCCAGATCATTCATAGGACTACGTAATCAACGTAGTTTGTACCATTCACTTTACTACCCTAAAATGTACAACAATATCATAGCCCTTTGGTCTAGTGATCATATCTATGAATCCCGTATTATATCTCACTGGCAGAAGCTGCTGCACACATAGTATGTACTGTAATTTATAGGTCTAATTGAACTTTGAGCAATTATCTGTGCAATAGATGTTAACCAACACTGAGCAATAGCCTTAGCCTTAGCCTATCTGTGCTATATTCTGACAAATTGTGATATGTGCTTTATTATGCCATTCTGTAAATACTGTATATTTTTTTACTGTTTCTGTATTAATATATTTTTGTGTATCCTATCTGTGCTCTCACGAGCTGTGTATGTGATAAGGACCATTAGGTCGTACTGTGAGATGCGCCCTGAAGAAAAAGTACCAACACCCAGCCTCCAACATTCAGACACATCAACCGACACATCGAGGCCAGTTGCTCGGATTGTGAGCATAAGAGCGATAAATCACCACCACAACAATAGCTCCCGCGTACAAAATGGCAGACCTCCACCCAAGCGCCCCGGCAACGAGACAGAAAACGGAGAGAACGTACCGACGAGGGGAAAGTATACCATCCCCAAACTCTCCCATCCCCCAGATTATAAAAACGCCAACACCTCGTCACCAGTACTGCAACCAGAGCACCCTCACCGGCCCCAACCAGTGCAACCGGCCAAAGCAGAAAGAGCCGGAACTACAGTCCCGTTCCCCCGAAAAAAGGCCAAAATCGGGAAACACTTAGACCCCAACATACCTAACACAACCACAACTTCACCCTCCAAGTACTCCCTTGCAGCGTTCCCTCCGTCATTACCTTACAAATTCAACAAGGCCCCTCTGGCACAATCCCTTGAAAAATATCCAAGCACTTCTCAACAACCTGAAAATTCTCCCTCACATCCGCATAATAACCCTTCAAACTTGGGGAAAATGTTAACCCCAAACAACCCCAATATCTCGACCACGATGCCCATCATAAATCCTCTTCGTCACGACAGAAAAAACTACCCAAAACATCAGCCGCCCTCCACCCATTTCCTCCTGCAGCTTCAGGAAAAATACTCGCACCTACCATGCCCTTGTTGACCGGAGTCACCACGACCAGGACAACGCAATCAAAAGAGACACTACTCATGCTGGCCAACGAAAACACAAGCAATCAGCCTGCTGGCTTAGATTTAACTTTTAAATCCTAGGTTAGAAAGGATAAAAGACAACTCTGAGGCTTGTCATAGTATGCAATTATATCGATCAGGTTTGAGCCCTGGCAGACAAATTATTGTATCATACAATCCAAAGGGGAAAAGAGAATCTGAAAAGTATCAGAACCCTCAAGTTAATCGATCAGGTTTGAGCCCTGGCAGATTACCTCAATCAGGTTCGAGCACTGGCCGAGAAAATTAGAAAACTGAGAAACTAAGAGTTCTAGGTGTTGTTCGTGAGGACCTTTCGGGAATCCCTGACCAACATCAAACATCTCGTAAGGAACCCCCCAGACTCGAGATACAGTCTCTCCCTTGTTCAACTTTGGCTAAGTCTAAAACCAAAGAGAAACATTCGGGTGAAGGTATATTCGAGTCGACCACCAGAAACTACCTCCTACTCCGGGCAAGTCTTTGGATGAACCTAGAGTAGCAGGGAAAACAGTCTCTTCCCCCATGACCAGCGTGAGTGAGCATCAAAGAGCCAGCCGTGAGGAAATAAAAACGAAGAACCGTGGCAAAAGGATTCTGGAATTGTTTGGCCCCGAGTGAAGCCAGAGTGTAAAGGGACTTAAGCGACGTGTGCCGAAATCTGTGTCATGTGTCCCTCTTGCCATACCAGTGTCCAGAATTAGTGTCCGAATCGTTCTCCCACACCTCTTCAGAAAACTTCTTTAAGTGCCCTTGTCTTCATCTTGTAGTGGTAACGTGATTATTGTGAGGGTTTAGACCTAGGTGTGCCGAGGATCTTAATATATAATTAACGTAGAACTAGAGAGTGCTTTGCTCCTCCTTCTTACGTGCTTCTGTTATCCTGCTTGGGGGAAACACAACACTCCTGTCCACACTGGCTATCGATATATATATACTTTCTTGGATCTCGGGCTCCCGTGATTCACCAGAGAGAAGATATATACATATCTGATTTTCCTATAATTTTATACAACACTTATTCATGTAAATAAGATCACTCATTGGGCACCTGCATTTATGCGTTCTATGTTACTAGGTTCATAGCCAAAATAGTAGACAATAAGTCTGTGCAGAGTTGAATGCTTCAATTTATTGATTTATGCTAGTTTGACACATATCTGTTTATATATTTAACTTTGAGTGCTTGTATGACTTAAATTCCTGTTATTCTTGAATCTAGTATTTAACGCATTGTCACCTGTGTGTTTATTGTTTAGATCGTTCTGTTGTCCAATATTATTTGTTTCAGCACTTCGCCAAATTAACATCTCCGCTGCGCAGGGGGGGTAGTGACCACCTCTCCATGTGCGTACCTATTTCACTGATTCCTGTCACTCAAATCGTTATCTTACCATAAATATCATTAATACTTATCCATATGCGCCTATTTTACGTTGATTATGAAGATATTAACCTGTTACAACAATAAAACAAGTGGAAACAGTGTTTGGCTGATCAAAATCGCGAAATGAATGCGAGAGTTACATAACTAAAGTGTGAGCCAGCTTGACCAACATCCACCTCTCACGACGCCTGGAGCGACACTGACGTGTAGTGCCGTCTGTCTTTCTCTTGCACTCGCTTGGTAACACATATGAGCACAGCCTGCTAGCAACTCGCTATTGTTAGAATAGGTGATAATTGAAGAGGGGGGGGGGGGGAAGGGGGGAAGGAGGGGATGTGGAGGAGTGATATTTGGCATCGCCAAGGAAAAAACAAAAAAACAAACATCAATTGATAATGGGCTGGTTTAAATATTTTTTTTTTTAGGCCTAGGATTATAAGTCTTCCCGCAGCGCAACGGTAAAACTCTTATCAGTCTTGCCGCACTTGATGGGTTAACTTCGTACTTATGCCCTTTTGGCTTTGTCATATTACAGTTATTTATGCATTCTCTGCTGATCGTACATCGATTATTATTTAGGACGATTTATTGTATGTGTGAGGTTTTTACCTCTGATATATATTTAACTCTTTGGCTGCGGGGTGTTTTGGGCTATTTAGGGCATATTCAGGCACTCCTGAATGATGAATCAAGCATCTGCATTAAATTAACTGTATTCTGCCGAAAACTAGGCGAAAATAGCTTCAAAATGAGACCAGAACGGGCCTCGTACGTGGTCTGGTTCACCCGCAGCGGTGCCATAGAAACGCGGGAAACCCTCTATTTGTTAGCATTCGCTCGCTTGGCAACACTGTTGTGAGAGGCAGTGAGAGACCCGCGCGAGACACAGTCTACCTCAGTGGGCCGCTTGCTGCTCTGAGGAACGGTGGGCCCCTTACGCTCCCGCCCACTGACACTCGATTTTTACGGTTTTTACAGGTTTTTGAAGCCTGGAAATTGCTGTAAATTGCAAGGACGTTCCAGAACGTCACCCGCAGCGAAAGGGTTAATCCCTTGTGTTCTTATCTTATTTTAGCTGATTGTTAACCTCTGAGACCTATATGATTTATGAACCTCTGCTACTATTGAATAATACTTGTGTAACCTTATTTTGTGTTTCTGTCTATTGCCTGTTATTTTGTGTGGTAGTTTAGGAATTACGGTCAGCCTTCACCCAGTAGAGCAGCCTTTTGTTGTATCAGAGTATATCACGTTTCCTGGAAACGTGGCATAACATACTGTATACCCTATACTGTATTTATCTTCTGTGTCTGGAATAAAGAATTAGTATTTTTTGTGAGACGCCTAGTGGATCCTCGATCGTGCTGTTATATAATTACCTATCCATGTCTGATATAACATTGTACCTATAATCAATTGACCACTTGCTAGTTTCAGGCTAAAAGTAAGTTAGGCGTGTAAACATCGATAATAAACACAAACACGGTAATTATGTAGGTTTCTGATGGATAAATAGTATGTTGAATTTGGTTTTGTGTATTTATAAATGTACTAAAACCGCATTATAGCTGGTTATTCTGCTAATTATCGATGTCTACAGCTCCAACTTCCTTATAGAATGAAACTCGCAAGTAGCCAATTGTTACTGTGAAATAAGAATAATCTTTGTTTGTACTCTGTGTTATATTATCCTCTATTGCCTTCGTGCTTGTGTTTGTGTTGGTCTCCTTTTCCCCAGTCGAGTAAGAACCTACCAAATTAGTCAATACAACCCCAGTAAAAACCTGGTATAGCAAATAACAAGGGTGGGAAATAGCCGAAACACAATCCCAAAGTTAAAGGTTGCCAAATTATCGGTGTACAGTATTCCTCCTTACCCATGGGATCACACAGGTATTGATATCTGATATCCAGTACAGAGGAATGCCAAACACAACCATGAGTAGCCTATACACACACACTCTCACACACAGACACATGTACATTCTCTACCTCACTCACACACTCCCTGTCACACAAACACACACACACATTCTCTCTCTCTCTCTCTCTCCACACACACACACACACACACACGACTGACAGTGGAGTTTTCTCATGAAATTAATACAATTTAAAGTACTTTATTAAACACGATATATATTCTAGAAATGGATTAATACGAAAACAATATTCACTATTCATTTACAAAAAAATAAATAAAAATAAATAAATATATAAAAATAAAGAATGAAAATTAGCCTAATCGTAATTGGGATAGTTGCAGACATGGTAGAAAGTGGGCAGAATACCAACAATGGAAATAATACATGCGAATATGCAAGAGAGAGTGTCGTGAATCTTGGTATAGATACCGTAGTTTGAGTTTCCCGGGTTCATGACAGCTGGTTCCTTTTTGTTTATACGCATAACTTTATTTATCTTTACGGATAAATATTACTGTGGTTGCACCAATTATATCTTAGTTTATTTTCCCTTATTATTTAATCAAGGGGGACGATGTAAAACCCTTAAATATATTTTATATTGTCACGATAAAAGGGAATCTTGATCACACTTCACACAGACTTGTTCCCGCCAAGACAGACCGCCAGCTGCTGCCACATAACACCAAAACTTACCTGATATTCGCCTCCCATCATGTCCATCACCTAACCTACACTCTTTGCATCACAGCTAAGTTCCTTTAATACTAGAAGTACTTCATAGATATTACTGGGACTACCACAGATAGCCTACATATATATTTTAACCCTCTCGCATTCTTACGACGCGATCGCGTCATAACGACACTAGCCCAAGAGTGACCGTATGACGCAATCGCGTCATAATGCCACCTGTAAGTTAGAAATATTCTCAAAAAATAAGTTTATGACGCGATTTTGACGCAATTTTGGACTGGTAAGTTAGGCATCAGTAAGTTACAAAAGGAAATATCTAGCAACCCCATAGCGTCCCTCTCTGAGGTTCTGGGCCTTTGTAAAGTCAGTAGTTTCCCGGCCCCCAGACTGTGAGGCAGGGTCCCGGCCCTTTAAATTCTTGGCTCCCTCCCTCTGTCCCGCCATGCCTAGCTATAGGCAGGCAATTATGGATTATTTCATCTACCCAGTGGAAGTGTTTAGTGAATAATTCGAATTATACATGTATATAAAATGTTACTTGTGACTTTTGGTGACTGAGGGGAGTGAATCTTGGTTAACCCCTTGAGTATTGATGCAGTTTTGTCTAGGTATCATTGATGACTTTACACTATTTTTTGCTTGAAAGACAAATATATTTATCAATTAATACTGCCTACGAAATAAATACATTATAATCACGAAGATGTCACAGGAATGCTAACAGGAAGCTTACAGGAAGCATGGTAAGTACTCTATGGAATTTTAGTTATATTACAGTATATATTATAAATATATTATATATATATATATATAACAGCCCCAAGGTCCCGAGCAAGCCCAAGGCCCATAATCAAGTATTTATATTATTATTATATTTTGTATTTTATTTAAATATTTATTGATTTGATTTATTATTGTTTTTATTTATTTTATTTTATTTATTTCATTATATTTATATGTTTATTTTATTTATTTTATATATATATATATACCGTATATAACCGTCCTGGTAGTGTAATGGTTAAGGTGGCAAAAATATGTGTGTGATAACCCGGGTTCGAATCCCGGTGGATCATATATACTTTAATTAATTTCATTGCGGGTGTGGTGGTGAGATTAATAAAAATAATATATATATATTTTTGTATTCCTGTTCCCCAGGGTGTCTAGCGGATCAGCCCCAAGGTCCTGAGCAAGCCCAAGGCCCATAATCGAGTATTTATATTATTATTACATTTATATTTTATTTATATATTTATTTATTTTATTTATTATTGTTTTTATTTATTTTATTTTATTTATATTTTTATTTCATTTAAGAACATAAGAACATAAGAACATAAGAAAATGGGAGTCTGCAGAAAGCCGATTGGCCTAAGCAAGGCAGATCCCTGTCCCACACAACCCCAATTACAAAGCCCAATTATAGGCTCAACACTCTAATACCCTGAGGATCATCTTACCAAACCGGTTAGAGATTAACGCAGGATTACGGGGGTCTGCAGAGCGCTGATTGGCCCAACCCGGCTGATCCCCCTTCACACCCAACCCTTCTCGTCCATATGCTTATCCAATTTTTTCTTAAAGCTCCCTATCGTTCTTGATCCCACTATATCACTTGGTAGCCTATTCCACCCATCTACAACTCTGTTACCAAACCAATATTTGCCTATATCTTTTCTGAAACGAAATTTATCTAATTTGAAACCATTGGTACGAGTTCTTTCGCTATCACTGAGCTTTAGTACATTTGTCATGTCCCCTTTGTTAATCCCACTAACCCACTTGAACACCTCTATCATATCCCCTCTAACTCTGCGTCTCTCTAACGAATGTAAACCTAATTTCTTCAACCTTTCTTCATACGGAAAATTTCTAATATTATGGATCATTTTTGTCATTCTACGCTGAATTCTCTCCAATGAATCTATGTCCATTCTGTAATAAGGACACCAAAATTGGACAGCATAATCCATATGGGGTCTCACTAATGACAAGTAAAGTTTTAAGATAACATCAGCAGTTCTGTTACTCACACTCCTAGAGATGAACCCGAGAATCCTGTTTGCCTTATTACGAACGCTTATACACTGCTTTCTAGGCTTCAAATCATTGCTAACAAACACACCTAGATCTTTCTCGCAGTCTGAATTTTCTAATTCTAAATTAGCTAGTTTATATTTAACATTTGTTTGCATCTTCCCTATCTTTAATACCTTGCATTTGTCAATGTTAAACTTCATCTGCCTATTTTATATATATATATATATACCGTCATAGACTACAGTAGATCTGCACTGTACACGAAAATGGAACTTTGCAGTAAGGGACCCAAAATCGGAGAACGAACCCCCAAGTTCGAACCTCGAAACCGCGAAAATTTGATATTTTCGCGGTTTCGAGGTTCAAACTTGGGGGTCGTTCTCCGATTTTAGGTTCCTTACTGCAAAGTTCCATTTTCGTGTCCAGTCCAGATCTACTGTAGTCTATGATACCGTATATGTGTATATATATATATATATATATATATATATATACTGTATTATATAATTATATAATATATATTTTTTTTATATTCCTGTTCCCCAGGGTATCTAGTGGATCAGCCCCAAGGTCCCGAGCAAGCCCAAGGCCCATAATCGAGTATTTATATTATTATTATATTTTTATTTTATTTATATATATATTTATTTATTTTATTTTATTTATTTCAATTTATTTATATTTTTATTTCATTTATTTTATATATATATATACCGCATAAATATATATATATTTATGACACCTTGTATATATATATATATATATATATATATATATATATATAAATACCCACACACACATAGGCTACACACATTTTTGTTACCATTCATTATATTTTGTTTGACACCTTGTATATATATACTGTATGTATATATACAGTATATATATTACTTTATTTGTGTGTAAAATAGAATTATTTCTGAATTTATTACTTGAAGATAACATGGCTTTCTTGTTTTTTTTTTCACTGTCAACCCAGGAGCCATTTCCCTTCTCGTTGGAAAGGGTTGTGGCCCTACCAGGTAAGTAAAATTGACAACCTTCATGACTGACATGTGTTCTAACTTCTATGAACATTATACAATTATTGGCAAGGAAAATTATATAAAAGTGTTGTACATTGTGGTAAAGATATACAACTGTATAGACATTCTCATATATTTACATAACAATAACAATGCATGGAAACAATTGCGCATAGCTCGCGAACCAATTACGCTATATTATTTTGGTTTTCACCATTAGAAAGAGCATAATTTTCCGATTACGGTGATATAAACAGTTATATACGTATCCGGGCAAATAAAGCAACGCCGAGGTGGGGAACAGCTTGGAACCCGGCTAGCGTCGGCGGAACGGAGACGAGTGAAGCGTAAATATTCGCATTTTGGCTCTTCATTTCAAATATTCATAGAGCAAAAAGTATTTGCCGTAGGAACTTCTATTTTTTGTATTCTCTTCAGCATTATCTGCCGTATTCATACAGCCTAAATTGAGAACCATAGACATCGTAACAACGAAATAATTCGAAAATGTTATAAATATGCAAAGTCATACTTTTTTTGTTTTCGGTCACTGCTTGAGAACTATTGAAGATAGACAATTTCTGTTTTCAGATTTAGAAAGAGCAGAAAAAAATACTATTATTTGAGCAAATAAAAATATATGGTCATCACTCACAATTTCGAGATAGGACGGTGTGAAGACAATTGCCCGGGAAAAACTTTTATTCCGGATCGTTTATACTTTCATATTGCGATTTTTTTACATTTTTTTTTTTATAATGTAGTATAGTTATTCCTCTTTCCATTGACATATGATACATCACAATAAACAGCATTCTGGTGGATGAAAATACAGAAAAACACAACTCGCCCAGCCTGGTATTTCATGGCAAATTAGAGAAGGGCTGACCATTTGCAATATAAATATATTGCCAGATGCGAGAGGGTTAACACGTAAGTCAACCGCCGACCGGTATCATTTTATAGCCTAGGCCAATTCATCTTCCCAGGTTTAGTTATTTAATTTATATCCATTTCTCCTCTACCCCCTGGGAATAATAAGCAGGATATAATTGGTGCCATGACCAGGATTCTGGGCCAGCTGTTATATATATCGATAAGAATTGGGGGGGGTATTAGGCCTGACTTGTCTGCCTTTGTGTAGAGCTGGGCGATCCAGTGGACAAATGTTGAGGGCACACCGGGGAAGGCTGCAAGGGTAGGGGGCATCGGCCAAGAGTTTGAACCATCGTCCGGTGGTTACCCTGTACCCTTGAGAAAGGTGGCCCTCTTCGGCCATTCGTATGTCCGGGATTTTCCGCTGGACCGTCCAGTGCAGTGCCCTGCTTTTTTTGTTAAGCAAATATATAGACCAGGGGCAAGGGTGGACACTGTCAGGACTTCGGCCTGGGATGAGCTCCTAACCTACAAGCCGGATCTTACGTTCCTGATCCTCGGGGGCAACGATTTGACCCTGCAGACTGACCTTCAGCAGGCGGCCCTCGGACTTCAGTCTCTAGCTGAAGAGATCGAGCAAAGGACTGGGGGTCACTGTCTGGTGGTCAGTCTGGAGTCTAGGATAAGCCCTAGGTGTGTGACCCCCGAGGAATATAATAGAGCCAAAAATGGTGTGAACCTCCGCTTGCGGAGAAATCTCCCATTCACCAAACAGAGGTACTTTGCCATGGGATTGAGTAAGACCGACCTGTGGAACGGAGTACATTTAGATGCGCCAGGGAGCCGGAAGGTATTAGATAGGCTACTGGACAGAGCGCGTGCCTTCTTTGAGAAGAAGGACAGGGCCAAGGAGGAGCAGTCGACGCAATAGGCTAGATCTCAAGACTATGACGACGGCTGCGGCTGTTCCTCCTTCAGGAGTCTTGGTCCTTCTTTCTCTTTCTTTTCCTTTCTTTTCAGGCATTAACTTTGTAATTTGTTAAAATTTAATATAGTAAAGTAAATATTGTAAAGTAGAGTAATATGATATATGTAAATTTCCTTTTCTTTGATCATTTGTAAACTCACAGGGGGCATGCGATCTGCATGCTTCAATTTGCTTGGCTGCTGTCGTCATCAATGTAAGTAGGTTAGCCTAGGCTTAGAATAGATTAGAATAGGTTAGCCTACAGTGACGATTAGTATTGTTGTTCCTTAAGCATTAGTTACCGTAAATTTCTTAAGAATGGAGGAGAAAATAAAGTCATTGTGGCGGTTCAGGGCCGCCAAGAAGGGAGGGATTACTAAGCTTACCTCTAATCTGTCTGATTTTATTGAACATGCTGCTACACTGCATGATGTAAGGGGTGTGAAAATCACTGTAGAAGAGGCCCTAGCTGATATCGAGTCGTATAACGTAGAGTTGTATAGCTTATATTCAGATGATCAGTTAGAAGAGGAGATGATGAAAGATATGCAGTATGTTAATCAAGTAAACAGTCAGTTAGCTGAGTTGGATAGTGCTCTCCAGACAGCCACTACTGGTAGATCTCATGATAGGAAACAGAAGGGTATTAAGCTACCCTCCCTGAAGTTGCCAGTTTTTGACGGGGATCCAACACAGTGGGTGGGTTTCTGGGAGCTCTTTGATTGTAGTGTTCACTCCCAAACAGACTTGACTGACATTCAGAAATTTACGTATCTAAAGGGACAACTTAGTGGTGAGGATCTACAAATTGTTGGTGGGTTTAGTTTGGTCGCTGCAAATTATGAACCAGCGGTCAATATTCTAAAAAACAGTTATGGTCAAAAGGATCGCATCAAAGCAGCTCACATAGGGAAACTGTGTAATCTCCCACATCCTAGCCAGGAGGTCAGTGCTCTGAAATATTTTTCCGCATCGTTTGAGTGTGCATTAGAGTCATTACGCTCTATGGATGTAACAGTAAGTGAAATGTGTGCAGTACTGTTGCATAATAAACTTCCTAGTGCACTCTCCGAGGTGATTAAGCGTGAATTAAAAGACAACTGGCTGGATGTGGATGAATATGTTTGTGTGTTTAAGACTGAAGTGTGCAATCTAGAAAGTAGACATAATCCACTAGAACAGTTTGGGGCGACCGCCACAGCAGCATATGCAGTGTATCAGAAACCCGATACCAAGCAGAAGTATGGATGTAAGTTGTGTTTAAAGACAGGACATTTTTGGGCAAAGTGTGCTAAATACAAGAACAGTCCCGCCAAGGCCAATAGAGCAAGGCAGTTGAAATTGTGCGTCGGGTGCCTGTCTCTCAGAACATGGAAGCCAGGGGTGTACTAACCCTAAAATTAGGCCGTGCCGATTCTGCCAACAGAAACATTTTAATTATTTGTGTCCGACGCCACGCCTTGAACAAACTGGACAACCAGTGGCCCCTGAACCAACAGTGACCATGGCTGTGGCTTCGGGCCGTAATGCAGTGTTGTTACCTACCATTCAGATTCCCTTGACCGACAGAAACGGTCATACCAGTAAAGTAAGAGCTTTGTTGGACCAATGTTCGCAACGTACCTTCATCTTGTGCTCTGCTTTATCGCAGCTTGATTACATTAGGGTCAGTAAGGAACAGCTAAGGCTTCAGGGATTTACTGGCTCACTTGGTAGTACTGAGTATGAAATAGTAGAGTTAACCTATCATCACAGAAGAAGGGTGTGTAAATTGAAGGCCATTGTGGTGGAGGAGTTACCAGTATACAAACCAGGGAGAGGATTAGGGATGGAGGTAAATGCTATCAAGGCTCGGGGTTACAATTTAGCCGATCCAGGTATCACTGATGGAGATAATGATAGGGTTACTGATTGGGGCGGACTTTTATTACCACTTTGTACATTCAGGCTATGTCAGGGAAGGAAGTATAGTTATGTTACCCACAATTTTTGGTTATGCACTGAGTGGCACTTATCAGTCAGATATAGAAGAGACCCATGTAGAGTTAGTCACTGTTCTTAAGTTAGCAGTAGACCCTTTAGTGGAGATACAGGAAAATATTGGCAGGAAATCTCCAGAATTAAAGGATCTGACAGCTCTATGGGACTTGGACCATATTGGTATAAGTCCTAATGAGACTGGTAAGGGTGGGGAGAGAGTCTTAAATAGATTTTCTGAAACGGTACAGTATTCCGAAACACAGGGACAGTATATAGTGGAACTGCCGTGGAGAGATAACATAGATAAATTACCTGATAACTTTAAGTTAGCCCTGGGCAGAATGAGAGGAATGCAGCATAAATTTATAAAAGATCCCAACTACTGTCAACAGTATACAAAGGTTCTGGATGATCAAATAGAAAGGGGGTTTATGGATAGGGTAGAAAACAGGAATCAAGCTGGTCATCCCATTCACTACTTAGCTCACCATGGTATTACTAAAGATAGTGTTACTACGCCTGTACGGATAGTGTTTGACTGATTGGCTAGGATGGATGAGAGGGAGTTCAGTCTGAATGACTGTCTCCATACAGGTCCATCGCTAGTGGCTGACCTCACCCAGGTACTTCTACGCTTTAGATGCCACCAATTTGCCTGGGTGAGTGATATTGAGAAAGCATTTCTCAAGGTGGGGTTGAGTGAGAAGGATAGGGATGCTACTAGGTTTCTGTGGCCCATTGATCCCTTGGATGTTGCAAGTCCTTAAATTGTATACCGGTTCCGTGCGGTTCTGTTCGGGGCCACCTGTTCCCAGTTCCTCCTTAATGCTACAATTCAAAAACACCTGTCTATGATACAGGAGAACAGTGAGGTAGTTAATAAGCTAAAAAGGGGGTTGTATATTGATAACTTACAGAGGACTGGTGATGATGTAAGTGATTTGCAACAACAATGTTGGGATGCCCGTAGAATATTTTCCAGCGCTAACCTGTCTTTATGTGAGTGGGTCACAAATAATGGGAGCTTGTGGGAACTGTTGCACCTAAAGGGTATAGCTTCCGCCAAACAAGACAGGGTTAAGGTACTTGGCGTTGTGTGGCTAACTGGTAAGGATATGTTACAGGTTAATTTCCGTGGAAGTAGCCCTGCATTGGTTACATAACGCGAGGCTCTAAGTCTAACCGCGAGTGTGTTCGATCCTCTAGGAGTGTTGCTACCGGTAACCATCCGGGCACGGAGGTTCGTACAGGACTTGTGGAGATTAGAGTGTGGGTGGGATGTACCCATTCCAGATGACATGAGAGCTAACTGGCAGGGTATTTATAACGATATGATAGATAGTACAGGTATCATGTTTCCCCGTCAGGTCACTAATTCTAAGAGGGTTACGCTGCACCTATTTAGTGATGCTAGCTCAGTAGCATATGGTGTAGCGGCCTATGCGGTTGTTGATGAGGTGAGTAGGTTAGTAATGGCCAAAGCTAAGGTGGCGCCTATTAAGTCCCTCACCATACCTAAGATGGAATTGACTGCTGTTCTTCTCGCAGCTCGTCTCGCATGTTATAGCTCGTGCTCGCGGACGAGCTGATTATAGAGGATGTATACCTCTGGTCGGACAGCCTGATAACCCTATGCTGGTTGTCTAGTAAGACGATTTTGCCTATATATGTTCAAAATAGAGTTGATGAGATAAAGTCATTAGTCCCCGGCGCTCATTTTCGTTATGTGTCCACAGAGGACAACCCCAGTGATTTAGTCACCAGAGGGATTTCATATGTGTCCTTAGTTGCTTCTTCGCTTTAGTGGGGAGGGCCCACATGGCTACCTCACCAAATGCTATGGCCTGATCATGGCCCAATAGGGGGTTCAATAGGAGGGGACACCACTGTGGGTTTTAACATGAGTCAAGAAGGAACCCTGTCATTGCCGGTACCGGTTGACCCTACTGCCATATTGAATTGTGACCGGTATGGCTCATATATGAAGTCATGGCATGTAATGGCATGGGTCCTTAGGTTTATTAGGACTCTTAGAGAGAAGACACAAGGGAACTATCAGGCAAAACCGGATACTTGACGGTGCCGGAATTAAGAGCAGCAGAGTCAGCCATGATTAACCCGGCAAGCGCGATAGGCCTCACGGAAGGCTTCCTATAGGGAACGCGATAGGCCTCACGGAAGCAAGACCATAAAAAAAGCCTTCCAAAAAAAAAAAGGGCCTATCAAAACAAAGGATTTTGTCTCTAGGTGAGATAATTCCCCTCTAGTACTCATCCATGTGTTTCTCACCCCTCCCCCTCCCCTCCTTCCCCACCTTATTCCCCCCTCCCCCCCCCTCCTCAATTATCACCAATTTATCCTCTTATTATCATCATTTATCGGTTATTTTTCTCTCCCGCGATAATGTAGCACAAGTGGGTTGCATAAAAGATCGTTATGCAACACCCAGACACCGGCACACACCGCTCGTCTAGTTGACTCCCAGACAGCGAGAGGGGAGGGCTGCCTGTGGCTCTCTCTCGCCTGAGATTATGACCGGGTGGCCAATATCTTCGTTTTTCACCACCCAAATGCTTTTCTTATTTTAGCACTCTGAAGGTTCATATATACATCATATATGTAAAATAAAAGGCAAAACAAATAATGCTTTATATTGTAAATATAACGAATTCTGTCAGAATCCAGGGCTAGAAATGCACAAATAACTACCCTAGCACCTAGGTCTATATCGCGCTTGTCAGGTTAAGGTAGCTCAGAGAGACGATTACTCTGAGGAACACCACTATTTGTCAAAAGGACAGGGCACACCAGGCAACATAGTGATGCAGTTAGGCCTCTATATAGAGGGAGGCATGATACGCTGTAGAGGTAGGCTACACTTGTCAGCTTTACATGATAGCGCCAAGTACCCTATCCTTATCCCTAATAAACATCGTATAGCCACTCTCCTTAGTAACTACTGCCACAAAGTGTGTAACCATAGTGGTGTTAGTTATGTTGTAAATTACATAAGGCAAAGATGGTGGATCCCCAAGATTAGACAGGTAGTAAAGAAAGCCTTAAGGGGATGTATCATCTGCAAGAGATTACAAGGTACAGTAAACTTCCGTTAATCCGAAGGGCAGCGGACCGGCTCTCGTTCGGATTAGTGGATTTTTCGGATTATCGGACTTTACCCCTATGAACCTGTGTATGACGAAAACATTGAGACATTAGGCCACCCAAATGACACAATGGTGCACACACACATATCATATGTTCATGAAATCACTTCAAAAGTTTACCATTGTCATTGTAGCCTATTAACTACTTCAAAACATTCAGATTAATGGTCAAAGGAATCTGCTGATATAAACGTCTTCTTCTTCTTCCGTCTACTAGCGAGTTTTTCTTGCTCTTGAAGATCAGATGTGGTTCGGGAAGTAATGCCTTAACAACGGCACTTCCCTGAGAGGTTCTTGTAATTTTCCTTTTGTGATTTTCCTTTTGTGACGTGCTCTGTTATATTATTGTATTGAAAGCACCCTTGTATTGTTGTCTTGAAAGCACCCTTGGGATGCTCCGATCACTGAACTATAAATAGTAGCGTATCGGAACATCCAAAGGTGCGTTTTCAAGCTCAAGACTAATACGTCCAAAGGTGCGTTTTCAAGCTCAAGACTGAATGCGCTTGCAGAAAATGCGGTGCAAGCCAGTAGCGCATCGGAGCGTCCCAAGGATGCGTTCAAGAGCAAAACAAACTCTCTAGCAGACGATGTGGAAGAAGAAGAAGACGAAGGTGTTTACGATTATATCAGTAGCTTCCTTTGACCATTAATCTGAATGTTTTGAAGTAGATAATAGGCTACAATGACAATGGTAAACTTTTAAAGTGAATTCATGAACATATGATATTGTGTGCTCCATTATGTGTCATTTGAGTGGCCTAATGCCTCAAAAAGGGGACTTTGGGACTTCTTGAAAGGTGCGTTTTCAAGCTCAAGACTGAATGCACTTGCAGAAAATGCGGTGCAAGCCAGTAGCGCATCGGAGCGTCCCAAGGATGCGTTCAAGAGCAAAACAAACTCTCTAGCAGACGATGTGGAAGAAGAAGATGACGAAGGTGTTTACGATTATATCAGTAGCTTCCTTTGACCATTAATCTGAATGTTTTGAAGTAGATAATAGGCTACAATGACAATGGTAAACTTTTAAAGTGAATTCATGAACATATGATATGTGTGTGCTCCATTATGTGTCATTTGAGTGGCCTAATGCCTCAAAAAGGGGACTTTGGGACTTCTTGAAATTCGGACCATCGGGTGAATTCGGATTTGGCCTCAAATTGAAAAATTCGGACTATTGGGAGATTCGAATCATCGGTCGTCGGATTAACGGACTTTTACTGTACATCATACCGTGCTGTACAGGCTCCTCCATTGCCGGAGTTTAGGGTTCAGGAAGTGAGTCCTTTCCAGGTAACGGGGGTTGACTACACAGGTGCCTTGCCAGTAAAAGAGAAGGGGGGTACTGTAAGTAAATTATATGTAGTCTTATTCACCTGTGCAGTTACTAGAGCGGTCCATGTAGAGACGGTGTCTAACCTCTCCTGCGAATCATTTTTGCATGCGTTCCGTAGGTTTAGTAGCAGGAGGGGTTACCCTGAGATTATGATGAGTGATAATGCCACCACATTTGTTAGCGGAGCCAGTACATTACGGGAGTTGATAGATGATGCAAGGTTAAAAGGTACTCTAGCGGAGTTCAAGTGCGAGTGGCGGTTTATACCGGCCAGGGCGCCATGGTTCGGTGCCATATGGGAACGGGTCATTGGCATCCTAAAGGCTGGCTTGAAGAAGGTACTGGGTCGAGCATTGGTTACCTCAGAGGAACTGAATACGGTATTACTGGAGCTCGAGGCCACAGTCAATGATCACCCGCTTGGCTACACATACAGTGATCTTGAAGACCTTCTATCTATCACTCCTTCACAACTGGTTCATGGGAGGCGGATCAGAAGCTTTCCAAGGCGAGAAGTCACGGATGAAGATCTCAAGGACACGACGTGGCGTAACAACGATTCCGTCAATCAACGCTTCCAATATGTAACAAAACTCTCACATGACCTGTGGAAAAGGTGGAGCACTGATTATTTAATATCACTCAGGGAGCAATATCGTCACTTAATGGTAAAAAGAGGGATAGCATTGCCGCAAGTTGGGGACGTCGTTCTAGTACATGATGACGGCCCCCGACATTTTTGGCGTATAGGTCGGATAATGAAACTTCTTCGTGGTCCTGACCACGAATGTAGGGTAGTTCAGGTAAAAACAGGAGCCGGTTTGACTACCAGACCGGTGGTTAAGCTATACCCACTAGAGATAGATTTAGAGGTAGTGGATGGCGACAGCAAGCCAAACTCTGATAATATCCTTCCTGCTACTGGAACGAACCGAGGTGGTACCCCTCAGAGGCCCATGATCGGGACGGGGCAATTGTAAATACTTTGTATATAACTGGTGGCGGAGTATGTTGTGAATCTTGGTATAGATACCGTAGTTTGAATATCCCGGGTTCATGACAGCTGGTTCCTTTTTGTTTATACGCATAACTTTATTTATCTTTGTGGATAAATATTACTGTGGTTACACCAATAATATCTTAGTTTATTTTCCCTTATTATTTAATCACGGGGGACGATGTAAAACCCTTAAATATATTTTATATTGTCACGATAAAAGGGAATATCAGACACACTTCACACAGACTTGTTCCCGCCAAGACAGATGCCAGCTCCTGCCACATAACACCAAAACTTACCTGATATTCGCCTCCCAACATGTCCATCACCTAACCTACACTCTTTGTATCACAGCTAAGTTCTTTTAATGCTAGAAGTACTTCATAGATATTACTGGGACTACCACAGCCTACATATACATTTTAACACGTAAGTCAACCGCCGACCGGTATCATTTTATAGCCTAGGCCAATTCATCTTCCCAGGTTTAGTTATTTAATTTATATCCGTTTCTCCTCTACCCCCTAGGAATAATAAGCAGGATAGAGAGAGAGTTACAAGGAATACTTAGTGTTATGCCACGTTTCTAAAAAACAAGGTATATTCTGATTGCTACTATCCTGTTTATTATTCCTAGGGGGTAGAGGAGAAACGGATATAAATTAAATAATTAAACCTGGAAAGATGAATTGGCCTAGGCTATAAAAATGTTACCGGGTCGGCGGTTGACTTACATGTTTTTATGTAGATGTCGGCTATCTGTGGTAGTCCCAGTAATATCTATGAAGTACTTCTAGTATTAAAGGAACTTAGCTGTGATGCAAAGAGTGTAGCTTAGGTGATGGACGTGTCGGTAGGCAAATATCAGGGAAGTTTTGGTGTTATGTTGCAGCAGCTGGCAGTCTGTCTTGGCGGGGTGAAGTCTGTGTGAAGTGTGTCTGATATTCCCTTTTATCGTGACAATATAAAATATATTTAAGGGTTCTATATCGTCCCCCGTGATTAAATAATAAGGGAAAATAAACTAAGATATAATTGGTGCAACCACAGTATTATTTATCCACAAAGATAAATAAAGTAATGCGTATAAACAAAAAGGAACCAGCTGTCGTGAACCCCGGAAATTCAAACTATGGTATATATACCAGCTAGGATTCACGACATACTCCGCCACCAGTTATATACAAAGTATTTACAATTGTCCCGTCCCGATCATGGATCGCCACAACTGGGAGGAACCCAAAGCAGCCCGACGTGACGGCCTCTGAGGGGTATCACCTCGGTCCGCTCCAGTAGCATGAAGGATATTATCAGAGTTCGGCTTGGTGTTGCCATCCACTACCTCTAAATCTATCTCTAGTGGGTATAGCTTAACCACCGGTCTGGTGGTCAAACCGGCTCCTGTTTTTACCTGAACTACCCTACATTCGTGGTCAGGACCACGAAGAAGTTTCATTATCCGTCCTATACGCCAAAAGAGTCGGGGGCCGTCATCATGTACTAGAACGACGTCCCCAACTTGTGGCGATGCTATCCCTATTTTTACCTTTAAGTGACGATGTTGCTCTCTGAGTGATATTAAATAATCAGTGCTCCACCTTTTCCACAGGTCATGTGAGAGTTTTGTTACATATTGGAAGCGTTGGTTGACGGAATCGTTGTTACGCCACGTCGTGTCCTTGAGATCTTCATCCGTGACTTCTCGCCTTGGAAAGCTTCTGATCCGCCTCCCATGAACCATTTGTGAAGGAGTGATGGGTAGATCACTGTAGGTGTAGCCAAGCGGGCGATCATTGACTGTGGCCTCGAGCTCCAGTAATATCGTATTCAGTTCCTCTGTGGTAACCAATGCTCGACCCAGTACCTTTTTTAAGCCAGCCTTTAGGATGCCAATGACCCGTTCCCATATGGCACCGAACCATGGCGCCCTGGCCGGTATAAACCGCCACTCGCACTTGACTTTCGCTAAAGTACCTTTTAAACTTGCATCATCTATCAACTCCCGTAATGTACTGGCTCCGCTAACAAATGTGGTGGCATTATCACTCATCATAATCTCAGGGTAACCCCTCCTGCTACTAAACCTACGGAACGCATGCAAAAATGATTCGCAGGAGAGGTTAGACACCGTGTCTACATGGACCGCTCTAGTAACTGCGCAGGTGAATAAGACTACATATAATTTACTTTTTTTTTTTTTTTTTTTTTTTTTTTTTTTCTATATTCCAACTTACTTCCTCTCGGGCATAGGCTGAGAGCCTTAACATTCACCGCTTTACAATGAACAGTGAAGCCCATGAGGTCTTGTTCCAGTCTAGGGAGTGAGACATGTGAAGCACGTAGAGCACAACGAGCACCTGCCATCTTGCCTTCACATGAGGCACGGTGCTCACTCATGACCCGAAACGACCCCATCTCTGAAGCCATCTCGTTCCCGTGCTTCACTGTCTCACCCACTACACTCGGACTCTCACACTTACACACACAACGCCACCTGTGAGCAGATAACTCACCAGGCATTGCACCCCTATAGCATATTTTGAATATGGGAATATTCATACAGTGCTATTTAATCAGGGAACAATGAGGGTATTTTATTGACGTTTCGGTGGGCTTTGTGGTAATGCACTGATACTAGGTACAGCACAAATTCCATCCCAATAATATCTTCCCATTGATACATCGGGATTTGAACCCGGGACCTTTGGATTACCAGGCCAGTGGCAAGACCACTCCACCACACCTCCCCTTACTTACAGTACCCCCCTTCTCTTTTACTGGCAAGGCACCTGTGTAGTCAACCCCCGTTACCTGGAATGGACTCACTTCCTGAACCCTAAACTCCGGCAATGGAGGGGCCTGTACAGCACGGTATGATGTACCTTGCAACCTCTTGCAGATGATACATCCCCTTAAGGCTTTCTTTACTACCTGTCTAATCTTGGGGATCCACCATCTTTGCCTTATGTAATTTACAACATAACTAACACCACTATGGTTACACACTTTGTGGCAGTAATTACTAAGGAGAGTGGCTATACAAAGTTTATTAGGGATAAGGATAGGGTACTTGGCGCTATCATGTAAAGCTGACAAGTGTAGCCTACCTCTACGGCGTATCATGCCTCCCTCCATATAAAGGCCTAACTGCTTCACTATATTGCTTGGTGTGCCCTGTCCTTTTGACAAATAGTGGTGTTCCTCAGCGTAAGCTTCTCTCTGAGCTACCTTAATCATGGCCGACTCTGCTGCTCTTAATTCTGGCACCGTAAAGTATGCCGGTTTTGCCTGATAGTTCCCTTGTGTCTTCTCTCTAAGAGTCCTAATAAACCTAAGGACCCATGCCATTACATTCCATGACATCATATATGAGCCATACCGGTCCCAATTCAATATGGCAGTAGGGGCAACCGGTACCGGCAATGACAGGGTTCCTTCTTGACTCATGTTACACTGTGGTGTCCCCTCCTATTGAACCCCCTATTGGGCCATGATCAGGCCATAGCATTTGGTGAGGTAGCCATGTGGGCCCTCCCCACCAAAGCGAAGAAGCAACTAAGGACACATATGAAATCCCTGTGGTGACTAGATCACTGGGGTTGTCCTCTGTGGACACATAACGAAAATGAGCGCCGGGGACTAATGACTTTATCTCATTAACACTATTTTGAACATATATAGGCAAAATCTTTTTACTAGACAACCAGCATAGGGTTATCTGGCTCTCCGACCAGAGGTTTACATTCTCTATAATCAGCTCGTCCGCGTAGGCCTCACATATATAACATGCGAGACGAGCTGCGAGAAGAACAACAGTCAACTCCATCTTAGGTATGGTGAGGGACTTAATAGGCGCCACCTTAGCTTTGGCCATTACTAACCTACTCACCTCATCAACAACCGCATAGGCCACTACACCATATGCTACTGAGCTAGCGTCACTAAATAGGTGCAGCGTAACCCTCTTAGAATTAGTGACCTGACGGGGAAACATGATACCTGTACTATCTATCATATCGTCATAAATACCCTGCCAGTTAGCTCTCATGTCATCTGGAATGGGTACATCCCACCCACACTCTAATCTCCACAAGTCCTGTACGAAGCTCCGCGCCCGGATGGTTACCAGTAGCAACACTCCTAGAGGATCGAAAACACTCGCGGTTAGACTTAGAGCCTCGCGTTTTGTAACCAATGCAGGGCTACTTCCGCGGAAATTAACCGGTATCATATCCTTATCAGTTAGCCACTCAACGCCAAGTACCTTAACCCCGTCTTGTTTGGCGGAAGCTATACCCTTCAGGTGCAACAGTTCCCGCAAACTCTCATTATTTGTGACCCACTCACATAAAGACAGGTTAGCGCTGGAAAATATTCTATGGGCATCCCAACATTGTTGTTGCAAATCAATCACATCATCACCAGTCCCCTGCAAGTTATCAATATACAACCCTCTTTTTACCTTATTAACTACCTCACTGTTCTCCTGTATCACAGACAGGTGTTTTTGAATTGTAGCATTAAGGAGGAACTGGGAACAGGTGGCCCCGATCAGAACTGCATGGAAGCGGTAGACAATGTAAAGCCTTGCAACATCCAAGGGATCAACGGGCCACAGAAACCTAGTAGCATCCCTATCCTTCTCACTCAATCCCACCATAAGAAATGCTTTCTCAATATCACTCACCCAGGCAAATTGATGGCATCTAAAGTGTAGAAGTACCTGGGTGAGGTCAGCCACTAGCGATGGACCTGTATGGAAACAGTCATTCAGACTGAACGCCCTCTCGTCCATCCTAGCCGAACAGTCAAACACTATCCGTACAGGCGTAGTAACACTATCTTTAGTAATACCATGGTGAGCTAAGTAGTGAATGGGATGACCAACTTGATTCCTGTTTTCTACCCTTTCAATAAACCCCCTTTCTGATCATCCAGAACCTTTGTTTACTGTTGACAGTAGTTGGGATCTTTTATAAATTTACACTGCAATCCTCTCATTCTGCCCAGGGCTAACTTAAAGTTATCAGGTAATTTATCTATGTTATCTCTCCACGGCAGTTCCACTATATACTGTCCCTGTACTTCGGAATACTGTACCGTTTCAGAAAATCTATTTAAGACTCTCTCCCCACCCTTACCAGTCTCATTAGAACTTATACCAATATGGTCCAAGTCCCATAGAACTGTCAGATCCTTTAATTCTGGAGATTTACTGCCAATATCTTCCTGTATCTCCACTAAAGGGTCTACTGCTAACTTAAGAACAGTGACTAACTCTATATGGGTCTCTTCTATATCTGACTGATAAGTGCCATTCAGTGCATAACCATAAATTGTGGGTAACATAACTATACTTCCTTCCCTGACATAGCCTGAATGTACAAAGTGGTAATAAAAGTCCGCCCCAATCAGTAACCCTATCATATCTCCATCAGTGATACCTGGATCGGCTAATTTGTAACCCCGAGCCTTGATAGCATTTACCTCCATCTCTAATCCTCTCCCTGGTTTGTATACTGGTAACTACTCCACCACAACGGCCCTTAATTTACACACCCTTCTTCTGTGATGATAGGTTAACTCTACTATTTCATACTCAGTTCTACCAAGTGAGCCAGTAAATCCCTGGAGCCTTAGCTGTTCCTTACTGACCCTAATGTAATCAAGCTGCGATAAAGCAGAGCGCAAGGTGAAGGTACATTGCGAACATTGGTCCAACAAAGCTCTTACTTTACTTGTATGACCGTTTCTGTCGGTCAAGGGAATCTGAATGGTAGGTAACAACACTGCATTACGGCCCGAAGCCACAGCCATGTTCACTGTTGGTTCAGGGGCTGCTGGTTGTCCAGTTTGTTCAAGGCGTGGCGTCGGACACAAATAATTAAAATGTTTCTGTTGGCAGAATTGGCACGACCTAATTTTAGGGTTAGTACACCCCTGGCTGCCATGTTCTGACGACAGGCACCCGACGCACAATTTCAACTGCCTTGCTCTATTGGCCTTGGCGGGACTGATCTTGTATTTTGCACACTTTGCCCAAAAATGTCCTGTCTTTAACCCGGGAACTGCGGGAAGACTCTTAAGAGTTCCCCCGGCGGACTGCGGGAAGACTCTTAAGAGTCAGAAAAAAAAAAATCAACTTTAAACATCGAAAAAAGAAAAAAAAAAAAAAAAAAAAAAAATTTATTTTTTTTTTGCCCCTGGGCCATGCAAAATATCACTCCTCTACCTCCCCTCCTTCCCCACTTTCCTCCCCTCCTTCAGTTATCACCTATTTTCCCTGTTATTCCCTTATTCTGAGGTATATTTTCGTGCTAACATTAGCGAGTTGCAAGCAGGGCATTGACATCACTGTTAGCAAGCGAGTGCAAGAGAGAGAGAGAGAGTATCGATTGACTGTGTCTCAGTGGCCTTGGGGGAAATTGGCGGGAAAGCAGGTTGCCTCACCCATACATTATATAACTCGCGGCCTGTATCTCCGATTTTGACCATCCAAACGCAGTTTTCACTAGTTTTATTGTTGTTTCAGGGTAATACCTTTATAATCAACCCATAATAGGCACGTATGGATAAGTATTAATGCTATATATGGTAAAATGAATATATTAGTGATGGAAACAGCTCAAATACGTCAGCACAGGCAGAGGTGTCTAATTACCCCATGCGCACTTGTTAGGTTAAACACAACTTACATCCATACTTCTGCTTGGTATCGGGTTTCTGATACACCGCATATGCTGCTGTGGCGGTCGCCCCAAACTGTTCTAGTGGATTATGTCTACTTTCTAGATTGCACACTTCAGTCTTAAATACACGAACATATTCATCCACATCCAGCCAGTTGTCTTTTAATTCACGCTTAATAATAATAATAATAATAATAATAGTTCTTAAAGCTAGCGCATGCTAAGCCAGCTAAGATAGCCCAATAAGGCCGATTAGGCGTATTTCCATTGGGGTCCTGTACTACTACCCCATCCCCTTGCTCATGAGGGACGGTAACGACTCAGTGCTTGTGAAAAACCTTTACTGCGCCGAGCGTGGGCGCAATCCTGGGCCTTCTGGGTGGAAGTCCAAGACGCTAGTCACTACACCAGCGAGTCGCTGGTCACTTCAGAGAGTGCACTAGGAAGTTTATTATGCAACAGTACTGCACACATTTCACTTACTGTTACATCCATAGAGCGTAATGACTCTAACGCACACTCAAATGACGCGGAAAAATCTTTCAGAGCACTGACCTCCTGGCTAGGATGCGGGAGATTACACAGTTTCGCTATGTAAGCTGCTTTGATGCGATCCTTTTGACCATAACTGTTTTTCAGTATAGTGACCGCTGGTTCATAACTTGCAGCGACCAAACTAAACCCACTAACAATTTGTAGAGCCTCACCACTAAGTTGTCCCTTTAGATATGTAAATTTCTGAATGTCAGTTAAGTCTGTTTGGGAGTGAACACTACAATCAAAGAGCTCCCAGAAACCCACCCACTGTGTTGGATCCCCGTAAAAAACTGGCAACTTCAGGGAGGGTAGCTTAATACCCTTCTGTTTCCTACTTGCTGCGCTATCATGAGATCTACCAGTAGTGGTTGTCTGTAGAGCACTATCTAACTCAGCTAACTGACTGTTTACTTGATTAACATACTGCATATCTTTCACCATCTCCTCCTCTAACTGATCATGTGAATATAAGCTATACAACTCTACGTTATACAACTCAATATCAGCTAGGGCCTTTTCTAAATTGATTTTCACACCCTTTACATCATGCAGTGTAGCAGCATGTTCAATAAATTCAAACAGATTAGAGGTAAGCTTAGTAATCCCTCCCTTCTTGGCGGCCCTGAACCGCCGCAATGACTTTATTTTCTCCTCCATTCTTAAAAATTTTACGGTAACTAAAGCTTAAGGAACAACAATACTAATCGTCACTGTAGGGCGTAGGCTAACCTATTCTAATCTATTCTAAGCATAGGCTAACCTACTTACATTGATGACGACAGCAACCAAGCAAATTGAAGCATGCAGATCGCGTGCCCCCTGTGAGTTTACAAATGATCAAAGAAAAGGAAATTTACCCTATGTCATATTAAACTACTTTACAATATTTACTTTACTATATTAAATTTTAACAAATTACAAAGTTAATGACTGAAAAAGAAAGGAAAAGAAAGAGAAAGAAGAATCAAGACTCCTCTGAAGGAGGAACAGCCGCAGCCGTTGTCATAGTCTTTAGATCTAGCCTATTGCGTCGACTGCTCCTCCTCGGCCTTGTCCTTCTCCTCAAAGAAGGCACGCGCTCTGCCCAATAGCCTATCTAACACCTTTCGGCTCCCTGGCGCATCTAAATGAACTCCGTCCCACAAGTCGGTCTTACTCATCCCCATGGCACAGTACCTCTGTTTGGTAAATGGGAGATTACTCCGCAAGCGGAGGTTCACACCAGTTTTGGCCCTATTGTATTCCTCGGGGGTCATACCCCTAGGGCTTATCCTAGATTCCAGACTGACCACCAGACAGTGACCCCCAGTTCTTTGTTCTATCTTTTCAGCTAGAGACTGGAGTCCGAGGGCCACCCGCTGAAGGTCAGTCTGCAGGGTCAAATCGTTTCCCCCGAGGATCAGGAATGTAAGATCCGGCTTGTAGGCTAGGAGCGCATCCCAGGCTGAGGTCTGCCTGACAGTGTCCACCCTTGCCCCTGGTCTATAGATCTGTTTAACAAAAAAAGCAGGGCACATGCACTGGACGGTCCAGCGGAAAATCCCGTACATAGGAATGGCCGAAGAGGGCCACCTTTCTCAAGGGCACAGGGTAACGACCGGACGATGGCACAAACTCTTGGCCAACGCCCCCTGCCCTTGCAGCTTTCCCCGGTGCGCCCCTCGGCATTTGTCCACTGGATCGCCCAGCTCTACACAAAGGCAGACAAGTCAGGCCTAGGCCTAATACCCCCCAATTTTTATCAATATATAAAAGATGGCCCAGTATCCTGGTCACACGGCACCAATTATATCCTGTTTATTATTCCTATGGGGTAGAGGAGAAACGGATATAAATTAAATAATTAAACCTGGAAAGATGAATTGGCCTAGGCTATAAAAAATTTACCGGGTCGGCGGTTGACTTGCATGTTATTATGTAGATGTCGGCTATCTGTGGTAGTCCCAGTAATATCTATGAAGTACTTCTAGTATTAAAGGAACTTAGCTGTGATGCAAAGAGTGTAGGTTAGGTGATGGACATGTTGGGAGGCGAATATCAGGTAAGTTTTGGTGTTATGTGGCAGCAGCTGGCGGTCTGTCTTGGCGGGGTGAAGTCTGTGTGAAGTGTGTCTGATATTCCCTTTTATCGTGACAATATAAAATATATTTAAGGGTTCTATATCGTCCCCGTGATTAAATAATAAGGGAAAATAAACTAAGATATAATTGGTGCAACCACAGTAATATTTATCCACAAAGATAAATAAAGTAATGCGTATACACAAAAAGGAACCAGCTGTCGTGAACCCGGGAAATTCAAACTACGGTATATATACCAGCTAGGATTCAACACAGCTACTCCCGGATTGAGAATGTGTAGTATTCTTCAACAAGGAATGCTCTCGACTGGGCGAGGGCTGACCTTCCCTTCTCTAGACACCAAACAAATAACAGGCAATAGACATAAAACACAAGGAAAAATTACAAGGATTTTTTTCTTAACAAACTAAGGAACATAACATCAGAATAGTATCATAAATAGTTGGTATGGCTCGTTTAAAATGCAATAATTCAATGAATAAAAGAAGAGACGATAGGTCTCGACATAATAAATCGTCCTTATGCTACCGCAGAGTATGCACAGAGGTAAGTAAATATTTAGGAATGAAATCACTGTTATACCAGGTTTTTACTGGGGTTGTATTGACTAATTTGGTAGGTTCTTACTCGACTGGGGAAAAGGAGACCAACACAAACACAAGCACGAAGGCAATAGAGAATAATATAACACAGAGTACAAACATAGATTATTCTTATTTCACAGTAACAATTGATTATAGGTACAATGTTACATCAGATATGGATAGGTAATTATATAACAGCACGATCGAGGATCCACTAGGTATCTCAAGGGGAAGATCTTTGGCAGGTTCTGACAGTCTTTGAAGGTGCGGCTGCATTGTATTCCTGATAACGTCCTGGTCTGTGCCGTGTAATGGTTGCAGAGTTGGCGAAGACTTCCTTGAGGGTCTTCTGAAGATCTGCGAGGTTGAGGTCTTATACGAATACGAGCCGTTTCACCAGTGTCTTACGCTCTCGTATCATAGGACTTAAGTAGGGAGTCGTTTCACCAGTGTCTTACGCCCTCCACTACGAGTCCTTGATCTTGACTTCCTACAGGAATCTCTGGAATAACTTTGATGTTAGATCTTGGGTTTATACGAGTACGAGCCGTTTCACCTGTGTCTTACGCTCTCGTATCGTAGGACTTAAGTAGGGAGTTGTTTCACCAGTGTCTTTCACCCTCCACTACGAGTCTCTAACCCAGACTTTTTACAGGAGTCTCTGGAAGAACTTTGATGTTGGATCTTGGGGTTTATACGAGTACGAGTTGTTTCACCAGTGCCTTACCCTCTCTTATCGTAGGACTTAAGTAGGGAGTTGTTTCACCACTTGCAGTGTCTTGCACTCTCCACTACGAGTCCTGACTGAGAAGGAAGCCGTTTCACCAGTGTCTTACGCTCTTCCAACCAGCCTTGCTATTTTTGTAGGTTTACTAGAACTAGAGCGCTTGTCGGTACTGCATACTCTAATTATTATAGTAAATCCTGTACCAAGGCAGTGTAAAGATGTTGGGTGGTCACCAGTGTGGTCTAACAAGGATACAAGCAAATTCAAGGTACCTTCAAGAAATGCGTTGAGTAGTTACACCAGTGTCTTACCCCCTCAAGGCAATTTCTCGGTTAATAGTCCCAAGTCTTCCTGATACTAACCCTACCTGTGTGGTATTAGTATCTATCTAACTCTGTTGATGATGAGGTGGGCTGAGATGGTCTTACCACTTTCGTCGTTCTCCTCGTTGGGGCATTTCACGGCTAGAGGGGTGGCTGTGCGTGGAGAAGGGTCTGGGTCGGCTGTGGAATCCGCCGCTGTGGTGCGTCTCAGAGCAAGAAGGGCACGTGGTGTGTTGGTCTGTATGCACGGTTTGCTCTCCACGATGTCTTGAGGGGTTATCTCTGCTTGGTGCATAATTAGCAGGTGCCGCCCTCACAGGTATGTTCTTTCCTGGGGTCGGGGGAAGTGCCTGGTGATGCAGGCAAACCGAGCGAAGCATGGTGAGGAGTCGCTTGTGCTCTCTTGTCTTGGTGGCGTGATGGCAGTGGTTGCTGGTGCGTGCGGGACCTCATCTCCTTGGTTTCCTTCCTTCCTGCTTTTCTTCCCTATCTCACACTAAATAAGAGTAATTAATAAGTTAGCAAGAGAAATATGAAGGACGATATTAAATAAATGCACTGATGGTAAGAATCAATAAATCTATAAAAAGTTTTTACAAAAGAACTGATCAATAGTAATCACAAAACCTGAATGATAATTTCTTAAATAAAACACACAGTCTGTATCAAACGACTGAACAGCATATCGCTGCGACGACTCACTATTTTGATATAAACCCGAGTGATAAGAACGCATAAACTCAGATCTGCTGCGAAACTTCTCGAATGACGTGTGTGTGTGTGTGTGTGTATAAATTAATATGATAATAATATATAGAGTAAAAAGGCCATCCACCAATCACCGTGCCCCCTTTTACCTGCTCGCCTCACCAGCTGAGTTTGACGGTTCTGGCCGAGAACATCAACACGACACACCTCCCCGGCCGGCCAATCAAAGGCCTCCATTTTCGGAGCGCACGGCTAAACATACCACATCACCTTTAAATTTTTTAAACTTTTGCTAGAAACTCCACCTTGGATGATTCCGGTGCTATTCCTCCCTCTCCGCCCTCCTCTCTCTTACTTATGCCTAATATCCTAATCTCTTCTAAAGATGTACTTTCTACCCTCTCTGGGCTTAACACTAATAAGGCGTACGGTCCGGACGGTGTTCCTCCTGTTGTTCTCAAAAACTGTGCTTCTGTGCTGACTCCCTGCCTAGGCAAACTCTTTCGTCTCTGTCTATCCTCTAACGTCTTCCCTTCATGCTGGAAGTTTGCTCACATTCAACCTGTCCCAAAGAAGGGTGACCGCTCTCAACCCTCCAACTATCGTCCAATTGCTCTTATCTTTTCTCTTTCTAAAGTTTTTGAAACTATTCTTGCTTCCAAATTTCTTAAGCATTTCTCTTCTCATAATCTGCTCTCAGATCGCCAGTATGGCTTCCTTAAGGGTCGCTCTACTGGTGATCTTCTTTCATATCTTACTAACTCTTGGTCATCCTCCTTTCGGGACTTCGGTGAGACTTTTCTATTGCACTAGACATATCGAAAGCCTTCGATAGAGTCTGGCATAAATCTTTAATTTCTAAACTACCCTCCTTCGGTTTCTATCCCTCCATCTGTGCCTTTGTCTCTAATTTCCTTTCCGGCCGTTCCATAGCTGCGGTTGTGGACGGCCATTGTTCACTTCCTCACCCTATAAACTCCGGTGTTCCTCAGGGCTCTGTCCTATCTCCTATTCTCTTTCTAATTTTTATAAATGATCTCCTTAACTGTACCTTAATTCCCATCCATTCATACGCAGACGACTCAACCTTACACTACTCCATTAGTTTTTCAGAATGCCCCAGCCAGCAATCCCTCAACGACAAACGTAATGAAGCCATAGAACTCTTAAATTCTGATCTAAATACTATTTCCAATTGGGGCAGAGAAAACCTTGTTAACTTTAATGCTTCCAAAACCCAATTTCTCCATCTATCTACCCGTCAGGATCTCCCAGCGGACTATCCCTTATTCTTCAACAATACAAAAATCAACCCTTCATCTTCTCTCAATATTCTTGGTGTCTCTTTTTCTTCTGCTCTCATTTGGAAGGACCATATTACCAGTCTTGCTAAGGCAGCCTCCCAGAAGCTGGGTGTGCTCAACCGCCTTAGAGGGTTCTTTTCCCCTGCACAGCTTCTTGCTCTGTACAGGGGCATAGTGCGCCCTTGTATTGAGTATTGTTCACATGTGTGGGGAGGTTCCTCTCACACCGCTCTCCTAGACAAAGTTGAAAGGAAGGCCTTTCGTATCATTAACTCCCGTCCACTCACCAACTCTCTGCAATCTCTCTCTCTCCGCCGCAATGTTGCATCTCTCTCGCTATTCTATCGCTACTATAATAATCAGTGTTCCTCAGAGCTATCCCAGTGCATACCACCTCCTTTACGTAGGGCACGTGGTACCCGTCTTGCAACTCAATCCCACCCCTACTCTGTGCAACTCTCCAACCCAAGAGTGAAATGTTACTCTCAAACTTTCTTCTACTCAACATCTGAGCTCTGGAACTCTCTCCCAGAATCAGTCTTTCCCTCTTCCTATGACTTAAATTGCTTCAAACTCCGTGTGTCCAGGCATTTTGGCTCGAACGTCCCTTGATTTTGGCCCTGTCACTCTTTCAACTATGGGGGAGGCACTCGCTATAGGCAGTTATGCCTTTTGCCTCCCTCAATCACATAGAAAAAAAAAAAAAAATTCACTCTCGTTTTCCTCCCGGTCATTTTCCTCTGGTTGCAATAGGTCTACTACCTCAGTGCCAGCCCTATACTCCCGTAAGCCACTAAAAAAAAATTGCAACCAGCTTCCAGGAACTTATTACGAAGAGAAAAGAGTGGAGGTGGGGAGAGCGAGTATTCAAAGCGAGCGGGCGGCCGCGCGACCAGCTCAGCCAATCACAGCGCCGGAGAGCGGGAGGCGGGACTATAAAGGAAGGGTGGGGCAGGTTACAGGGGTCATTCACCCCTCGGAACTCACTGGGCGAGCTTCTTGCAACCCACTTCCCCTCTCTCGCTTGGGCACAAAAGGGAACTCAGAGCCAACTATTCCAGCTACCCTGCCCCCACTAAATGTTCCAGTAAAGACCACTCCTGGACTAGCCTCGCTCTCTCCCACTAGGCGGATACACCTTCAGTATCCAGCCGCCTGTCGTCACATCGCTAGTTTACACACTCACAGCCAAGCGATTCAAGAGGGTCGACAAATAGTGGATGGGAGCGAGAACTTCCAGAAGAGCTATTGGCCAGCTCTGTGGTGGTAAAACAGTTCCTGCACACACACTTAATAACAGACAATATATATTTTTAAAGGACCCATATTGGGCCTGAACCAGACTTAAAGAAAGAGAGAGAAAGTGCTTGACTAACCTAGTGGTTCCTTAAATATTTGATGTGTCCTTATAGGACAGACTAAAGAGAAAAGATCCTAGACTTATAGATAAATAAAATGATGATGTGTTGAGAGGAAAATGGTTATTCTTGTTAGCAAAGGCGTAATGCCGAGTAGTTATTAGCATAGTATCTGATAGGAAAGACTTAGGTATAAAGTAAAGGGGAATAGTTCTTGAAGATAGATGGGCAACTAGTAGGCTCAGGGGAAAACAACTAATGGTTGCCAGATAGATCAGTTTTAGATAGGGAGGATACTAGTCCGTATGAATAACGAACTCTCTTGTTTAGAAAGGAAATAATATCTATCACCATAGAGAGGAAATTCGGTCAGTACTGTGTGGAGCGTTACTGGCGTTACGTTCAGTATAATAATGTGATCATAAGAATCTATGTAAAGGATTAAAGCAGAGAATCTTTTCAGCGTAGAGGTTTTGAGGTACTGTTTACCAAGTTTAAGAATTATTATTGATTAAGTTATTTATGTGAATATAACTTGTTTGTAATAGGATTACGTGAACGCATAATTAGAGGGTGTTCTCGATCAGGGTGATCAAGGTGAATTGTGGAAACACCCTGTTCTTTTGAGTAACTGTGTTGTACAAACCAAGAATGTATTAGAGAGGGAAATCTAGATAACTTGTAGTAACGGTCCGGTTCATTTGGAGGAATATATTATATAATCGAAGAGTGTTGAGATACCATTTGTAACGACGTCCTTGTCATATGAGTCAATGTAATGTATAGGAAATATAGTTAAGAAATTATATGTAGTAACGCCTTGGTCTCTGGAGTAGACGAAATAGGCCCGGGAGAGGTTAGTTAGTTATGTAGAGCAGATTAACCAGACCACTGAGCTCCATACGGAACTCTCATAGGTCTGGCCCGAAGGATTGGATCAGATTACTGAAAGGAGCTTAAGGCGACGCAAAAAACGGACGATAGGGGGGAAGGAAAATGACGGGGAATCGGATAAAAGGTCAGTGAATGATTTAGTGCCAAAACAAACCGTACGCAGACGGGCAGTATCTGGGCAGTCAAAGACGTGGCGAACAGTTAGAGGGGAATGACAGGAGGAGCAGGTAGGGGGCGGAGTGCGGGGAGTGTACATCAAATAACCGTGAGTCAGCCTGGAATGGCCTATCCTAAGTCTAGTTAGTAAAACTTCCTCACACCTGTGAGACCTGGAAGACGAGGGCCAAGGACGGACAGAAGATTTGATTGCACAGAGTTTATTATTGCAGGGTAGAGCATCCCAATGAGATTGCCACGTGCAAAGAATAGAAGGCTTGAGTAAGGACAGCCAATCACCTAACGGAAGGTGGGGCTGGCGAGGGATCATTAAAATAGCATTCTTAGCCGCAGCATCGGCATCTTCATTGCCACGGACACCGATGTGAGCAGGAATCCAACATAACTGGACCTGGAATCCACGTAGGCTCATCTCGTGGAGAGCGTGTTTTATGGCTAAAACTATTACGTGGGAGGACGAATAAGCACGGAGCGCTTCGAGGGCACTACGAGAGTCACTGTAAATTATAAAGGGCTGTTGAGGGGTGTCACATATAATGTCAATAGCAGATTGGATAGCTAAAAGTTCAGCAGTAAAGATAGAGGCTTGGGGCGGGAGAGAAACCTGAAGGAGCTTAGTAGAGGACACAGCAGCGAGGCCCACCCCAGAGTCAGTCTTAGACCCGTCAGTGAAGATGGCAAAATGGGGGCCTTTACGACGTATGTGTTCGAGTGCGTGTTGGCAGTGATGGCTAGGGACAAAAGGATATCTCTTAGAGAGGAAGGAGAGGTGAGTGCAAACATTGGGGAGAGAGATAACCCATGGGGGGGAAGGGGAGACAACAGGCGGCGAAGCAGCAATGTGAAAGTCAAGAGAGTTGAGGAGAATTGTAGCACGAATCGGAAAGGAGGGGGAAGATGGACACGGATCGGGAATGAAGATATCACTGAAAAGGGAATTAGTGGGAGAGTCACTATGTTTAATTTTTAATGCACGGCGCATAGTAACTAAATCGCGATGGAGGGAGAGCGGGGGCTCGCCACTCTCAGCTAAGACGGAGGTATTTGGGGAGGAACGGAAAGCTCCAGTACAGAGACGCATACCCTGCGTATGAACAGGGTCCAACATCTTCAAAACGGAAGCAGAGACCGACCCATAAATGGGGCAGCCGTAGTCGAGGATGGAAAGAACCACCGCCTTGTAGAGCATCAACATAGTGGTACGTCTGGCACCCCAAGTGGTATGGGATAGTTTTCTGAGGAGGTTGAGAGCACGAAGGCCTTTACCTTTAGTATAATGAACATGGTCTCTCCAGTTGAGATGTTGGTCAAAGATTACGCCTAAGAATTTAACACTGGGATAGAAAGAAATCGGAGAGGGTCCCATTCGAAGCGATATTGACTGGCCACGGAGCCAGCGTTTGTCTCGATAGAAGACTATTGCCTTAGTTTTCTCAGCCGAAAACTGAAAGCCAACTGAAGATGCCCAGGCGATCACCCGTTGGATGGAGATGTTGAGTATACGTTGAGCATGTCTGAGGGTACGGGCAGTGCAATAGATGGTAAAATCATCAACGTACAGGCTGCCATGGACTTCCGGCAGCAATTGTTGAATGACTTTATTTATGGCTGCGGCAAAAAGTTTGCTGCTGAGAACGCTGCCCTGGGGAACACCATTGACGAGTGGAAAGACATTAGAAAGGATTCCCTCCACTCGAGTCTGGAATGTTCAATCAGAAAGAAAGTTGGAAATAAAAAAAGGTAGATGGCCACGGGCACCACTATCATGAAGTAGTTGCAGGATGGGACGCCGCCACGTGGTATCATATGCCTTCTGGATGTCAAAGAAAACGGCGACGGTGATGGACTTACTTTCAAAGCCACGCTTGATATGAGATTCTAATAACGTAAGCGAGTCCAGAGTAGATCGATCTTTCTGAGAGCCAAATTGGGTCGGAGTGAGAATAGTGTTTTGACGGAGGAACCAAGTGAGTCTAGTATTGACCAATTTCTCCATTAATTTACAAAGACAACTGGTGAGGGATATTGGTCTATAACTCGAGGGCAAGCTCGGGTCTTTTCCAGGTTTTGCAATTGGGACGACAATAGCATGTTTCCATGAGGTAGGAAATTGATGACGGATCCACACCTGATTATAAAATTGCAAGAGGTAGGATTTAGCAAGGGGGGCTAAGTTAGTGAGTAAGGCAAAACTTATGTTATCTTGGCCAGGAGCGGAGTTAGGACAATTGGAGAGTGCATGTTCAAATTCATCCATAGTAAAGCATGCATTATAATCAAAGGTGTCTGGTGAAGAGAAGTTGAGGGGGATCGACTCCATTTCAAGTTTATGGCGGCGGAAATTATCGTCTAACCTCTCATTACTGCTGACATGGGCAAGATGTTGACCCAAGAGGTTCGATATCTCAAGGGGATCGTGAACAGTACGGCCACCGTGTACCAAAGCATGGCGCGGAGGGGCAATGTGAAGGCTGTTAATATTCCTGAATTTATGCCAAACGCATGATATCGGGGTAGACGGGGAAATGGTGGAGACATAAGTTTTCCAGGATTCGGATCGACTACGGATGACTTCTCGACGGAATTTAGCTGATAGTCGATTGTAGTGAGGTTTGATGGCACATATATCCATCAATAACGAGATGGAATGGCATAGAAGATCATCACGTAAAGGTAAGCGTGAACATAAAGAATTGTAACGTTTATTGAGACTATCGAGGCGGCGGCCTAATTCATGTTTACTTTTAGCAAGAGTGGATAAGGTGCTGTCCCACCAGGGGACTCGACGACGTAGTGGGGAAGAAGTCGTCTGGGGTATAGACTTAGTAGCTGCATTAGTAAAAAAATTAACGAGGAATGAATGCGTTTCATCAGGATCCCTTAAGGGATTAAAAGGTGGGATTTGTCTGGTGTGGAGGACATATGCGTCCCAGTCAGCTTTGTGGAAGTTATAGCGAGGGAGCGAAGGACATGGACGGAATTGCAAGTAAGACAGGATGACAGGAAAGTGATCGCTTGAGAACGTATCAACACAGACCCGCCACTCAAACTTATCAACAATTGCTGTGGAGCACAGGGTGACATCAACAGAGGAATAAGTATGATGGGAAGCAGAAAAGTAAGTGTGTGAGTCGGCCTCATTAAGGCAGCAAAGGTCACGGTTCAAAAGCAAATGTTCAATCTGAGAACCGGCTGTATCAGGATTGGAGGAAGTAGGGTCCCATATAGGGCTATGGGCATTAAAGTCACCCAACAGTAAGATGGGAGAGGGTAGTGTAGAGAAAAACTGAGAAAGCAAGGAAAGGTCATAATTGTAAGCAGGTTGGTTATAGATATTGCAAATGGTAACAGAGTCACCATCGGGGATATGAAGAGTAAGGATAGAGTGCTGTAGGAAACTTGTACGAATGGGAAACAAGTCAAAAGTTACTCGATGATGGACATAAATTGCTGTGCCATATTCTCCATCAGGGGATAGAGAACAGCACGCAAGGTGGTAGTTGGTGATGGATTTATTATAATTTCCAATGTGTTGTAAACAAATACACATTGGATTATAGACACGGAGTAAACGCTGGATCTCACCTAGATGGACTCTAGATGAGAGACCATTACAATTCCATTGTAGTATATAGGGATTGAACAGGTTAAGTGAGAGACGTAAGGTTACGTAAATTAACAGCACTGTTCGGCTGTTGGAGATGAAGAGGAACGGGTCTGGGGGGAGGGTCATGAGAAGGCAGGGAGTTTCGACGTGGACGGTGGGGGGACACATTAGAGGACAGGTCATGGAGGATAGGAGCTATCTTGGAGTGTGAAAGATCTGAACGTGACTTTAAGTGAAAAGCGCATAAGCACGAAGAGTTATGAGAGGCGGTGTTATCAGGGGTTGGTAAACGTCGGTCACGGAGAAAGGAGCGTTTCAACGCAGCAACAGTGGATTTAGTGCGGGTAGGCGTCCGGCGATACTCCCGCACAAAGCAGTCATGACAGCCGCAGTGGGGTGCATGGGAGCCCGAGGCGGTAACATTGATAGGTGCGTGAGGTCGAGGACGAGTAGGCGGGGGGGACGCAGGCGTAGAGGGGGTGTGGAGTGAGGGAGGCTGGGACGGAGAACCCATATCAGAGCGGAAGATGCGAGAGCGAGGAGGGACACGTTGAGGTTTGGGAGGCATAGGTCAGGCTGTGAGGGTCTTACGTTTTACGGAGGGAGATCGACGATCTGAGGAGGGAGAATGTAGAGCATCAGATCGGCGTTTACTGGTGGAGGGGGTAGAATCCATGACATCGTCAACATCGGTAGAGGGAGCCGGGGCAAGAGGCAAGGATTGAATATCAGTTACTGGTGAAGGGGACGCGGATGCTTTTGGGGTGGAGGCTTCATGAACAGGGGGAGGGGTATTCAGTGCATGAAATCGGTTGGAGAGGGGAACAGTGGCTGGACGAGAAAGGGGTGAATCCAACACAGCATCACTGTCCTCACGTCGTCGACTACCGGGAGAAACGTCAGTTGTAGGTGCACGAAGTCTAGCACTGTAAGTCATATCTCTAGAGGGATCTTTAACATCTCTTACTCTCAGTTCTTGCTTAGCTTCTCTGACAGACATGCCTGACCGACTAATGAGAAGCTTTAACTCAGCATTGTACATGTAGAACACACATTGCTTTGAGCGAGCATGGTGTTCAAGGCCACAGTTAACACATTTTGGAGTGCCACAATTCCAACGGGTAGCATGTTTGACGGAGCTACAGAAGGCACACACCCGAACCTTCTTACACCTACCAGCTGAGTGACCAAAGGTGGAACAGTTTGTACATTGTAACGGTTTGGGGACATAAGGTCGTACTTCACGCCTTTGTCCTTCGATCCTGACGTCTCGTGGGAGGGAACGTCCACTAAACTTAATGCGAGCTATGCGGAGAGGATGAGAAGGAGTTGATTTGTTGGGGATACTATACAAATCAACGTCGTGCACATTTGGATAACGCAAGCGCAACGACGACAGGAGGGTCGACTTATCAGGAAGTCCGTCATGGTCATAAGTTGAGGGTAGAACAACAGTACCGAGGATGTAATTGAGGTCGTTATGTTTCGTGACAGTAACAGGGATATCGTCCAAGGTAGTAAGAGATAGGTATGTCTCAGATTGGGCACGAGTAGTGGTTTCCACAATCCAATCATTATTACCAGTCTCACGGAACGATAAGTCCGAAGTTGCATGCGCCGAGAGGAGGAGGTTCTCTAACTTAGCCCCCGAGATGTAGGAAGCCGGTCGTATGACGAGGAAACGCGGCCAGTCATCATCGCCAAAAATTGAATCGAAGTGCCGGAGGGTGGCATTGGGGACAAACTGACGCCGAGGTTTCCGCCGATGTTGGGGGCCGGAATGAGGCATGTGAGGCTCCAGAGTTGCAACGAGTGAGGTGGAAGTAGTGGCTGAACTAACAATCGGCTGAAATGGTGGAGAAACAGTGTCGATGGGAGGTGAAGGGTCACCTACACTGGTGTCACTCTGCAGGTGGTCAGTGGAAACTGTAAGTCGGTTAACGGGTAGTGCTGAGGAGCAGGGCGTGTCAAGAGAACCCGGCACGCCAAGGTCTATGGTTTGAACAGGAGACTCAACACAAGGAGGGTCTCTCTTATCTTGGGAGAGGGGAGGGACATTTAAATCATGAGCGGCAGGTGTAGTTGGGCTCTGTGGAGAGTCGATATGAACAGGGGCCATTGTAGGGTCCACAGATGGAGGATGGGAATCCTTAGTCGTAGAAGCAGGTAATTTAGTATCAGAGCGTGAGAGAGCATCAGACTCGGAACAACTCGGAGGGGAGGTGTCCAAGGTGGTAGACTCAGAGGGCAGAGGAAGGTCAGATGAAGAGTCCAGGGGAATGCAAAGGTCAAGTACCGGGGGCGCCAAAGCTGGATCCAGGGGAGGAGGTTTGCATGGCTGATCCATGATGACCCTAGGCCTAGTTGTTTTTACTATTCTATTTTCATTTTATCGGAAATCAAAAAAGAAAGAAAAACATAACCGAGGGGAAAAAAAGAAAGAAAAAGAAAAAAACAAAATATAAACAAAACAATAAATAAAGAACATACCAGAAGGGCCAACAGAGAACCCTCCGTCGTGAGTCAGGGAGCCCCAGCCTCTATACCGGTGGCGCAAACAGGGGCAGGTCTCCAGGGGGCTCATCCTCATACCCTACCCCCCTATACGAGGGGGGATAGCACCAAAACGCACAGAAAGGCCAAGCTTAGGCAAAACCGCTATACTGGGACCGAGGGCAAAGTTAATTGCAATCATCCCCAATCTGTGCGTAATGGAGGGCAGCCGGACAGAAGCCAGGAAACCCACCAGGAAGGGAAAACGGACCCCTGGAACCGAGACCGGTCCCCACTGATGTGCGACCCCAGGGGCATCAACGCGGGCAACCACGTCGCCGCTCCCGGGACCAACCCCCTCGGGCGGTGAGCTAGACCGCCACGGCCCCTGTAAACGGAGAGGAGCCAGTACTCCAGACTCAGCGAGGGAAGGCTCTCGAGCCTAGCCGGCACAATTTAGTTAAAATAGGGAGGAAATCCTCCGCAAAATTAAAACAAAAATGGGAACAAAAAACGTCGTCACCGGGAGGTTCCGCTTACCCCAATGACGACGGGGGGGCACTTTGTCCACGACGCCGATTGAATCCCTGCCCTAAAGAGAGTGACACCAACGACCCCGTTTCAAGCCCCGCCACCACGACAAGGTGGCTCCCCATTGGCGGGGCCCGGGAGAGGTGTATCATTCTTAAGGTTAGATAAAGAATATCACTTTTGTTTAAATAGGTGAATAACGGTATGATTTATTAGTGCCCTGGTCTCTACAGTAGACACAGCAGGGCTCGGTAAAAACCATATTAATTTAGAAACTAATAACGTGCCTTTGGATCGAAGCCGACTTGAGTCAATACCTGAATAACGGGAATTCAACTAGGGAGTAACGGGAGCTCTAGGGTTTCAAAGTACAACCTATCGTGGATCGACGTAATATTCAATCCGTGTCTTGAACTCATCTCGGCCCGAACAGAGAAACAGTTATTAGAGTAGTTAGGAAGTTTGTTAAATAAAGTATACAAACTTCTAAATGACTGTCAATTTATTCCCCACTTCGTGATAAGAAAATAAGTACTACATTTTGGTGGCAAGCGGTGGGATTCGACAAATAATTTAGATTGAGTATAATTATCTAACAGAACAGACATAATGACGGCTGTATTACCATTCAGATTATGGGAAGAGGGGAAAGAAGAAATCGAGCTATGGATCGAACAGTTAGAATGTCAGTTCACAGTACTTGACGTAGGAGAAAATGGAAAGAAGATCGCCTATGGAAAGGCACACTTAGGCAAGGCCCTGAATGATGTAAGAGTACGTCTAGAGGGACTAGTGTCATGGGCAGAAGTTAGGAGTGCCCTAATTGAAGAATTTGGCCGAGAAACTTCCACCAGGAAGGCCAGAGACAAACTTAAGAGTCTGAAACTCGACTGCCAAAATGTGAGAGCCCTGAGGAGGGAAATCGCGAAAAATTTCAAACTGGCGTATCCCCATATGGACCAAGAGAGCCAGGAAACAGAGATCAGAGAGATTATGATCCAAGCATGCCCGGTGGAAGTTAGAAGGCACTGCATTATCCATGAAGTGACCACCACTTAGGAACTCATGGAGGTAATCAAGAAGATAATGGAAGCTCGAGAGTTAAGAGAGGAAAAAAAGAAAGGGGAGGAGGAGAACCCAAACAAAGGGTATCCGAGAACCATGATCCGATGCTTCACATGCAGACAAACCGGACACCTAGCTAGGGACTGTTCCAACCGTCCCCAAACCCCAACCCCTAGATTTAACTTCAGGCCCGCACTTCCAAACGATCGACCCCTGCCAAGGGGAACCGATCCAAATCAGGGAGGAATGCTTCCGGTAGAATATAGGGAGACAGAAAGCCAGCCAAAAATCACGATGCCGGAAGGGGGAGAAAATTTTCTGTTTAACCTCACATAGAAGGGCGGTATAGTGAGGTCAACATCTTAGAGAGACAAACGCCTTGTGAAACCATAGTAATAAATGGGAAAGCCGCAAACATGCTAATTGATACGGGGGCAAACAGAAGTTGTCTTTTGGAGAATTTTGTGAAAAAGAATCAGAAAGAGATGGGCCCCAGTATTCAGTTGTCAGGAGCCGGGCGTCAACCACTTACGATTCTAGGGAGAACTAATACGATAGTGGTACAATGGAAAGGAATTAAATTCACCACCGATTTTTGTGTTCTATCGGGAAAATCTAATAGCGGAGTCGATGGGTATCTGGGAATAGATCTCATGAGTCAGTTGGGTGTAACTATCCAGTGCGGGTCGAAAGACACGACGACCACCCTACGACCTCAAATAGTAACTACCACAGGGAAACTGTCTATCCCCCCTAGATCTTGGAAAATGATAGAAATTCCTCAAGCCCCGGGAATGACTGCCGGGATTTTTGAGCCTGTTGCACAGAATAAAGTGAAAATATCTCCCACCTTTATTACTACCTACCAGAGAAAATTAGTTCTTGCCAACTTTGGCGATGACACGATTAATTATCAAAAAGGAAAACTATTAGGACAAGTTACACCCGCACCACCCACCACTGTTGAAACTGACGGACCCGTTAACTTACCTGAGATTCCGAAACAATTAACGTCAAATCACCCAATACCTTACATGAATTGCTCTGGACGTACCGAGATGTGTTTGCTCAAAACGAAGGGGACCACGAATCGGCCCGAACCCGACACACCCACAAGATACACACTCAGGGGCCTCCTATTAGACAACCCTATAGGCGACAAAATCCCATTATGAGACAAAAAGAAAAGGAACAAGTAGAGGAAATGATTAAGCAGGGGATAGAAGTGGAATCCTACAGTCCGTGGTCATCTCCAGTAGTCCTGGTAAAAAAAAAAAGATGGGTCTACTCGGTTCTGTGTAGATTATCGGAAATTAAACGATGTCACCATCAATGACGCGCAACCCCTACCTCGTATTGATGACTCGCTAGAATCACTCAATGGGTCAACCTGGTTCTCTACCCTAGACCTACAGAGTGGATACTGGCAAGTACCAGTTAGGTCAGAGGACCAAGAGAAAACCGCATTTGCCACGAGAGAAAGCAAACTCTACCAGTTTACCGTCTTGCCTTTCGGAGTTTGTAATGGACCAGCCAGTTTCACTAGAGTCATGGACGAAGTATTGAGGGGATTAACCTGGAGAACCTGTTTAGCTTACTTGGATGATATTATAATCTTTTCCACTAGTTGGGAGGAACATATTCATCGACTACAAGAAGTGTTAGAAAGAATCAGGGGGCAGGACTTAAACTGAAGCCTTCAAAATGCCAATTAGGGGCCCGTGAGGTGGCATACCTAGGGCACGTGGTTTCAAGTAAAGGTATCTAACCGGACCCACATAAAGTGAACCGTCCTCTGTCTAAGAAATCCGAGCGTTTTTAGGAATGGCATCCTATTATCGAAGGTTCATACCCAACTTTTCAAAAATTGCTCGCCCCATGACTAAGAGACTGGAAAAAGGGAGGAGATTCGACTGGGATCAGAGTTGTCAGAGAGCTTTTGATCAACTGAAACAAAAATTGACTTCTAACCCCATAGTTTGTCATCCGGATTTTACCAAGCCGTTCCAGCTATACACCGATGCTTCCGATGAAGGGCTCGGGGCCGTATTGGCCCAGAAAGTGGATGGAAAGGAAGGCATATAATAGTTAAGTAGCGTGTGGTAGCCGGACGCTGAATAAGGGCAAAAAGAATTACAGCATTACTAAAAAGGAATGCCTAGCTCTAGTACGGGCTGTACAATTTCCGTCCATATTTAGCCGGGGTTCATTTCGAAGTTATCACGGACCACCATAGTTTGCAATGGCTCAGGAAAATGAAAACGGAAGACGGATTATTTGTCAGGTGGAAGGGAATTTTGGAGGAATACTCTTTTGAAGTTAGACATAGACCAGGTAAATTGCACACTAATGCCGATGGCCTGTCTCAACTACCGGTAGCACCCGTCCAACACACTGAACCTAACAAGGAACAGCATGATCCTAGGTATGGTGACAAAGTAAAATTTTCTGAAGGAGCCTGGAGGGATTCTAAAGATCGGGTAGTACTCGATTATCTGGAGGCTAAACACATGATCCAAATCCTCCACGGACAAGAGGGAAAAGGGGGCTCATTTGGGTCAGTCTCGAGTTCTAAAGCAATTTAACGAAAGGTACTGGACCTCGAGGGCCGACCAAATTGTTAAAGAAGTTATTCAAAATTGTTTGGGATGTCAAAGGGGCAAAGATGGACGGGGACCTAGACAGTCGCCCGGACACATTACGGCCGGTAAACCGTGGAAAAAGTTATCTGTGGACATTATGGGACCTCTGCCCAGACAGACGAACAAAAGGTACATTTATTAGTGGCCCCTCCATCATTGACGAACATGCCTATTACATAAGGCATCCTCTTCAAACACTAATCCGCCGTAGTTTGAATCTACCGCGCAGAGCATTTAAAATCTGAGGAGCCTTCATCATGAGCGCACGCGACCTCACTCATGGCTTCAGTCATTATGAATTGGGTTCTCACTACGAAAAAACTTCGTAAAAAATAAAAACAAAAAGAAAATAAGAATAACTATCCAATAAGCTTTCCATCATATCGTGGATGTACTTGTGTGGATCTTTGACCAGACGCTGATTCAGGCGTCATTCTTCCTTCTCTGCTCTGCGCTCAGCCTGCCCGGACGTGTCTCCCCACGCTCCGCTGGTTCCGCATTTGCTGCGTCCCTAGTGAGTTTTTTCTCATTTGTGTACTCCGGGATGTATCGAGTAAGGTTAGGATATGCGTAGCAGGAGTGTCCTGGGCTGGTTGCCCGCAGTGCAGTGTATTTTGGGTCGTGTGTTTGGGGCATCTATTTCGGATGTACCCTCGTGGTCCTGTTGTGGACATGTGAACTTTTCACAGTTGAGTTAGCTTGTGATGCAGGCGGCTTTCATTACGCGTTATTTATGCTGCCTTTTATCTTTCTGATGAGGTAAGCGTTGCTTACTGACGTTACCAGCGTATTTTTCTTCACTTAGTGAAGTTTTTTCTGGGTCCCGAGTCAGTCTTCCCTTTGTCGGAAGTATTTGCTGCAGTGGTGTGTTGGCGGTGGTTCCTGTTGTTATATTTCCAGTGTTTTTGTTTATATTTCAACATTTCTTATGCCGTCTGCTTAGGCCTAGCCAGCCGCTCGTAGCTTTGCCACATGTACAGTTGGTCAAGGATGAAAGTATACAGTTTTTCGTTTGCTATAGCCACACATGGTTTGTCATGTTGGCAGCCATGACAGCCTTTCCACTAGCCCAAACCATCCCAACACACATGGGGTTTATTATATTGATACATTAATTAATATACGGAGTGCTTCGAAAAAGCGTTTCCATAAATATCAAAAGTTAGAGAATTATTCATAAACCTTCAGGGTGACTAAATACTGATATGGAGATAGCAAAACAAAGCTGGGGGCATACGCTGGAACAGCGCGTAGCCGCGGCGCTCGCCTCCGTTTCATTGCCCTTTGGATCACATATAAGCCAGTCTTGGGGATGAAAGTGAAATATCAATATTTACCTACTTCTTAATTAAAAGTATTATTAGATTCCTCTTTCTACTCATTATTTATTATGAATGTTATAATGTTAAGTGTATATCGTAATATCTTTTATAGCCACTCCATATTCGTCTACTTTAGATACACAAAAATCTAATTCCTAAACGTGGACGTAAGGAAGCCTGTGTGTTCAATAGGGTAATGACCCAGCAATTTTACTCATCTTGCGAGCGCCAATTGCTTTATGAGTCAGTCGTCGAAGCATAATGAGGCTTTACTTGTGATTTTTATTTATTTATTTATTTATTATTTTATTTTTTATTTTTATCAGCAGAACACCTGCAAACCAACTGCAACATTGATATCACCATACCCTACATTATTAGCCACATATTACCACGTGTGAAAATGGACCTGTATTCCACTGAAATATCGTATATAGGTAGACGTTTTGATTTTCGTTTTCACTCTCGCATTTCTTGTATATCTATCAATAACATTATGTGTTTAATATCTCCGAAGTGATATTCACGTCAAAGATTATAGAGCAATATATTCATATTTTCGTCTGACAACTAAGTCCAGGAACACGTTTTTAAACGCCCTGTATAAGGTGGGCGGGCTCTGAGATATGGCTACCAGGGCTGCCAACATGACAAACTATGTGTGGCTATAGCAAACGAAAAACTGTATACTTTCATCCTTGACCAACTGTACAAGTGTTATTGTTTATTTTATAAATATGTCCTACTGTGTCATGTGCATCCTGGTTTAGTTGTGTATTGGCTAATTCCACGGACTATGTTTGTTTCCTGGATTAGTTGTGTATTGGCTAATTCCTCGGATTATTGTGTGGACCCTAGGCTAGTCGTGCTTGGCTTGCTCTCGGGTCCTATGTGCGTTCAGATGGTTTCTGAACGGGGTGGGTTACTTTCCGGCGGGTTTTTCTCGGTTACACCATGAAAAACCCGGCCGAGAGCCGTGTTGGGCCACACGTGGTTTCAACACAGGCTTGTGTCCCCGGCGATGAGGTGTCTGTGGCTCTCCAGGACTGCGTCTCTGTGTTGGTGCCTGTTTCAGGCTCCCTATGATCCCCGGCGGACTGGCTGTACCCATCTAACATTGTTCATGCGGACATATGTTATGAAGTTTTTCTACCCGGTTTTACAAACCAAAGGAAAAACCTAGCTGTTGTTGAGGGCTTTTCTCCCCGGCGATCTTTTACAAAGAAGTGGGGACAGGAACTTATGGGGTTAACGTTTGTTACATCTCACCCGGCGGGTGCACCTTGGTAGGGTGGGATGAACGTCTTGGTCATTCAGTTTAGTAAACCGATCCATTTTAGTGATACTTTATGTATCGCCGCCTTCATTACGGCGATCGAAGGCTCAATTGGGGTTAACATCTTTTTCACACCCGGCGGGTGCTCCTGGGAGGAGGAAATAAGGAATTTACAATTCAATTTAGTTACCCAGTTAATTGAGAGATACGTTAATGTATCAAACCTTCAAACTTACGGCGATCCTTTGTGACAATTCGTTATAAATCAGATCTCGTATCAGCCTGCCCTGTGTTATTCTGCTAAATAATTCAGGTGCCGGCATCTTTGTGGGGGGTTGTTTTTCAAAATTGAATCTTGAAACAGTCACCACCGGAAAGACTATAAACGCCATTCTGGTCCTTTATATTATGTCAGAGGGTATTCTTAACTTTCTTAAGACATGTTTAGATATTCTGAAATCTTTATAGAATCCCGCCGCGTAGCGAGCTGTGATCGTTGTGACATTACGTCTCGTTACCCGGCGGGTTATTAACACGTGTGTGCGAACATGTTGGGTTAACCTTATGAGCATTAATTCCTGGAAATTTTCTTTTTTCCAGAGCTGGGCTCCGGCGGACCAATACAGACCCTGCAGTAGTTTTCCCACCAGTCTCTGTCATGGCTACCTTTGCCCCAGTTTTTGCTTTATGCATTACCCCTACCTGTGCCGGTATCCCTATTTTTGCGCACACTCTTTTCATCAAGTGTGTTAAATGTCTAGACCGTTCAAGGGGTCTGTGGGTGATGCGCAACTGTTCCTTTTGCTCCCAATTAGTGTCAAAGTCCTCCGCGATAATGATAAGACTGCAGCGGTCGCCTTACGAGAGGTTAGGCAACAGATGTCAGCGTATATTACGATTGTGGTTCATAAGTCACTTCAATGTGACAACGTCCCTCTTTGGGATAGGCTTCTTTTTGAGCACCCTCCCCCTAAACGTTCCTCTCGAGTAACTAGTCGTAAGCCGGCGGAGACTGGTCAGGGTTCTGTGTCTTCTCCTGCTGCTACTGCGAAACGTCAAAGAGAGCCTACACCCCCGGCGGCAGCCTCCTCGTCTCGAGAGAGATCTCGGTCTAGGTCACCTCTCAGACACCAGCCACCTAGTCTTGCCTCTTCACCATCGAGTAAGAAGAGTAAAACGGAAAGTTCCACCAGTGGTCACGGCGATAAATCCTCCAAATCGAAAAGTAGTTCACGGTCACACCACAGCCATAAATCTTCAAAAAAGGATTCCCATGATAGAAAGGCCTCCCGACATTCGCCAGTTTCTAGTGCTTCTCATCGTACCTCTACCCCAGACAGAGTTTGTGTTCGGTCTCAAGGGTCCAGTATAGTGCCTGTACCTAAAGATGATTTACCCATTAACATTTTAACCCTGGAATTGGAGAGTTCATGGGGCTCAGTGGTTGAGAGTGTTTCGGACTCCCAAGGGAGTGTAGGCCAAGGCCTCGGTGTTTGGAGATATTCTCGGCCAGGGCCTGACCACCCACTTCCGGCTCAAACTATTCACACAGTGGCTGACGTCCACCGGGATGCGGCGATCCCATCCTCTATTCCTGACTTATCTTGGCAACAAGGTACCCCAGCTTTGGCGGGATCTTCTCAGGAGGAACAGGATGATAAAGACGATGTTTCAATTATATCGGATATGGAAGGGCAAGAGTCAGGTTCAGGCTTAGATGCCGCGCAGGATATTAATGATTCACCAGTGAGTACATCATCAAGTCAATTTGTCACTGCACAGGAAATTGATGGGCTACTTAGTAATGCTTTATCTAAATTTTTTGGCCAACAGCAGGAAACTCCCACAGTGGACTTGGGAGCTCCCACGACAAGCTCTACGGTACGGCCTCTGATGACTTCTATTGCTTTGACTCAGATCCCTCACCCTCCCCCTCTGTCACCATCAGTGGTTACTAGGCCTGCTACGGCGGCATTGACCACTTCGAATGTAAGGGTTATAACGGATGTCAATCCGCCCCCTCTAGACAGAGCGCCTCTCAGAAAGGTAGCTATGCCCTTGCTTTACGGACCAGACGAGTCATGGGTCCTTTTGACCCCCACTAAACCAGAGCTCGCCCAACCTACCTTGTCAGGGGAACTCCCAGTACCGCGTGAGTGGGTCATCCAGGGCAATAAATCTAAGAAATTAAGGGCCTTGGATACTTTGGGAAATGTACTAGAAGTCAACATAAAGGCTATACCTAGTTATTATCACCAGGACTATTTTGTTTATGCTACTAAGCCGGCTTTACCCCCTGCCTCAGCTTCAAAATTGTTTTCAGACTGGTCTAAGCATGATGGGTTTAATGACATTAAGACTCTGTCAGCTCTCACTCCAGAACTCGATTTGCAAACCGTCACAGACGCAGCTAATCCAGTCTTGAAGGTGGGGCAGTTGGGTCCAGGACCTTGGGTGGAATGGGAGACAGAGGCTCAAAACTTTGCGACCACATTTACTTCCAAAACTTCCCACCAGATCCCTCAAGATACTCATTCTTGGTTCTCCATGCCAGTGTGTTCTGCCGGCGGAGTCCCTTCAGCTTTGTTTGCTTTCTTAGCTGCCCCTAAAATTAATCTTTGTGAGCTAAAAGACCCTTTCACTACCCCTACCCCAACTCACCTAGACCGAGAATTTAGGCTAAGGGGGAAAGCTTTTCGCCTGTTCTCTCAATACATAGTGTCTCAACAGGTAGCAAAGTCTTTGCTCCGGTCCACTCAGGCAATCGCAGACGCGGATGCCAGACGATCGGTTGAATTGTCCCGGCGACTGCTTCTTCAATCCAATCTTTGGGTGACATCCGCACCGCCTTGCTTGAGGCGGTACGAGCGAGACAAGACCTCAGAATGTCCTTAGTCCGAAAACTGCCTGATCGCATTGCGAATCAGGTGGTCATGTCACCAGTGCTCACTCCCTCTTTAATGTCCCCTGACGTGTGGCGAACGGTGTTTAATATGGCTCAGGCCTTTAAACACAGTCCCACCCCTTCTAAGAAACCTGCCTTTAACTTCCCCAAACCCAGGCCAGTCGCTAAGGCTCAGCCAGGGGGATCTAAGCCCTTTCTTCCACCTAAGTCCTCCTCCTCCCCTCAAGGTCAGTACAGGCATAGACAGAGTAGGTTTTCAGGTCAGAAAGGACGCGGCCATAATAAGCCAGGTCAGGGCCCGTCTTCGGCCAACGCCAGCCAGCCGGCGAAGCGTCCACCACCACCAACTCCACCACCATCAAAAAACTAAAGTCTCTCTCACTCCCGGTGCCAGTATTAAGGCCGGCGGATCCGAGGGTAGTACAGCCGGCGAACCCTTGTCTGCTAACTGGGTCGTTCCGAACGTGTCACCAAGCATGGCCGTTAAACACTTGGGCACGGATGGTGGCACGCAAAGGCATCACTTGGCAGTGGCTCCGGCGACCTCGCTTACGTCAGCCGACAACGGCGAATTTTGTTTCTTTAGAGGTGGAGTAACTGGTCCAGGAAATGATTGCCAAGAATGTCATCATTCCGGTCCCCCCAAATTACCCTGTATTCACGTCCAAGCTATTTTTGGTTCCCAAAAGGGACAGTGTTCAGATGAGACCGGTCGTAGACCTGTCTTATCTGAACCTGCACATTCACAACGAGTCATTCCGAATGTTAACAGTACACCAAATCAGGCTAACACTTCCGCCGGGAGGTTGGATGTGTTCCCTAGACCTGACAGACGCTTATTGGCACGTATCAGTAAACAAAAGATTTCAAAGGTTTCTGGCCTTACGGATCAGGCACCAAAATTTTGTTTTTCAAAGGATGCCATTCGGTTTGAACCTGGCACCTCGATTATTCACGAAATTAGTCCGGCAAGCCCTGATGCCGTTGTTAAAGCAAGGAATCAGAGTTTTGTGGTACCTAGACGACTGGCTGGTGGTGGCAGAGACAGAGCAATGATGCATCAAACATGTCAACATAATATTAAATCATGTCAAAACTCTAGGGTTCAAGGTAAATCTGGTAAAGTCAAACCTTGTTCCCTCATGAGTAATTCAGTGGATAGGGCTGGTCTGGGACACAGCTGCTCTCACTCTGAGTCAGAGTGTGGACAATCGCAACAGGTTTCGCAGGAAACTGTTCATGTTTCTTCACAGTCTGACTACGACGCGGAGGGTCTGGGAGTCTCTGGTCGGCTCTCTCAACTGGATTCAACTAACTGTAATGTTGGGCCGGTTGAAAGTAAAACGTTTAATATTGGAAGGCAACAAATATTTCCCACTCTTACCGGCGGGAAAGTTATGGCCCATCCCAAAATTAATCCACACCTTACTAGCGGTCTGGGCGAAGAGGGAAACGTTGCACTCAATAATGTCATGGACCTCTCCTCCGCCAACGGTATGGGTAGACACGGATGCGTCAAGCACAATAGGTTGGGGATTTCAGTCAAATCAGGGGCACCAGGGTTAGGGGCTTTGGTCCCACTTAGAAATCTCCCACATCAATGTCAAAGAATTACTAGTCCCCTTGTATTTCCTTCAGGCTCACGGCCCTGCTTTACGGGGCAAGTCGGTGGCCTTCAGAATGGACAATCTGAACGCAGTTCACTGTATTCAGAAACAGGGGTCAACGAGGTCAAGGGAGTTGCTAAACGTGTCGGAAGAGATTTTTACTCTAGCCAACAGACTAGACATTTATCTTCACGCATCTTATCTCCCAGGCGTAGCAAACGTCTGGGCAGACGCTCTGTCCCGGAGACAGAGCACGACAGTAGGATGGGAGCTCAAGCAACCCATTTTCAACCAAATGATTGCAGAGCTCTCCCATCCACAAGTGGATCTGTTTGCGTCCGAGGAGACTAACAAACTCCCTCTATACCTCACCCGCCGGACGAAAACGCTGGCAGGGGGGCAAGACGCCCTAGTGACAGACTGGAACAGATGGAGCTCCATCTATCTGTTTCCGCCGCCAGACGCGTCACTAATGTGCGACGTAGTGAACAAACTACGAGATTATCGAGGCTTAGTCTCGCTAGTCGCGCCCCTGTTTCCGGCGCAGTTGTGGTACCAGCAATTAAAGACGTGGTGCCCGCACCCGGTGTCGCTCCCGGTCGGGTATTTCCACTTAGACACGATTGGCAACCTTGCGACCTCACTGACTTTTGCATTATGGACATTCAGGAGGCCAAGTGGCTAGCACCATACGGTAGAGAAGTGACCAATAAATTATTAAATCAATATACTCAGTCTACGAAACGACAGTATCAATCACATTGGCAAGCCTTTACTTCTTGGATCATTAGAACAGAACAGACTGTGCCCTCAGTAGCATTAGTTTTCAATTATTTAAATTATCTGTTTGAGCAGAAACGTTTATCTGTGGTAACGTTAAAAAATCACTTAACTGCGATTAGAGTGCCCTTTTTAGACCTTACAGGTCTCTCCATACCGGTAGCGGAGGAAACAGGTTTTATGAGGGCATGTTTTAGACTCCGCCCACCTCCCCGTCAGCTCATGCCTACTTGGTCTCTGGACAAGGCATTGTCTTTACTTCACTCTCGTCTGTACCAAAATACTGCAGATTTTGCATTACTCTTAAAAAAGGCTGTATTCCTTTTGGCTTTGGCCACCGGGAACAGAGTGTCTGAGCTGGTGGCGATGAGCAACACACCTAATTGCCTTAGGTTTGGTAGACTTAATGAATGTATTCACATTGCACCTTCCCCGGGATTTGTAGCCAAGAATGAGCACAGTGCACACGTGTTTTCTGAGTTCACGGTGCCGGCGTTAAAAAGGGGAAAGGTGCATCATAATCTATGTCCAGTGCAAGCTCTAACCAAATATTTGAGAGTGGCTCCTCTAAACCCCCAAGGTGCTTTATGGGTAGCGAGTACAGGTAAACGCTTACTGAAACGGAGATTAGCTTCTCTTCTGGTCGAAGTCATTAAAGAGAGTAATCCCGGCGTTGTGGGTAGGGCCCACGATTTACGCAAATGGGCAGCCTCTTTACGTTTCCTGAAGAATTTTTCAGTAGAAGATATTTCGTCCACACAGTTGTGGGCGTCTAATCATACGTTTTTGACTAGATACTTGTCAGTTGCTCTAGACAAAACTTCCTTACCATGTATAGCTTTAAGGCAGAGGGTCTAGGTGGCCCTTCAGTCACTTTTGTTTACTTTCAAGGAAAAGGGGGGGGGGGGGGTGCAGTCAGTGTAACATAGGACACCCTAGACCCCGCCGGAGTGTAAGAGCTGTGATACAATTTATGGTTAATGTGATATGAAAATTTCTCTGCGAGAAATTGTGCTAGTACAATGTTAGTACAAAACAACGGGGTTGTTATAGTAGTTTTAGGTGTGAAAGCAATTTAGTATTAAACAGTGGAGATCTTTTGCAAATTATCTCCACGATTATTATGGGGTTTATTATGTGCACATGTAAACTTATAACTTGTTATTTTTGTCACCACTCGTTGAGTGGGGTGCCTTTGTAACTACAGATCTGTTCACAGAATCTCCAGAGTTACCCTTTTTTGTCAAGCAGGCTTCTTTGAAGCACGCACCTGCTTGAACCCCTTTTTTGTGTATATATGTGCTGTGCCGTATTTAAATATATTTTCAAAGTAAGAATACTATGTGGTTGTTTGATTATCTGCTTTTCTAGAGTTATGATATGATTACGAATGTCCCCCTCCAGTCTTAGAAATCAGGCATGTTCGTCAATGATGGAGGGGCCACTAATAAATTATAGGTTTGACTCCTGTAAGGAGATAAAGAAAACCTAATATTTAGTAGTGGCCCCGTAATCATTGACGACTGGGGCCCTCCCGACCATCCCCTTCCCATTCGTTGATGTATTAAGGATTTTGGTTTACTTGATATGTCAGTGAAGGAAGAATGACGCCTGAATCAGCGTCTGGTCAAAGATCCACACAAGTACATCCACGATATGATGGAAAGCTTATTGGATAGTTATTCTTATTTTCTTTTTGTTTTTATTTTTTACGAAGTTTTTTCGTAGTGAGAACCCAATTCATAATGACTGAAGCCATGAGTGAGGTCGCGTGCGCTCATGATGAAGGCTCCTCAGATTTTAAATGCTCTGCGCGGTAGATTCAAACTACGGCGGATTAGTGTTTGAAGAGGAAGCCTTATGTAATAGGCATGTTCGTCAATGATTACGGGGCCACTACTAAATATTAGGTTTTCTTTATCTCCTTACAGGAGTCAAACCTATAATTTTAACCTGCGTCGACGTCTTTTCAAAATATACGGTTGCTTGTGCCATTCCGGACAAGAAAGCTGAAACTGTGGCTAGGGTCATCTTAGAAAAGGTAATTTTTGTATATGGCACCCCTGGATGTATTCTGAGTGATAGGGGAAAAGAATTTAATAATTAAATCTGGCAACACTTGGGAGAAACCTTGGGCTACCAGATCCAGCACACCTCCCCGTATTACCCCCAGGGGAATGCTGTATGTGAAAGAAATCATAAGGTGCTAGCGAATTGTATACAGGCTAGTCTGAGCTCACAAGGGGAGGAAATAGTCCGAGGTTGGCCGGAACTTCTGCCAGAAATTATCTGGGGGATAAATACCACTGTTTGTAGAACTACTGGGTATTCTCCCTATGAGATTATTTTTGGAATCACGCCGTAATTGCCTCAAGAACGATTATTAACCTACCCCAGTCCTTCCGCCAAATATTCTCAACCAGAACAATATTTGAAGGAACAAGGGGAGCGACGGCAGCAAGTCCATGACCGTATTACCCGGCAACAGCCCAAGAAAATTTCTCTAAATAATCCTTATTACCGGGGGGAATATATTCTGGTGAAGAGACTTGATCCCACCCGAGCTGGGAAGCTGGAAGAGAATATAGGTTTGAGTCCCGAAGGGAAGAAGGAAAACCTAATATTTAGTAGTGGCCCCGGGAATCATTGATGATGCGCCTTAACGTAGGTAATGGACAATCTTTGAACTCAAGCTTGTCTTTCAAACTTCCCGCCCGGGAGAGAACAAAATACGATTGCCATACATCGTGAGCGAAACGCTCTTAAAAAAACACTCACGGACTCGTCCTTATGATGTGGGTACCACTACTAGAAAAAAAACTAGTAAAAAATAATAATAAAAAAAAAAAAAATTTGATCTTAGCATTGTGCTTCTCATACGTCTGCTGTTTGTGTATGCTCCGCCTCACTCATCGAAGCGCTAGCTCGCCCTTAATCTGACATATCAAGACTCTCAAAATAAGCAGATGAATGGGAAGGGGATGGAAGGGAGGGCCAGAATTGTCAATGATTCCGGGGCCACTACTAAATATTAGGTTTTCCTTCTTCCCTTCGGGACTCAAACCTACAATTTAGTAGTGGCCCCTTCATCATTAACGATGCGCCTGATATCTCAAGACTGGAGGGGGACATTCATCATGAACATCAAAAACCACTTAATAAATTACGGAGGTCCAAGGGTACACTTACTAAAAAGATCAGTTTAATAAAAAGAATAAAGTATTGTGCAGGCGGCGTTCCTTAAAGATAGCCTGTGGTGTTGTCACCTTTACGTTTGATAGAACAGTTGGTGAAACACATAAAATATACAAATAGCCTATGATACAAAAATTAAAATAAATCAGTTGTCAATGCTGATAACAAGTTGGCCTATATATTTATGGTCTCAGGTACTATATGACAAAATATTTGTACTCTCTCTTTTAATCTTAATCCTTAAGATTAATGAGTATATACTGTATAGTGAACTCTATTGCATCCATAAAGTAAACATAAACATTTGTCCTGACTAGACTTGTTTGAGTATAAGGAATGGGTTATCACATGACCTTTCATTCTCGTCATATCTTGTATCACCTAAGAGGCAGGTCAGAGTCTTTAGCTAGGATACTCCCCCCCCCCCCCTCTTTTTCCTTTATAGAAATAGCTTAAAACGAGACTCTCTGCCTTAATGCTATACATGTACGAGAAGGTTTCATGCGATTCACGGATAGGTAACGTGTTAAGAAAGTACGATTAGATGACCATGTCATCGATTGAGTAAATGTGTAGGAATCTGCCTGATGCAACCCACTACCGGATATCGTGTGACCTAGCCAAAACGCCCGGATTACTCTCTCTGTTACTTCTACTAATGACGCGGCTAGCCGGCGTTTTTTGGGAGGCGTTTACCTGTCCGCAAAACCTAGAGGGACCCCGCCTGTGCCGGCCGAGAGTCCCGCATAAATGACGTGAGTGATTGCACCAGGTAAAGTAAATGGTGCTGATCTCCCAGTTTCAGAGCAGGAACTTCAAACTCCGTAAAAAATATGATTACTGTGTTCATACGTTTAGATGAAATTAGGAGCAGGAGCAATATGTACACTCATGTTGCACCTCGAAAATCTTAAGCAAGATGGTTCCAAACTCATCGCCGCCAACTCAGACACCCTGTCACCCGTAGCTAATGCCATTAGGAAAATGGCTTTCGTAAGTCGTCACCCTAAAGGAGGATCATGACGATATTTACAGAAGTGAAACATTTCAAGGGCCAGATCGAGAGACCAGGTGGGTGCGAGTTGACGAGGAGGAGGGCGAAGCCGGATGCAAGACCGCATGAAACCCTTCTCCTTCGCCTCTGGCAGGGACAAACCAGTTAATTCGAAAAAAGGTGTCCGAATTGCTGTGAGGCGATTCCTTAATGTGACAACTGACAACTTTTTGTATTTCCAATAGGTAATTTAAACAATTAAACACCAGAGCCCCCGAGGACTGCAGTTGGTCAGTTTCTACGATCCAGGTAGTGAATGACTGCTAATAAGATTGGTACTGTTTGTGTTGATAGAGCATACTGAGTAATCAACTTGTGAGTCACGGTTTCCCAAACTGGCCTAGCTGCTTGACCTTCTGAATAATCATAAGGCAAAAGTCAGCGAGTTCTTGAGGTCGAAGTGGAAGTACGAGATAGGGAGCGACACCGGGTTCTCGCACCACATCTTTAATTGATCGTACCAAACTTGAGCCGGCCACAGCGGCGCGATCACCGAAACCATGCCTCAATAACCCCGTAGTTTGTGGACTACTTTGCACATTAAGGATGCTTCTGGAGGTGGAAACAGCTAAATGGAGCTCTCCATTTGTTCCACTCTACCAGAAATGCGTCTGGACCCCCCTTCCCCGCCGGAGTCTTACTCCGAGGTGTGAGAGGTTGAGGCAGCCTGTGGTTGGCCTCTGACTCTAACAAATCCATTTGCGGATTGGTAGGCTTCGGCAAACATCTCTTGAAAGATGGTTTGCTCGAGAGCCCTTTCTACTAGAGTGCTCTGTCGCCTAGACAGAGCGTATGCCCAGACGTTCGCCACGCCGGGCAGATACGTTGCATGAAGATAATTCTCCAGCCTCGCGGCTAGTCGAAAGATCTTTTCTGACAACCCTTGTAACACTCTAGATCTCTCTGACCCTTGCTTCTGACTGCATGTCACTGCAGTCAGATAGTCCATTCTGAAGGCTAGGGACTTTCCTGCCTGGCTCATGCCGTGCTCCTGTAAACAGAATAGTGGGACCAGCAACTCCTTGGCATTGATATTAAGATGATTGATTTGGACCATAGATCCTGACCCTGACCTAGGTTTGACTGGTATCCCAATTCCAGGGTACCTGACGTGTCTGTATGTATCCAGACCGTCGGAGGTGGAGCTGTTCATGTCAAGGAGGAGTGTAATCCCCTGGTTTCGCCCAAGCCACCAGGAGGTTGTGGATTAAGGTTGGAATTTTCGTCAGTGTTTCTGCTGGTAACAGCAGAAAGTACCTGTTTCCTTCTAAAATAATTTGTTTTACCTTCAGACGTCCTAACGGAACCGTCATGTTGGAGGTGGATCATTTTGGATTGTGCTACCATTAACCAATTATTGTTTAGGTACTAGGACACCATGATTCCTTGTTTGAGTAATGGCAGCAAAGCCTGTCGGACTAATTTTGTAAAAAGTCGAGGTGCTAGATTTTAATCCAAAGGGCATACTTTGAAAGACAAACGTTTGATCCCCGTTACGCAAAGTTAGATACATTTGAAAAACGTTTGTTGATTGGGACCTGCCAAAAGGCTTCTGCTAGATCAATGGAACACAGCCAGCCCTGTGGCGGGAGTGTCAATCTGATCTGATTCACCGTCAGCATCCCGAACGACTGATTGTGAATATGGATGTTGAGAAAAGAGAGGTCGCTCACCGGCCTCATCTAAACACTGTCCCGTTTTTTTGGCACCAGGAACAACCGGTACGTGAACATGGGCTGTGACAGAGGACTGGGGATAATAATCTGCTTTTTGGGCCATCTCTTTGACGGTGGATCCCACCTTCAATAACAACAAGATTGAAGTCTGTGGGGATACATAAAACGGGGTCGCCGAGACTACCGTCAGGAGAGGCTTTTGCTGACGACTGTCCTTGCCCATGTCCGCCGGGGCCACGCCCGATGACAATCTCGGAAGTTGCCAGTCGCATGACTGGTGTTGTCCGGCAGTACTACTCTTGTTTCCAACTCACCTTGCTTAGGCACTGGGAGTGAGAGAGCCTTGTGGTGTCTCAGTTTATTAAAGAGGAGGGTTGTGACTCTAATGTTGGAAAGGGGGTGATGAGAGGCCTTGCTACCATTACTATTGGATTTACCCTTAGACTGACCCCTAAACCAACCCCCTCTGCCCTTGGATCGGCCTTGTCCACTAGACGTCCCGCCACTCTCAGGGGCTGTGTAAGTCTTTGATGACTGAAATGACTGGGATTGACCACGAAAGGAACTCTTAGCATTAAATATAGAATTTAACCTACTGCCCACTCTTCAACTTAGAATTAGTGGCAGGTTGTGAGTCCAGAAGTAAATCGACAATGCGCCAGGCATCGCCTGAGGCTAGGTTTTTGGAGAAAATATCTGATCAAATCTGTCTTCCACCTATCTCTGCAGGGCGTCTGCTATCCAAGTACCCCCTCAGGTCTTTACGGACCCATACCGCCTCAAAGAGAGAGCCGGATGTCGCGGAGAGACTGAATGGAGTTTTGGAGAAGAAGGCGCCTAGTCAGAGAAAGAGCCTTCTGGGTATTGACGTCCTTTACCGACTCAGACGTCCTGGCCAGAGAGGCCGCAAGTTGGCGGCTGAGTAAGCATTGGGACGCCAGTCTCCAGGCTTTCTGCCTCATCTTGTAGTCTTTATCGATCTGAACCTGTGTCATAGGACAAAAAGGTTCAGGTAACTGGCATAAAGAAAGTTTAGCGGCCCCCCAAAATAAAACTTATATGGAGGTATCCCTACCGCCATGCCAACCGGCATTTGAAAACCAATGATGGTCTTCTTGCGGAAGCAGATGACTGGATTTGTTTGTTATTGTGCTGGTAAACAGCTGGGCCTCTTGTCTCCTTGCAACTCTCGGCCCTGACTCCCCCCCTTTGCATCTGAACTAGTGAAGACCCCGCAGGGTCCCTGAAGGTTATCGTTATTCTGGGGTCAAGCCCTGTAACAGCATTAAATCGTTAAACCCATCTAACTTAGTCCAGTCGGAAAAATAAATTTCCGGCGGAAGCGGGAGGCAAGGCAGGAGATAGCATGGACACACAATAGTCAGGATTAAAAATGTAGGAAAGGACCTGACGACAACATCAAGTACCTCTCCAGATTGGTTCTTGGCCCTTCATTGCTTAACCTCATTTGCCTCGATAACCCAATGTTTCAGAACAGGGGACTCACCCGTGACTGTGGGTTGTGTGACCTCGGGGCATAAAGGCTTAACTACAGACCAAGATGCATCCAACCCCTATAAAAGTGGCATAAGGCCCTTTTTACTAGGGATGGATTTATTAAGAGGAAGAGGAAGCAAATCCGAGAACAACTGCAGATTGGAAGGCAAGAATGCCGTAGCCCCCCAAAGTGGAAGGGACAGGAGTGACAGTAGATGGAGGTAAAGTTAAATATATATCAACCTGAGGTTGAACAAGTACGTGCCCTAGGGGTCGCACCCCCGGAGCTATTGGTACTGGAACTGATACCTGTCGCTCATCTTTAACCTATCTCATGAGATCAAATAACTCCTATAATGGATCCCTCGCTACAAAAACCCACTTGCTTGGTCTGACTGGGACGCAGGCTATGACATTTCTGAGCCCTGCGTTCCAGAATGCCGTGAAGATGGACGTTGGCCAGACGCCATTTCTTCGGCGTGTACACCTTGGTGGTGTAAAGTAGATCCCGGTGACCGGGTCAGGGGGGTGGGGGCCGGTAAAGCCTTCAACCAAGACTCTTCGACCCGGGCAGCGGAATCTTGTGTTCTTGTTTGTGAGTCGTCGAAAACGCCAAACTCAGAAAGGTCTCGAAAGTTCAGATCCGGTACGTCATATTCGGAAGGGTCTTGAACTGAGGCGGGCTGGGTAGAAGAGCTCATGCTCCTGCTGGCGAGAACACATGCTGCTGCCCTTTTTCTTTCCCAATACTGGCAAGGCCATGGGTGCGGGTTGTGAGGAATGGTAAACCGGTGAATTGGCCTGAGACATGACTAGATGTCTCTGAGTACCTCCCTGCCTGACGAAGACTGTTTTGACCGGTTTATGTGGAGGCTGCGCCACCGTCTTCGACGAGGAGGAGGATGTCCTAGACCGACTCTTCTTGGATTTGTCATTACCTGCAGAAAGTGCGGCGTCAAATCAGAGCGAGACCTCTCAGCCGCTTGTTCAACAGAAGGCGGGACCTGTCCTGTCGGCTAGACCACCGAGGTGCGTCCGGCGGATCTGAGGTCCTAGGTCACTTGGGTTGGTGGAAGGAAGACTCACGAGCAGAAACCCCTCAGGGGCTGAAGTAACTGACGCCCCTTGAAGCAAATCTTCGAATATATGGTCATCCGATAGTCAAGATTTTGCGGGCTACCGTCTAACGGTACGTTACATATACTGACTGAATATGAAGTAAAATAGTCTTGCACCGACTATCTGCATGGTTTTAAATAAGCATTGCGGAGGGCTGAACACTCGAGGCATGATTGGGAAAGCCAACCACCACGAGATCGGTCTAAACAAGGAACACTTCACACATCGAGAGTGCCCGATGACCTATATAATTGTACGACCCAAAGCAGCACAAAAGGAGAAAGTACTTCTATCCATGATTAACTTCCTCCTGCCAGGGAGATAGCCGACCGTCCTAGGTGTCCTACATGCGAACCAGAGGATGAGAAAGATCCAAGAATCAATGCTCATCAGGACACGCTAGGTCGGCAAGCTTAATATATAATAAATATATCTCCAACGTTCAAGAAAAAGAAGAGTTGAATAATACTAGACAATCTTAGTTCCCTTAACGTTAATTACATTCCCCAGAAATGTAAGAGAGTAGTGAGTTGCCTACCGTGTGCTACTTATATAATAACTTCTTACCTAAGTGTAAAACACTGACCCTTATCTCATCTTGTGACGTAAGAACTAAATCCGGCGACAACGCAACTGTAGATTTTAATTCTTAATCCCGGCGGACCAGCGCCTTTCATGCGAGCAATGCAGATAACTGAAAGCAACAAGATAGGGATGGGTGAGTTCGTTTCTCGGCTCAGCCATTAAGATCCCGGCGGACGTGGCTCCCCACGATGCACCCCCAGGATAAAACTTCCAAATGTACCAAGCAATGAACGTTTGTACCTGTTAAGTTAATTGCGGCGGTGATTAATCGGTGATAAAGGAGAAGGTATAGCCGGCCCTCCTAACCACCATTTTAGTTACATGCCGGCTCAGCCAGAATCAAACTATACGCCGTAAACAAAACAGACAACAATCCATAACAATCCTGTACCAGACGGCGTATGTTTTGAATTTTAATATAACTCTTAGAAGTTTCCCGGCGGAAAAACCACGCGAAACAACTAGAGGCACGTTGTTAATAAGTCTCACTTTACAAATCCCGCCGGAAGGGCCAACCCTTCATTATGTGGCATAAACAACGTGAAACATACATGGCATGGTTATACCTGAATAGTAATCAATATATCAATAATAACATCCCCTTAACATATATATAATAACCTACATGAGGCCAACTAGACAACGTGAAACATACATGGCATGGTTATACCTGAATAGTAATCAATACATCAATAATAACATCCCCTAACCATATATATAATAACCTACATGAGGCCAACTAGATGGGGGCAGATGGCGATGAATTAGTCACTGTAGCACAAAACTGCGAACCACTGAAGACCTCACCAACACGTAGAATCACGAAAAGTAGGTTGAAGAGCAGTATAGCTCCGTGCAGGACCCCTCAGCTAAGTGAGACAGTCCACGAGCACTAGCCCAAGAGGCATACTTGTGAACACCCAAAGAGGACCCAACATCCGGCCCCAGTTCACCCTATAAGAAGCCCCATGACTACACAGTGAACTAATAATGAGCTAGGATAATAAAAAACGCACTTAGGAGCCTCGCCTTAGCACAACGAGGACCCCTTCTAACACGTATACGATAAACCCTAAAAAAACAGTCTCCAGAGCCCGCATTTAACACTTCACATCCTACACAAGTAGATAAGCTACCTGTCCTCAGCACATAACATGTAAAGATGAGCAAAGACTCAATAGAAATGAGAGAAGGTGACGAACAAGGCAGGACAGGAGCGTCAACAGACACGTCCGTTAAATGTGGGCCCTGGAGAATTAAGATTAAGGGCGAGCTAGCACTTCGATGAGTGAGGCGGAGCATACACAAACAGCAGACGTATGAAAAGCACAATGCTAAGATCAAAGTATTTTTTTTATTTTATTTTATTATTTTTTACTAGTTTTTTTCTAGTAGTGGTACCCACATCATAAGGACGAGTCCGTGAGTGTTTTTTTAAGAGCGTTTCGCTCACGATGTATGGCAATCGTATTTTGTTCTCTCCCGGGCGGGAAGTTTGAAAGACAAGCTCGAGTTCAAAGATTGGCCATTACCTACGTTAAGGCGCATCGTCAATGATGAAGGGGCTACTAATAAATATACAAGGGTCCCTTCAGGGTTGTAGAGATAAACGGGCCATATCAAGTGTTGTACTTGCATCATGGAGGTATTGTGTCGGCTACCCATATCCGTCATACTAAACGATATGAAGGTATTTTACCGCCAGACCTGAGCGAGTGGAGTAGCGAGGAAGGAAGCGAGGAGAAGATAGAAATCGGGGTTGGTGACCCTAGTGCTTCCTCAGCTCAACCTAATGTTGGAGGTCCTAATCTGAGCAGGAACTATTCGGAGGACTCTCCGTTCTGTGGTCTTTTAGTCGCAAAACTAACGAGAGTCTCTCTGAGTTCGGGCAAGAGGGAAACGGAGGAGACGAAGAGACTGCTGCGACAAGTGGGGAAAAAGATTACTGTGAACTTACCGATGATGAGAAGTCTACGGTCCCTGACAGCGAAGTTTCAGATCCCCCGAGAGATTTCAATAAGACTTTAAGTAGTGAGGAAGAGTGTCTTCGAGCCGAGGTAAAAGCGAGAGACGTATTTCTTGAAGACAAAAATCTACTTGGCTCTCCCTCAACTAAATTTAATGAATCAAAGGAAAATCACCTGACTAATTTCCTGGGTAAAAGTCCAGCCAAACCATCTAAACCCATGGGCCCCGCAGAAACCCTTACTCGTAGTGGTAGGATTAGCCGTCCACCAATCAGGTACCCGGACGAGGGTATAAATAGGACCCCCGAGGCGCGTGCCTGCCAGTTGCAAGGCACCATGCCTCTCCCCTCTGACCCTCAGTACCGGCTCCACCGACTAATAGCACTGGTCGTTGGAAAAGGACAGAGAGTAAACACTACCAGGGCATTCAGACAGCTCCTCAGCCAACCCGGGCAAGTCGTATTGGCTAAAACTGCCGTGGGAAATCAAAATCCTGCACTCCAACTACACAGGTGCCTTTGTGAGCATAGTGGACTGGTGGATTGGCAGCCGGATGGCCAAAATTTCAAGAGAACAGTATTACGGCGATCAGGAGCTCGCCTTAATTTAGTAGGGGGTGATAAAGTAAAAAGGCCATCCACCTATCACCGTGCCCCCTTTTACCTGCTCGCCTTGCCAGCTGAGTTTGACAGTTCTGGCCGAGAACATCAACACGACACACCTCCCCGGCCGGGCAATTAGAGGCCTCCACTTTCGGAGTGCACGGCTAAACATACCACCTCACTTTTAAATTCGCTCTCGTTCTCTTCCCGGACATTTTCCTCTGGTTGCAATAGGTCTACTACCTCAGTACCAGCCCTATACTCCCGTAAGCCACTAAAAAACATTTGTAACCAGCTTCCAGGAACTTATTACGAAGAGAAAAGAGTGGAGATGGGAAGAGCGAGTATTCAAAGCGAGCGGGCGGCCGCGCGACCAGCTCAGCCAATCACAGCGCCGGAGAGCGGGAGGTGGGATTATAAAGGAAGGGTGCGGCAGATTACAGGGGTCATTCACCTCTCGGAACTCACTGGGCGAGCTTCTTGCAACCCACTTCCCCTCTCTCACTTGGGCACAAAAGGGAACTCGGAGCCAACTATTCCAGCTACCCTGCCCCCACTAAATGTTCCAGTAAAGACCATTCCTGGACTAGCCTCGCTCTCTCCCACCAGGCCTTCACCTGCAGTATCTGGCCGCCTGTCGTCACATCGCTAACTTACACACTCACAGCCAAGCGATTTAAGAGGAACGACAAATAGTGGACGGGAGCGAGAACTTCCAGAAGAGCTATTGGCCAGCTCTGTGGTGGTAAAACAGTTCCTGCACACACACTTAATAACAGACAATATATATTTTTAAAGGACCCATATTGGGCTCGAACCAGACTTAAAGAAAGAGAGAGAAAGTGCTTGACTAACCTAGTGGTTCCTTAAATATTTGATGTGTCCTTATAGGACAGACTAAAGAGAAAAGATCCTAGACTTATACATAAATAAAATGATGATGTGTTGAGAGGAAAATAGTTATTCTTGTTAGCAAAGGCGTAATGCAGAGTAGTTATTAGCATAGTATCTGATAGGAAAGACTTAGATATAAAGTAAAGGGGGAATAGTTCTTGAAGATAGATGGGCAACTAGTAGGCTCAAGGGAAAACAACTAATGGTTGCCAGATAGATCAGTTTTAGATAGGGAGGATACTAGTCCGTATGAATAACGAACTCTCTTGTTTAGAAAGGAAATAATATCTATCACCATAGAGAGGAAATTCGGTCAGTTCTGTGTGGAGCGTTACGGGCGTTACGTTCAGTATAATAATGTGATCATAAGAATCTATGTAAAGGATTAAAGCAGAGAATCTTTTCAGCGTAGAGGTTTTGAGGTACTGTTTACCAAGTTTAAGTTATTTATGTGAATATAACTTGTTTGTAATAGGATTACGTGAACGCATAATTAGAGGGTGTTCTCGATCAGGGTGATCAAGGTGAATTGTGGAAACACCCTGTTCTTTTCAGTAACTGTGTTGTACAAACCAAGATTGTATTAGAGAAGGAAATCTAGATAACTTGTAATAACGGTCCGGTTCATTTGGAGGAATATATTGTATAATCAAAGAGTGTTGAGATACCAAATTTTGTAACGACGTCCTTGTAATATGAGTCAATGTAATGTATAGGAAATATAGTTAAGAAATTATATGTAGTAACGCCTTGGTCTCTGGAGTAGACGAAATAGGCCCGGGAGAGGTGTATCATTCTTAAGGTTAGATAAAGAATATCACTTTTGTTTAAATAGGTGAATAACGGTATGATTTATTAGTGCCCTGGTCTCTACAGTAGACACAGCAGGGCTCGGTAAAAACCATATTAATTTAGAAACTAATAACGTGCCTTTGGATCGAAGCCGACTTGAATCAATACCTGAATAACGGGAATTCAACTAGGGAGTAACGGGAGCTCTAGGGTTTCAAAGTACAACCTATCATGGATCGACGTAATATTCAATCCGTGTCTTGAACTCATCTCGGCCCGAACAGAGAAACAGTTATTAGAGTAGTTAGGAAGTTTGTTAAATAAAGTATACAAACTTCTAAATGACTGTCGATTTATTCCCCACTTCAGTAGTATATTTGAGATAAGAAAATAAGTACTACAATATATATATATATATATATATATATATATATATATATATCTTCTCTTCTATGAGTCACGGGAGCCCAAACTCGAGAAGGTATATATAAATATTATAGGTGTAGGAGAGGTGTATTGTGTTACCCAATAAATAGGATAACGAAAGCGTTATGCCACGTTTTCAAGAAACGTAATATATTCTGATTGCTATTCCCAGACTGGTAAAGTGCAGTTATCTTCAAGTTTCAACAAAGTACCTCTCCACTGGGTGAGGACTGACCTTATTTCTCCAAATCACCACACAAATAACTGGCAATAGACATAAAACACAAGGAAAGATTACAATGGTTTTTATTCTTAAATGGTAGGGTACACAACATCAATACAGTCTGATGAATGGTCAATAAGCTTGTATACAAGGAAATAGTTATGTTACACAATTAGAGACAATAGGTATCAACACAATAAAATCGTCCTTAAAATACAGCAGAGTATGCACACAATATATAAATAGAACACAGATTAAATGCAAAGGTAATGGATAGGGTTGAAACAATAATGCAAAGGTAATGGATAGGGTTGAAACAATAATGCAAAGGTAATGGATAGGGTTGAAACAATAATGCAAAGGTAATGGATAGGGTTGAAACAATAATGCAAAGGTAATGGATAGGGTTGAAACAATAATGCAAAGGTAATGGATAGGGTTGAAACAATAATGCAAAGGTAATGGATAGGGTTGAAACAATAATGCAAAGGTAATGGATAGGGTTGAAACAATAATGCAAAGGTAATGGATAGGGTTGAAACAATAATGCAAAGGTAATGGATAGGGTTGAAACAATAATGCAAAGGTAATGGATAGGGTTGAAACAATAATGCAAAGGTAATGGATAGGGTTGAAACAATAATGCAAAGGTAATGGATAGGGTTGAAACAATAATTTTAATAATAAGAAGGACGATCTGAAATTATTAGCAGCACAAGTATACTTCAAGTATTGAATATAAAAACATTAAGTCTTATGGGTAAAGAAATAAGTTAAATATCAATGAAAGCAATCTTCATAAATTATTATACACAGTCTAGATCAAGGTGACTGAAAAACATTAAACTCTGCGACGAGACTTCACTATTTTGATATGAACCCGAATGATAAGGAACGAATAAACTCAGATCTGCGACAAGTATTCTTGATGACGTGTAGACGTATGTATATGTAATAGGTGATCTTATATATATATACTGTGTACTCCTATGCGAGGAACTCAGGAGCCTGAATTCGAGGAATTATGTATATAGATCCCCGGTGTAGGATAGGTGTGGATTGTTTCCCAACAAACGGATAACAAGAGCACATCAAGAAAGGAAGAGGTAAAGCCTACTTCATAAATCTTACATTGTAGTACGTAGAATCTTGGCATATCTGGGTTTAGACCCTCACTATAATCATTGTTACCACTACGAAACTCATAAAAGGTACTTAACCCGGGAACTGCGGGAAGACTCGTAAGAGTTCCCCCGGCGGACTGCGGGAAGACTCTTAACCCGTGGAGCCCCGGCTAGTTTTGTAATGTTTGCGCACCAGAACCCGGCCGGTTTTCAAAAAATTGTTTTATTCCAGAAACAATAGCGAATGGGTTAGGAATGAAGGAAAAACCACGAAAAACCGCTCAAAAAGCTTAAAAAATGGTCCTACAGAGCCCCCGAAAACGGATTTTATAGGAGTAAAAAATTGAAGGCAATTATCCCAAAAAAACAGGTTTTTGCGCGCTCGCGCGCACGCACGTGAACTTTGAGCGTTTTCAACCATCGGCACGGTTGCGTGGGATACGTACACAGTTCCCATACAAATCTGAGCCCTCTTGAGTGGCTACACCTGAGGTTACGGTCGGCGCAATTAGGGTGACGCGCCAGGCGCGTCTCTGGGGCTGTGCGTTACATACATCGCCGACGCGTCAGGCGCGTCGCTGGGGCTGTACGGGTTAAGAGTCAGAGAAAAAAAAAATCAACTTTAAATATAGATTTTTTTTATTTTTTTTTTTATTTTTTATTTTTTTTTTGCCCCTGGGCCATGCAAAATATCACTCCTCTACCTCCCCTCCTTCCCCACTTTCCTCCCCTCCTTCAGTTATCACCTATTTTCCCTGTTATTCCCTTATTCTGAGGTATATTTTTGTGCTAACATTAGCGAGTTGGTAGCAGGGCATTGACATCACTGTTAGCAGGCGAGTGCAAGAGAGAGAGAGAGTGTATCGATCGACAGTGTCTCAGTGGCCTTGGGGGAAATTGGCGGGAAAGCAGGCTGCCTCACCCATACATTATGCAACTCCCGGCCTGTATCTCCGATTTTGACCATCCAAACGCTGTTTTCACTCGTTTTATTGTTGTAACAGGTTAATACCATTATAATCAACCCATAATAGGCGTGTTTGGATAAGTATTAATGCTATTTATGGTAAAATGAATATTTTAGTGATGGAAACAGCTCAAATACGTCAGCAGAGGGAGAGGTGTCTAATTACCCCCATGTGCACTTCTTAGGTTAAATGAGTCTATTAGAGGAGAGCCTGGGAGAACGATTTTGGGCACTGGATCGGAGTTAGCTTCCGAGCTACACGGACATAACGACGGGCACTGAGACAGGGGCACGCGTCAATTAGGTCCTTCTCTCGCACACGGACTTGGTTCTGGCCTGAATAACTCCAAGATTCGCTTCGCAATACCACTCTCTCTCCTCGTCTTGCGGCTGGCTCTCCTGCACTCACTCACGCTAGACCTGTGTGAAGTTTCTAGCTTCTCCTCTACTACAAGATTAACCAAACTATCACACACTTGCTGATCTTCGTCGTTAGTAGGCTACTAGGCAAAGCAGAGCAGGAGCGAGACTGTTCAGAAAGTCTAGGGGTGTCCTCACAACAAGCACTATGTTGAAAAGTAATTCCGACCTGAGGGGTGTGTGGCGGATTCACACTTCCAACACTAAGTTCCTTAAGCGATATTACAGGTCTTGGAAGATCGTAATAACTCTTGGACATCTGAGCTACGTCTGAATTGTCAAATAGAGCAACTTCTCGACTGGCACTCGAACCTAATCGATTCGACGTTCCTCGATCTCCAGCGTTATAACTGGGTGATTCTGGATGCTTAAATTGATTATTATAACAAACCTCAGAGTTTGTAACTGTCCTTTCTACCTTAGGACTGCTTGGTAAGGATTCAAAATTTGAATCTAAGCCAGCAGGCTGACTGCTTGCGGATCTCAAGGTACGTGGTGATATTACGGTCTTCCGGCTTGAAAGGAATAATCTCCAATGATATTCCTGCCATTGTGTCTGTATATTGCTGCTATTGAGTGGTGATAAATAAACAAGGAACCTGAACAGGCCGTCTCCCCGAGTTGAGACACCGCTGCCACCAGTGATATGCCACGTTTTCAAGAAACGTGATATATTCTGATTGCTATTCCCGGACTGGGAAAGCGATAATACAGGTCTTGGAAGATCGTAATAACTCTTGGACTTCTGAGCTATGTCTGAATTGTCAAATAGAGTAATTTCTAGATTGGCACTCGAACCTAATCAAATTGACGTTCCTCGACGTGATTCTGGATGCCTAAATTGATTATTATTACAAACATCAGAGTTTGTAACTGCCCTTTCTACCTTAGGACTGCTTGGTAAGGATTCAAAAATTAAATCTAAGCCAGCAGGCTAAATGCTTGCCGATGGGCTGGTCAGCGTGAGTAGTGTCTCGTTTTTCTGAGGTGTCCTGTGCACGGAATCTCCGGGCATCAAGGTCACGGTAGACTTCTTGATTTTATTCAGAGCTGTGGGGTAAGGTGCACTTTTTGGAACATGCATTTCGGGTCCATTAATCATTCAGGTGGCGGAATTTGGTTGGTGTCTGAGGGCGGCGAGATTGTGCAGATATTTGATGTAGAATTGGGCTGCACTTTCCCCAAGTCTGGCGTGTTATTTCCATGCCCTCGAATAGGACAACTAGGTATTAGTGGGGCTGCTAGGTATTTTCCTTTGGTGTATGCCATGGGGGCCTTGTTGTAGCTGCAACCTGTTTGAGGGGGATGCAGGGCAGGCTCGCCAATTAGGGATGGAAGTGTCGAATCGTCAGAGACGGCTGCATGCACGTGTTTACCACTCTTTCACTTTTTACGTGGGGAACGAGGTGGTGGACCCTGTATTTTGTTGTTTCCTCTGGTGCACGCCCGTGGACCGATGGTGTGGGCAGAGTAGGGTGCAATTCAGGCTGGTGCAAGGGTCGGGATGGTGGTGCAAGCGTTTTCAGGGGGTCGGAACGCTTTTACTTATTAGTGGCCCTCCATCATTGACGAAATGCCTCAACAAAGTTATGGCCTCTCTTTAATCTCATGACTCGCGATTTCAAATGACCCGCCTAGGAGCAAAAAATAGAGAATATCCATATCATCGTGAGCGAATGCTCAAAACACTCACGGGTTCGTCCATGTATGATGCGGATGCCACTACTGAAAAACAGATACACAATATGGTAAAAAAAAAAAATATAAGAAATAAACTTGATCTGACCAGTACTGCACTTCCCGACAGTCTGATGCTCATAGCAGCGTCCCCTAGCTGGTGCCGCCAGCATTCTGCCTCTCCGCTCCTAGGCGCCCCACGGAGTGGAGGTGTGTGTTTTCCTCTCTTCATCCTTTTCCTACCTCCGGACTTGTGAGTAATTTTCTCATTTGTACTTGTCTGTGATGAGCTAGGGTAGTATTCAGGCTAGATAGGATGTATGCACTGTTCTTTGGGGCGCCCTAGGAGTTTTTCCGTGGGTATTTGTTCAACTTTTGCTCGGGAGACCTTCGCTGTGATAAGGCAAGGATCCCATATTTTTGCTGTGTTGTGATTTTTTCCCCTGTGTTATGTCTACTAGCTAGTTTAGGCATGAGGCTTCTTTTAGTTGCTCTGGGGCCCGCTTTTCGGCCGCCCAATTGGTTGGGTTAAGCGGTTTGTATCTCTTCGTGGAGGACCTCGTGCGTTTCAAATTCTCTTATGTAGTAAGAAATTTGGCTACAGGTTTTTACGCTATCAGCCTACGTTCCTGTTCTGCGTGATGGGGGAAGAAGTACCTAGTCTAACTAGGAAGGTGAGTGTGCTTCAACGATTCATCTGACTGATGCCTGCCTGCCCCGTGTTAGTTCATATGGCCTCCTTGTAGGTGATATTTTATGGCTAGGATGTATTATTATTATATTGATTTAATATATATGTGCCATAATTACATGTTGGTTCACTAGTGCTTAAGGTTCAGGCAAAAGAGTGTTTTCAGTATGGTGCTCTGTTCAACATGCCTGTAGGTCTTAACAGTAGTCCCTTAGATTTTGCTATGTAAGGGCTTTATATGGAGCCCTAGAGTTGTGTAGAATTCGGCGTGTCATTAGTCTGGGACATGATAGGTCAGAATTTGTGTTTGTTAGATCGAAAAGGTGGCCTTTACAATGCGGCGGGTAAATCTCGATGTGCGAGCCTTACTTGTTATAGTGTGTTGACGATCCGGTTGGCCCGGCGTCGTTGTAGCACTTCTGTCAAAATCCAATAAACCCGTTCGTAGTCTGGTGAAAACGAACAATCACCCGGCGGAACGAAGGGAGGCATTTTCCGCCGGACATCGGCGTAGCCGATGACTCACCTAGCCTAACTCCCACATTAGTCTGGTACTGATTCACTCTTTGCTCGGCGTTGGTCGCCTAGCAACCTGGAAATGGTTTCCGAGGTAAATGATAGGCTAAGGTTAGTGTTGGTCACTTAGGTAAGAAGTCATAACTCCTTAACCATCGGGTGTGGTTACAGTAACGTAAGGGGACTTCAGATGATATAATTGATTCTTTGAAATTTTCCTCCTCCAGGTGTTGTATGCCAAGTTTCCAACCCGTGAGGTGTCTAGGCAGACAGCACTAGCCCTGGCAGGGGTAAGTCTCCATGGATGCTATGTCAATTCAGTTTTGTTCAGGCCTCAACTGCCTCCCTGTACCAGGCCATAAACTCTGTGTGCGATGTGTTAAGTGCCTTGATCGCTCTAGAGGCAGGTGGCTGATCAGAAACTGTACCCAGTGCTCCAAGTTTCGTAATAGGTTTGTGACGCATTCAGATGAGAAGTGTAAATCAATACTGCTAGCCATCAGATCTATCTTTAATAAGTATTGCTGTGATGTGGCGCACAAGTCTCTTTATATGGATGACCAATTACTATGGGACTTTTTAATCAGCACACCTGTGTCCTGGAAGACTGGAAGACTGGCATAATAGTCCCCCTATATAAGGGCAAAGGGGAAAGAGGAGTGTGTGGTAACCACCGAGGAATATGTCTTCTAAGCGTAGTAGGGAAGGTATACAGTAGGGTAGTGATTGAGGGAGTGAGAGTGTGAACGGAGAAATGGATAGGCGACGAGCAGGGAGGTTTTTAGGAAGGGAAGAGGATGTGTAGATCAGATTTTTACCCTGAATTGTGTTGTGGAGAAATATATGGAGAAGAAACAAAAGGTGTATGTTGCCTTTATGGACTTGGAGAAGGCCTATGACAGAGTGGATAGAGAAGGTTTGTGGAAAGTACTTAGAATATACGGAGTAGATGGCAAGTTGCTGAAAGCAGTGAAGAGCATGTATGAGGGTGCAAAGGCGGCAGTACGTGTGGAGAGTGAGCAGAGCGATTTCTTTGACCTGAATGTTGGTTTGAAACAGGGGTGTGTGATGTCCCCGTGGTTGTTTACTGTATATATGGATGGAGTCATGAAAGAAATACTATCAAGAGCAGTGGATGTTGGTGTATCGCTGAAAAGGGAGGGAATTGAGTGGAAGCTACCTATACTGCTGTTTGCGGATGATACAGTTTTGATGAGTGATAATGAATGGGAGTTGCAGGGTCTGGTAAATGAGTTTGGAACAGTGTGCGAAAAACGGAATTTGAAGGTAAATGCGGGGAAGAGCAAGGCTATGGTCTTCGAAAGGGTGAAGTCACAGAGTGTGAGGTGAAGCTGAACGGTCAGGCTATGGAGATCGTCAACTCTTTTAAGTATCTGGGCAGTGTGTTGAGTAAAGATGGGACTATGGATTAAGAAGTGCAGGAGAGGGTACAACAGGGGAAGAGGGTTGTAGGAACGCTGAAAGCAGTAACAAGAAATAGGGTGGTCAGTATGGAAGTGAAGAAGTCCTTGCATGACAGTGTGGTAATCCCGACACTGACTTACGGAAGCGAAGCATGGACGTTGGTTGAGAGACTCAGACCAAGAGTGAGAGCAGTGGAAATTAATTGCTTAAGAAGTGCATGCGGAGTTACATGGAGGGATAGACAGACTAATGAGGAAGTAAGAAGGAGGTGTGGTGTGGAGGTAGATGTGCTGGAAAGTGTGAAAAGGAACAACTTGAGATGGTTCGGCCATATGGAACGTATGGAAAGCGAGAGAATGACTAAGAGGGTGTACGAGAGCGAGGTAGAGGGACAGAGAGGGAGAGATAGACCGAAAGAGAGGTGGAAGGATGGAGTGAGGAAGTACATGAACGAAGGCGGTGCTGGTTGGGGGGAGGGGCGTCGACTGACTGGGGACAGAGATGCATGGGGGCAATTCGTTCGTGGCCACCCCTTTGGGGATCACGGCGTCAGGCAATAGATAGATAGATAGACCTGCGTCCTCCGGCACCTCCAAGGGCTCGACGCCATCTCGACCCCCTCAGCCTGCCTCCAAATCTCACACTACGCAGAAGCAGAAATTAGTTTCAAAGGAGACCGTTACGACGAATGACTCATCTGACGCTGCACCTCATCCCCCCCCCGCCCGGCCAAGAGGCCAAGGACCTTGCCCGAGCGGCAAGACACCTCGCTCGACCCGTCTGTTTAACAATGACGACGGTCCCGTTCTCGGTCGCCTCTAATTCTACGATATCTCCTTCTCCGCAGCCAGCTAAAGCTGCGAAGAGACCTAAATCTGACTCCCTTACACGTCGACATAGCCGTGCTAAGACGTCTAAGGATAAAGGACGCCCAGCGAACACAGTTCCCCAGCTAAGAAGACTTCCTCGGCGCCTGGCAGTTCCAGGTCCATATCATCAAGTGCTGAGCATCAGAAATCTTCTCCCCCCCCTGCCCGGGCTCCTCTACTCCTGTTACTGATCGCAGTGTCTTCGGCCGTACAGCTTCCCCCAGGATGGTTTATGTCTCCCCCTCCATTCGCAAGAAGCTATACATGATCCCCCGCTGGGCGGCACCGCAGGAGTCTCCCATTCCCCTTTCGGTTTAACGGGAGGATCGTAGTCTGATTTTCGTAGGCGTGTTACAGCTCTGGCGGACACACAGGTTGTGGTCCCAGAATCTTCCGACCTTGAGCAGCTGGGACTCTCCTCCTCTATGGAACAACCCCCGATACCTAATCTCTGGATTGACGAAGAGACTTTTCCCAGAGGAACAGACACTGTGGTGAGTGACACAGCCACCCGGTCTGAGGAGGTCCATTCTGAGGCCTCTCCAGACCCCTCAGCCCGGTTGCCGGGTGTCACTCCGCTCAAGGAATGGATTGCGGAGGTGGCAGAGGACTTACTGTCTGACCAGCGGCAGTCCCCTACCCAGGCAGGAATGGCAGGCGCAAATTCTGGGCCAAGTGCAAGTGCTTCCCCAAATTACTCCTTCCATTTCCCCCATTGTCACTACCTGCGACTTCAGTCACTACTGTTACACCGACTTTGCTGCCATCTAAGATTAATTTGTTATCAGACCTCATTCCACCTCCCTTAGATAAATTTTCCCTTATCAAAAAAGGCCCTGTTGTACGGTCCGGATAGGTCATGGTCAGTCGTGAAGATCACTCGCCCTGAGGTCGCGCAGCCAACAGTTGCAGATGAGATTCCTGTGCCTGAACAATGGTTTGTGGAAATGAGTGAGGCCAAGAAATTAAGGGCTAAGAATCAAGCTGGTGACATTCTCGATGTTGTTATCAAGGCGATTCCCAATAATTACAATCCTGACTTCTATGTATATGCCCAGTCCCCAGCCCTACCACTCGCCTCTTCTGTTAAATTATATACAGATTGGACAAAGTCGGATGGACTTAAATTGTTGCAAGGTTGAGCCCCAAATTATAGTCTTATTCACGCCGGGACAATGCTGGATTGCCAGTATTGCATATTGTGGGCGTGGGTGCCTGGCCGTGGACTGGGTGGGAGCAAGCTGTTTGCCAGCACTATTACTAATAAGAGTAGCCATTAACTCCCGCCGGAGGACCATCATTGGTTTTCCATGCCAGTTGCACAGGCGGACGGAGTCCCACAGTGTATTTTAGACTCTTTGTGTGCTCCCATACTTTGATTGTACCAGTTAGCTGAACTGTCTTTTACGCCAACTCAGTTGCAGGTAGACAAGGATTTTAAAATGAGGCAGAGGGCCTGGTGGTTACTGTCAAAGTTTCTCATAAGCCGACAGATAGCCGAGTCGCTATTGTGTACGACAGAGTCAGTGACGGACATTAACTCCTACAAGGCCTTATCTCTTACCCGGCGGGTCTTACTCCAGAATTCCGTTCAGAATCTGGGTAATATTCATATGGCCCTTTTTGAGGCTGTGCGGGTACGCCAAGACCTGAGGGTTTACCTGGTGAAGAAACTTCCGGAAGAGATAGGTAGAAGGTTAGTTTTATCTAAAGTGCTAACACCTACTCTTGTCTCCCCAGATGCCTGGCGCACAGTTAATTGTTTAGTAGACTCTAGCCATGCGACTGCTTCCAGACTGAAGAGTGATTTAGTTCATAAAGCAGCACAACCTTAGAGTCATATACATGGATTTTTTTAGTCCCCACAGTCTAGCAAGGCTCAACCCCGACCTGGAAGCAGTGGCACACCTCGAGGCCGCGGTCAGGCAAGGGGTAAAGGAAGGTGGTACCGAGGTCATGCTAGACTTAAATTAGGCAATGATGGCAGAGCCTCTCGTCCCCCTAGTCAGTCAACTGAGTCACCACCTTCCCACTCAAAAAAATTAGAAACCACGATGCCCATACAGTGCGAGTCGGACACGAGAGTAGCTCTGCCGGACATAACCAGTTTCGAAACTGGAAACTTCTGGGTATGTTACCAGGCATTGCATGGCCCCGAGGAACATGGGCAAGGATAGTGGTGTGCAAGGGCCTCTCTTGGCGGTGGACCCGGCGACCTCATTTACGTCAACCATCAGAGTTCAATCATGTATCTTTAGAGATGGGAACACTTATCCAAGAGATGGTAGAAAAGCACATCATTGTTCCATTCGACTCAGTTCACCCAGTCTATACATCCCGGCTGTTCTTGGTGCCAAAGAGGGACAGCGATCAGAAAAGGCCGGTCATAGACTTGTCTTCTCTGAATCGCTACATTTACAATCAGTCATTCAGGATGCTGATGGTGAATTAGATCAGGCTGACACTGCCGCCGGAAGGTTGGATGTGTTCCTTAGATCTGACAGAAGCCTACTGGCACGTCCTTATCAACAAACGATTTAACACCTTACGAGCGGCCTATGCGGTTTATTTATGTGTACCGCCCAGCGGGGTGTTTTTAGCCAAAATAGGGCTGTTTACGTGATCATTTTCATGCCTAAATAAGACCCAGAACGTAAAACAAGTACCTATCCCTGAAAGGGCATAAACAGAGCTTTCGAATGACACCATAACGATCCTTGTATGATGGATAGTTTTCTTGCAATAACCGTGCAACGCGAGTGCAAAAAGCAGGTAATTCGGTACTTTCGGTACATAATTGAGTATGTAGCGAGTGAGAGAGGGAGGAGGGAGCTGAGATTTGTGTCAGTAGGTTCGCCGCGGTGGTCTGGAGCAGTCATACGCTCGCTAGTCTCCTGCCACCACTTGTCTCTCTCTCTCAGCCACATTACGTGCTGAAATTGCCACTCGAGTTATGTCGAGCGCCGCCACATAGTCCAGCTTTATTTAACTCGACTTAAGTGGTGGGCCGCTTTTTAAGGGCAAAAGTACCTGGCTCTGTGCCAAGGGAATCAAACGTTTGTTTTTCAAAGGATGCCCTTTGGTCTAAACCTTGCACCTCGCATATTCACAAAACTAGTCCGACAGGCTCTGCTACCATTGCTACACCAAGGAGTAAAGATTTTGTGGTATCTAGACGATTGATTGGTGGTGTCAAATTCCGAAATTCTATGCCTCAAACATGTACAACTAGTAATTACTCATGTTCAAACCCTAGGGTTCAAGGTGAACTGGGCAAAGTCCAATCTTGTTCCCACGAGGGCCATCCAGTGGGTGGGCCTGCTTTGGGACACTGAACAGTTATCCTTGAGTCAGAGTGCAGACAACTGGCAGAGGTTCCGCAGGAAACTATTCCGATTCGTGCACAGTCTGACTTCCACAAGGAAGGTTTGGGAGTCTCTGGTGGGTTCACTCAACTGGATAAGATTGATGGTTCCGTTGGGACGTCTGAAGGTCAAGAGGTTAATTTTGGAGGGAAGCAAGCATTTTCCTCTCTTGCCGGCAGAAAAGCTATGGACAATCCCGAAGGTAATCCACAACCTACTGGTGGCCTGGGTGAAGCCATAAGTATTACACTCCTCTATGGCATGGATAACTCCTCCGCCGACGTTATGGGTAGACACGGATGCGACCGGTACCTTCCGGATCTTCCTATCCGCTTATACAAAGAATTTGCTCCTGAACTTTCCTTACCTCTCACATCCATAATTAATGCTTCCTTACAACAATCCAAATGTCCTAAAGATTGGAATCATTCCTATGTCACTCCAATCCCTAAATCTTCAAACCCTCAATCTCTTAATGAACTACGGCCCATAGCTATTACACCTATTCCTAACCTTATTTGTGAAAGTTTTGTAGCTGAATTGGCTTAAAAAGATATATACAATAAATTAGACTCGTGCCAGTATGGAAATATTAAATCCTCATCCACCTCACACTACCTCATCAGTTTTCTTGACTTCATTCATAAAAATTTAGACCGCCGAAACACGTCAGTAACAGAGTATTCATAGATTTAAAAAAAGCCTTCGATCTAGTGAACCACACCATTATAATTAAGAAAGCACTACACCTTGGTCTCAGGGAATATCTTACCTCCTGGTTGGCGGATTTCCTCAACGACCGTCAACAATCCGTCCGCTTTCTAGGCAGTATCTCCAGTTCACAAACACTTACTTGCGGTTTGCCTCAAGGGACACGAATGGGACCCCTCGGTTATTTAATACTCAGCAATAACGCCCTTCAAGACGCAGAACTCAAATGGAAATATGTTGACGATTCCACACTAGCCTCTTCCATCAGCAACGCTTCTCCAGACTACAGCATTCTCCAAGCCAACCTAGATGCCCTACTGACCTGGACACAAGATAATGATGTCACTATTAATCTAAACAAAACACTTGTCATGAACTTCAATGTTGCTTCTAAACCCATCCCTCCACCCACCCTCAAGCTTGGCAATCACACCCTCGAGATAGTTCAGTCCACTAAATTACTTGGTGTTTTCCTTCAGCAAAAACTACTCTGGGATAAACATGTTAGCACCATAGCTAGTGCTTCTTCTTATCGGCTACACATGTTACGCACCCTGAAACAACTAGGGGTTCCCAGAGATGACATGCTACTTTTATACAAATCTTTTATATTACCCAAACTCTGCTATGCTTCACCCGTTTGGTCATCCTCTCGCAACTTAACCCAAAGAAATAAATTAGAAAAAATTCAGAAGAGAGCACTCAGAATAATGTTAGGGGCCAACTACACCACTTACCAAGATGCATGTAACCTAATTAACGTACTCGCCATATCTAACCTCTACGAACAACACCTTCAGCAGTTCTCCAGCAAACTACTAAACAACCCCAGACACCGGCACCTACTACCGCCCGACGCCCCTCCTCCTCTACGCGCTGTTCGCCACTTCAACCGTATTGTCCCCGTAAGAGCACCACGGACTGACCGCTACAAGAACAGCGCCATTCCTTCAATAATTAAGGTCTTAAACAATCAATAAATTATATACATATTTTTCATTGTAAATTAGCCTGTTAGCTCTTGTGTCAATTTTAATTTTAATTTTAATTTTAATTTTAACTATGTATCAACTTCCTTGTATATTTTCAGCCTTCGGGCTGCTTTTGTGAATAAACCGTTAATTATTATTAATTATTTATTATTATTACCCTGGGGTGGGGGTACCAGTAGAATCTGGGCCATCAGGGTCAGGGTCTGTGGTCCAAATACAAAGACCTTCATATCAATGCCAAAGAACTATTAGTCCCTCTCTTTTTTTTCTGCAGAAGCATGGCTTAACTCTAGTGGGAAAGTCATTAGCCTTCAGGATGAACAATCTGAATGCGGTAACATGCATTCAGAAGCAAGGGTTAGCGAGATCTTGAGTGTGACAAGGTTTGTCGGAAGAGATATTTTTCTTAGCCATGAAGCTAGAGATTTATCTCCACACCACTTACCTGCCTGGCGTCGCGAACATCTGGGTGGACGCTCTGTCGTGACGACGAAGCGCACTAGTAGAATGGTCCCTCAAGCAAAACATCTTCCAAGAGATGACTGCAGGGCCAAACCATCCACAAGTGAATTTGTTCGCATCCGAGGAAACTCACAAACTACCTCTGTTCCTCACACGCTGGGTGAAAACCCCGGTGGGAGAATCCGACGCCTTTCAGGTGGATTGAAACAAACGGAGCTTCATTTATCTGTTTCCGCCACCCGACGCATCTTTAATGTGCCTAGTAGTGCACAAACTACGCGATTATCGGGGCATGGTCTCGATGATAGTGCCTCTGTGGCCGGCCCAAGTTTGTTATGCGCAATTGAAGATGTGGTGCGAGAACCCGGTGTCGCTCCCGATCTCGTATTTTGCACTTAGACACAGTTGGAAACCTAAAGACCTTGCTAACTTTTGCCTTGTGGACATTCAGAAGGCTAAATGGCTAACCCACTTTGGAGAGAGCGTGACTCAGAAATTAATAAATCAATATACTGCCTCTACCCAAAGACAATACCAATCTCACTGGAAGGCCTTTACTACTTAGGTCGCAGAAACTTACCAACAAGAGTCCTCAGTGTCCTTGGTCTTTAAATATTTAGATTATTTGTTCGAATGAAAATCTCTGTCAGTTACCACATTAAAGAACCACCTCACGGCTATTAGGAAGCCCTTTTATGATCTAACAGGACTCACAATACCAGAGGCGGAGGAGAAGGGGTTCATGCGTGCATGCTTCCGGCTCCGCCCACCACCGCGACAACTCATGGCCATGTGGTCACTTAATCTAGCATTTTCGTTGCTTCAATCGCACAAGTATTGCTGTAATCCATCATTAGAGATACGCTTAATCCAGGGACTGCAGCCCGACTCTTAACCCTCTCCGACATATGACGCGATTTTGAGCCGATTAGGGATACTTTAAAGTCTTTGTTACCATCAGGGGTATTTAGAAACCTTTAGTTTAGTTACTTCAACCTTTGCAGTTGTCTTTGAGTTAGCTGTGGGCAGAAAACTAATTTTGGAGAGGTAATTATAAGATTGAGAGAACTCTATTTCTTATTGCTAATCTGGCAACCTCTGCGTCATATGAGTCTGAAAGGGTGAGTCTGGGCGAATGCGGGCCAGACTCTTAAGATCCAAGGCATAAAAAAAAACTTTCAAAACATCCCAGTGGCACTCAAAACAAAGCAATTTGTGATTAGGTGAGATAATTCCCATTCATTACTTGTTACCACTCCTACACATGTGTCCCACCCCACCCCTTCCCCTCTTCCACCCCGTTTTTATCCCCTCCTCAACTATCCAGTATTTTCCCTATTATTCCCAATATTTATCGAGTATTTTCGTGCGAGGACGGCTGGGAGAGAAGGGGGAGGATAGGGGAGTGTATCTCCGACCCTCTAAACCACTCTGAGAGCTCCCTTTGTCTCTCAGTACCATGCGAGACAAGAGAGAGAGGAAGGGTGTCTCTCTCTCGCCGGTCCAGGTCAGATTACGACCGTGGGGCTAAAATATACAACTTTCACCAGCCAATTGCTGTTACCCCGCAAGGGGTAAGGGGGCCTTCATCTTATGGTGGAGGAAATAAAGAATATGCCCCACGCATCCTACTGCGTGTCGTACAAGGTTACTAATAGGGGGAATAAGGGTAGATTGTAGGCACCAATCGAACAGGGCTATACCCAGGAGAAGCTTTAGGCATTTGATAAGGAGTCACTGGAACTCCTGTTTAATTTGCTTGGCCTCTCTTACTGATTCCCTTTGTGCCTCACTTACACTGAGAGTAGTCTAGCCATCTCTCACAAACACCTCCTCCTCCTATCTACTTCACTACACTTAACATGCACACCACACTTCCTCCTTCCACAAAAATAAATAAATAAATAATATGATGTTAAACAATTGCAAAGCCTCGTAGTCCCCGGGGGGGGGGGGGCATAAATACCCCTACACTCGCCCAACCTTACCTTGACGACCCATCTAAATGCTCTGGACCACAGCTTGTCACTCTTACTATCAACTTTTGCAATATTCGCGGCCTTTCCTCTAATTTTCACTCTGTTGAACACCACCTCTCCTCCTCCAAACCTGTTCTTCTTTTCCTCACTGAAACCCAGGTGTCTGAGGCAACTGCCAGCAGCCCCTTTTCTGTATCCTCCTACTTTCTCTATCCTAGTTTCAACGCCAAAGGCGGATGTTGTGCATACGTGCAGAAAAAACTCACTTGTTCTCGTGTTCCCGATTTCGACTCCTCTGAATTCTCAACTTTATGGCTCAAACTATCCTGTCATTCTCATACTAAATATTTCTGTGCTGTCTATATTTCCTCTAACTCTACTGACTTTCCCAAATTCTTTGACTATCTAAACATTAAAGTGGAACACATTCTATCCATCTCTCCCTTCTCGGATATCTCCATCTTAGGAGATTTCAACGTTCACTACCGCCAATGGCTCTCCTCTCTTACTGCTGAGCAACCTGGTGAACAAGCCTTCGTCTTTTCTATCATAAATGACCTAGAGCAGCTGGTCCAGCAACCCAACCGTATCCCGGATCGCTTCGAAGATCGGCCCAACATGCTCGACTTATTTCTGAATTCTAACCCTTCTTCTTATACTATCTATCTTTTCTCTCCTTTGGGCTCGTCCGACCATTAACTTATCTTCGTTACCTGTCCTATCTCTCTAGTAAGGCCACCCGATCCTCCCAGCCGGTGGCGCTTGTGGAACTTTGGCGCTGCCGACTGGGAGGCTCTCCGGCAGTACTTCTTTGATTTCCCATGGAATGACTTCTACTTCTGTGGCCGAGGACCCTCGGAGAGTGCTGAACGCATTACCGAGGTAATCCTCTTGGGCATGGAAGCGTACATTCCATTTTCTTTCTCTCAGTCTAATGCAAAAAAATCTTGGTTTACTCACGGTTGTTCTACTGCTGTCCGCAACAAGGAGGAAGCATTCAAATGGTACCGACGCCTTAAAACTCTAGAATCTCATTCTTCCTATGTTTCTGCCTGGAATCAAGCCTAATCTGTTCTTCGACTTGCCAAGCACTCTTTCATCAATAATAAATGCACTGAACTATCCAACTCTAGTTCTTCCCAAGCTTTCTAGCATCTAGCCAAAAACCACTCCAACAATTTTTCTTCCTCGTCTTTTCCTCCCCTTTTCCACTCTGATGGTACACCCATCACTTCTTCCTCTGACAAAGCTGAATTCTTCGCTCAAACTTTTGCTAGAAACTCCACCTTGGATGATTCCGGTGCTATTCCTCCCTCTCCACCCCCCTCTCTCCTACTTATGCACAACATCCTAATCTCTTCTAAAGATGTACTTTCTACCCTCTCTGGGCTTAATACTATGAAGGCGTACGGTCCGGACGGTGTTCCTTCTGTTGTACTAAGAAAACTGTGCTTCCATGCTGACTCCCTTCCTAGGCAAACTCTTTCGTCTCTGTCTCTCCTCTAACGTCTTCCCTTCATGCTGGAAGTTTGCTCTCATTCAACCTGTCCCAAAGAAGGGTGACCGCTCTCAACCCTCCAACTATCGTCCAATTGCTCTCATCTCTTGTATCTCTAAAGTTTTTGAAACTATTCTTGCTTCCAAATTTCTTAAGCATTTCTCTTCTCATAATCTGCTCTCAGATCGCCAGTATGGCTTCCTTTAGGGTCGCTCTACTGGTGATCTTCTTTCACATCTTACTAACTCTTGGTCATCCAACTTTCGGGGCTTCGGTGAGACTTTTTCTGTTGCACTAGACATATTGAAGGCCTTCGATAGAGTCTGGCACAAATCTTTAATTTCTAAACTACCCTTCTTTGGTTTCTATCCCTCCATCTGTGCCATTGTCTCTAATTTCCTTTCCGGTCGTTCCATAGCTGCGGTTGTGGACGGCCATTGCTCACTTCTTCATCCTATCAACTCCGGTGTTCCTCAAGGTTCTGTCCTATCTCCTATTCTCTTTCTAATTTTCATAAACGATCTTCTCAACTGTACCTCCAGTCTCATCCAATCATACGCAGACGACTCTACCTTACACTACTCGATTAGTTTTCCAGAATGCCCCAGCCAGGAGTCCCTCAAAAACAAATGTAATGAAGCCATACAACACTTACAGTATCTTCTGATCTAACTACTATTTCCAATTGGGGCAGAGAAAACCTTGTTGCCTTTAATGCTTCCAAAACCCAATTTCTCCATCTATCTACCCGTCCAGAACTCCCAGTGGACTATCCCTTATTCTTCAACAATACAAAAATCAATCCTTCATCTTCTCTCAATATTCTAGGTGTCTCTTTTTCTTCTGCTCTCACTTAGAAGGACCATTTTACCAGTCTTGCTAAGGGAGCCTCCCAGAAGCTGGGTGTGCTCAACTGCCTCAAGGGGTTCTTAACACTTAAAAAGCGGGGCCCGACTTAAGTCCATATCCAAAAAGCAGCAAGTTAGGAGCATTATTAAGGCTTTTAGAGGGTTAAAATCGAGTGCAAATGGCCGGGAGCACAGCAGGCCACACGGCCGACACCCAGGGCTTACCGCCGCCCACTAACTCACCCTCCCTGTGTTCTCGAGAGGCCGGCAGTGTAGCCAGTAGTGAGCGTAGCTGGGAAAAATATACCGCTATACGCTAAACTCCCATGTTACTGGTACCACTGTATGAGAACCACGAGTGCTACGTAGCTCGTTCTGGTCTCATTGTGAAGCTTTTAGCGCCTAGTTTTTTGCTGAATACATTTCTTTTCATGCAGATACTTGATTTACCATTCAGGTGGGCCTGAATATGCCCAAATAAGCCCAAAACCCCCCACTAGACAAGGGTTAACCCCTGCACAGCATCTTGCTCTGTACAGGGGCACAGTGCATCCTTGTGTTGAGTATTGTTCACATATGTGTGTGGAGGATCCTCTCATACTGCACTTCTAGTCAAAGTAGAAAGGAAGGCCTGTCGTATCATTAATTCCCGCCCACTCACCAACTCTCTGCAAATTCTCTCTCTTTGCCGCAATGTTGCATCTCTCTCGCTATTCTATCGCTACTACAATAATCAGTGCTCCTCAGAGCTCTCCCAGTGTATACCACCTCCTCTACGTAGGGTACGTGGTATCCATCTTGCAACACAATCCCACCCTTACTCTGTGCAACTCTCCAACTCTCAGTCTTTCTTCTATTCAAACAGCTGAGCTCCGGAACTCTCTCCCAGAATCAGTCTTTCCCTCCTCCTATGACTTAAATTGCTTCAAACTCGGTGTATCCAGGCATTTTGGCTCAAAAATCCCTTGATTTTGACCCTGTCACTCTTTCAACTATGAGGGAGGCACTCGATACAGGCAGTTTTGCCTTTTTTCTCCCTCACTCACATAAAAAAATAGAATAAAATAAAAAACACTTGTTTTATTGCTTTCCAATGTTCATATGTTCATATTAAAAATAAAATAGACATTCTGAGAGTGAGGGTCCGAGCCTGAGGAGTAAGACTGTGAAGCGTAAGGGCGAAGCAGCTTCAGAGATGGAGTTGGGTTCGAGCCGTGAATAGGTGCTTCGCATGTCTCACTCCCTAGACTGGAACAAGACCTCACGGGCTTCACCGTGTTCAGCGGTAGAGTGTAAAGGCTATCAGCCTATGCCCGAGAGGGAGTAGTTGGAATATAGAAAAAAAAAAAAAAAAAAAATGGATAAGTATTAATTATGTATAGGCTATGTTAAATTGACAATTTTCGTCAGGAATGAACCAAAATACCTTCGCATGGCGGGCACTTTCAAATAGCATAGCTGCGCAGCTTATGAGTTAAAGAAGGCTGTGTTCCTTATGGCCTTGGCCACTGGTAACCGGGTATCTGAGTTGGCCGCGATGAGTTCGGAACCATCTTGTTCAAAGTTCTCGAGGCGCGATATGATCGTCCATATAGCACCAACGCCCAATTTTATAGCAAAGAATGAACATGCAGATCATGTATTTGAGGTACCAACCCTCAAACGCGACGATGTTCACCACTTATTGTGCCCAGTCAAGTCGCTTTCCCTTTACATGCATGCGTCCCAGCCGGCGCAGGCCGGGGTACTTTGGGTTTCACGGGCAGGGACACGCCTCCGCAAGCGGCAGTTGGCAGCTTTGCTAGTTGAATTAATTGGTGCCGCTAGAGGAGCGGCGAACACATCCAAAGGTAAGGTAAAGAGTAACCCTAGTGCTATCGGGCGGGCACATCATTTACGCAAATGGGCAGCTTCGCTCCGTTTCCTAATAAACTACTCTCTGGATATTATCCAGCAAACTAATTTGTGGATCTCTAATCATACCTTCTTGACGCGTTACTTGTCAGTGAACTTAACCCAAGAACTGCGATAGGTCTCACGGAAGGGTCACCATAGCAAACACGATAGGCCTCACGGAAGCAAGACCATAAAAAGACACTTCCAAAACATCCCAGGGGCTCTCAAAACAAAGGAACATGTCATTAGGTGAGATAATTCCCCTCTAGTACTTTCTACCACTCATCCATATGTTTCTCACCCCCCTTCCCCACCTTATTCCCCCCTCCCCCCTTCCTCAATTATCACCAATTTTTCCTCTCTTATTTTCATAATTTATCGGTTATTTTTCTCTCCCGCGGTAATGTAGCACAAGTGGGTTGCATAAGTCGTTATATAACACTGAGACACATCCCGCTTAGCTCACTCGAGTCAGAGAGAGAGAGAGAGAGAGAGAGGAGGGTGTATGTCTCGCTTCCTCCAGCCTGAGAATACGAACGGGTGGCGATTATTTACCACCCAAATGCTTTTCCCACTTATTTTATCACTTTTCAAGGTTCATATATTCATCATAAATGTAAAATAAAAGTGTTATGTCGGGTTGTAATATTTACAACTCGTGATATACAGTAGTCTCTACAAAAATCCAATTATGGACTTATAGACCTTATTATAGCCCGACAGGGTCACACCGAACACAGTCTTACTAGCACAAGATAAGTATTCAATCAGGATCATGCAGAACTCAATGACAACACATATGGACATGTAAATGGTATATTAATCCAGATAACGTCTATCTTGAGGAGGCATAGATCGTCTCAACATATTAATTTCAATCTCCAACTCTCGAATATAGATTCGTAGTCGGGGATGGTTTCTTATCTGAAGCAATAACAATAATAACACACAAAGAATAGGGTACATATAGGTTGAGAATAATTCCTGAACAAATGTGGTTAAGAATCTCAGTTAATCAAATGGCAACAAAAGTGAAACATGAACATAGTAATAATCACCCTTAATAATAACAATAGAAATGAACATGAACATAGTAATAATCACCCTTAATAATAACAATAGAAATGAACATGAACATAGTAATAATCACCCTTAATAATAACAATAGAAATGAGTCGAGTGTCTTACGTGACTGAGTAACAAACAAAGAAACAAATTATAATCTCAAGCTAAAAGAGACATGGGGGGAATTGAGAACAAAATAAACACCCAGGTTGACTAGGCAAGTCACACGGCTGAGGGTCGCATTACAGGTTGGTCGCGGTATACTCAAGTGGCCTACCTACTTAAACCGAGGGAGTCAGGTCATCTACTGTACTGTGGTATTGGGAAATTAAATTCTAAGTTAATGCAACTAGGAGAGTAGTATCAATTAGATTATTCTGAAAGTGGGGGCAAACTATGGTTTAATTTAAGGTGCACAAGATTAGGTTGATAGAATAATTAATGTAATTTCCAATGAATATCTTATATTCACATCAACGATCGTATGTAAGAAATAACGAAACGAACCGAGGAATTCAGATATAAAAAGGCGTAAAGAGATTGATGAGTTTACAAAATAACACTAAGTACTTACACTAGAGAATGGAATATAAGTAACTAAATGAAGTTAGTCAACAAATGCTCTGGGAACGCTTAGGATTACTAGTGTCAAAGGATAATTAATAAGATATTAATTAATCAAAGGAAAGAGGGCGCATACGACGAAGTTATGCTAAAGAAATACTAATATCAGTATTTCTTAAGAGATCTGAATGAATTAACAGTCTTGCAATAAACATACACTAAAATAATAGGTGTATGGTAAGTGATGTGGAACTAAGTAACAGAATCTATGCAATGCTGGAATTCGTAAGCACGAAGAATCAGAATTACTTTCATCAGTAATCAAATGAACATCAATATGAATTCATAAAATAATTACAAAGGCGATTATATAATCGAACGTAATCAAGTAAGAAGGGGAGATAAGTTTTCACTGGGATAATTCTGAGGGATAGAGGTTAAGTATGTGCGAGTAAATTTGTTATAAAATTGGGCGTAGGTTCTAGGTAGAATCACTTATGAAGGGAAATCAGATCACGAAATACACTTCGACCTCAACTCACAAAATACACAACAGAATACATATATAGAAAGATCTGCGAGCGTGTGGCAAAATGAATAACTGAACACAACTATATAACGTATGTGTAAGACGTTCGATATGAAAAGAATCACTATCACAGGTTTAAGACTTCTACACCGACTTCACCGACTTCTAACCGACAGAATCTCACTGACTCCCATATATTTTTTAATGATGTAAATATTCCCACTTCCCCTAGTATTGACATTCTCGGTGTAACATTAACTACTAACTTGAGCTGGACACATTATGTTAGAAGCATTGCTAAGAATGCCTCTAAAAAACTGGGACTCCTGTACAGAGTTCGAGAATTCTTCACTGACGAGCAGTTGGCCGTAATATATAAAAGTCATGTGCGCTCTCAGATGGATTACTGTTCACCTCTGTGGGGTGGAAGTGGAGTGGTTGCATTGAGGCAGTTGGACAAAATTCAAAATAAAGCTATTAGATTAATCAATAACCCTGCAATCACACAGGACCTTCCTACATTAGCCATACGAAGAAACGTTGCATCCCTTGCATTATTCTACAGATATTTTCACAGCAATTGTTCCGAGGAACTTGCTTCAATTGTGCCGCCTCTCCACATCTTTCCCCCGTAGAACTAGGGCAGCTGAGAGCGCCCATGAATTTACACTTTCTCCTCCACAATGCAGAACTTCTGCTTATCAGAATTCATTTATCCCCAGAGCTACTACTCTTTGGAATTCACTTCCCTCGAATTGCTTTCCACAAACTTACAATCAACAAATGTTTAAATCCAGTTGTTACAAACATTTTATGAATGGAGGATGCCTTTAGGCACATGGACCTTTTTGTTTTATCTGTGTTTTTCCTTCCTCCGTTCATTGTCTCTTAAAAAAAAAAAAAAAAAAAAACACAGTTTTAACACAAGGAGTAAGTAAGTTTCAGAAGGATTAACTCTGATACGCAATTAAGGATCTTGGGCACAGATCTCAGAGATAATTAGCACAACACGGTTCACATATCTTAATTTACCTTGACAACAATAACACAACGAAAAAACACACAGAACTTAGGGAATGTTTGGAGGGCTGATGAAGAGAGTGCGGGGCTGGCCGACTTGGAGTATAAATCCTAGGGGCAGCGCTTCAGGGGGCAGGGCGTGGCTCACAGGACGATAGGGCACTTTAGGGCAGGGCACTCTCTAGGGGCAGACTGGTGCAAGCTACACAGTTGCTCAGCTACTCAGTTCCTGGGCAGAACTAGAATAGGTAGGAGGGTCGTGTATGTTTGCATACTTTTCCACAATTTATCTGAGATAATATGCGGCTTTTTCCTCGACTCCCGTGGACAGGTCTTCGAGATTATAGGGAAATAGTGAAATCGTTGTGATGAAGTTGTGAGGTAATTACTTAATGTAGGTATACCTAGTGGTGGTTTGCATGAATACATATTATGTGTTAGGTAGCTCAATAATTACTTAAAACCTAGTTACTAAATCTAAAAAGGGAGAAATGGGATGTATACGGACTCGTCCCTGAACTATATTCTTAAACAAACATTGATATAGCTTACTTAATAGTTGGTCTTGGTCGAGGTTTAATTGGTCTCCCAATCCGCCACAATGCGTCCTCTCGTTTATATCCATTCTTGTCGGTTGATTCCAGGTCGTTGATGTTCTATTTGCATAACTACTTCTTCTGTGTCTTCCATATCTGGGAGCTGAGTACATGTAGCTCGGTGCCGGCACCGGGCTACGAGGGGGCGTGACCCGAACAGGACGCTAATGAGGGGGAGTGACCTCCCATGAGCTAGCTCATCATAGAAAACGGTGAAACAGGGGTCGCTTGGGTAATTTCCCAGGGATCATAAACCAGGTTATATCTTGCTTAATAGTTGCTCTTGGTAGAGGTTAATTATCTCTCTTGGTCCATCATCTTGTGCTCTCCTGTTTACGTCCATTGGTATCGGTAGACTTCGGGCCGTTGATGTTTTACCTGCATGAACAGCTCTTCACTATAAGTAAGATCCGGGTATTGAGGAAAAGCTGTGATGTGGTTGGTTGTCAGAAGGGGGGCAGAGCAGGCTGTTGATTGGAGAAGAGCCTTTCCCATTCTTGAGGCTGGTGGTTGTTGTCGTAGAACACGGGGGAGCAGGGCTTGCTCTGGTATTTGTCCAGGGGCTAGAGCATGGGACAATTTGGGTGTCTCCGCTGTTTTTCTTGTCTTGATTATGGGGTCTTGGAGTTGCAGACTGGCTATTCTGTCACTGTTCTTTGGATGGCTCGTCTTTACACCCGTCATCTCAAAAAGCACATTGAAAAAAAAATAATAGCTTTTTTTTTTTTTTTTTTTTAAAAGAGACAATGAACGGAGGAAGGAAAAACACAGATAAAACAAAAAGGTCCATTTGCCTAGAGGCATCCTCCATTCATAAATTTTTTGTAACAACTGGATTTAAACATTTGTAGATTGTAAGTTTGTGGAAAGCAATTCGAGGGAAGTGAATTCCAAAGAGTAGTAGTTCTAGGGATAAATGAATTTTGATAAGCAGAAGTTCTGCATTGTGGAGGAGAAAGTGTAAATTCATGGGCGCTCTCAGCTGCCCTAGTTCTATGGGGAAAGATGTGGAGAGGCGGCACAATTGAAGCAAGTTCCTCGGAACAATTGCTGTGAAAATATCTGTAGTATAATGCAAGGGATGCAATGTTTCTTCGTGTGGATAATGTAGGAAGGTCCTGTGTGATTGCAGGGTTATTGATTAATCTAATAGCTTTATTTTGAATTTTGTCCAACTGCCTCAATGCAACCACTCCACTTCCACTCCACAGAGGTGAACAGTAATCCATCTGAGAACGCACATAACTTTTATATATTACGGCCAACTGCTCGTCAGTGAAGAATTCTCGAACTCTGTACAGTAGTCCCAGTTTTTTAGAGGCATTCTTAGCAATGCTTCTAACATAATGTGTCCAGCTCAAGTAGTTAATGTTACGCCGAGAATGTCAATACTAGGGGAAGTGGGAATATTTACATCATTAAAAAATATATGGGAGTCAGTGAGATTCTGTCGGTTAGAAAATTGAATGTACTTGGTTTTCTGTGCATTAACCTCTGAAGTGCGCATGGGGGTAATTGGAAACGTCCCCCTGTGCTGACGTATTTGAGGTGTTTCCGTCACTAAAATATTCATTGTGCCATTAATAGCATTAATACTTATCCATATGCGCCTATTATGGGTTGATTATAAAGGTATTAACCTGAAACAACAATAAAACGAGTGAAAACAGCGTTTGGATGGTCAAAATCGGAGATATAGCCCGCGAGTTGTATAATGTATGGGTGAGGCAATCTGCTTTCCCGCCAATTTCCCCCAAGGCCACTGAGACACAGTCGATCGATACTCTCTCTCTCTCTTGCACTCGCTTGCTATCAGTGATGACCACACCCTCCAATCGGATTTCTAATGTTAGCACGAAAATATACCTCAGAATAAGGGAATAACAGGGAAAATAGGTGATAACTGAAGGAGAGGAGGAAAGTGGGGAAGGAGGGGAGGTAGAGGACTGAGATTTTGCATGGCCCAGGGGCCAAAAATAAAAAAAAAAACAAAAAAAAACAATTTTTTTTTTTTTTTTTTCGATGTCAAAAGTTGATTTTTTTTTCTCTGACTCTTAAGAGTCTCCCCGCAGTGCGCCGGGGGAACTCTTAAGAGTCTCCCCGCAGCTCCCGGGTTAAAGGAAACTAGATTCTTTTGTCCCCATTCTTCAATTCTAGAAAGGTCCTGGTTCAGAGAAATTGCAGTGCTTATTTTTGAATTTATAAGATCGGGTTGGGTGAAAGAATTGGTAAATGTGAAGGAACTGTGGAGTGTTGAGTCATCTGCGTAGGAATGTATTGGATTATGAGTGGTAGATATGAGATCATTGATATGAATGAGGAACAGAGTTGGGGCCAAAACTGATCCCTGGGGAACACCAGCATTTATTGAGTGAAATTGAGAATAAAGGCCATCTACCATTACACATATTTTTCTGTTATGAAGATAAGAAGAAATTAGTGGAACTAATGATGCAAGGCCGTAGTGTGACATCTTCGACAATAAGGATTGATGCCAGACTCTATCAAATGCCTTTGATATATCCAGTGCTATTGTATGTGTTTCACCATGTTGGTCTGTAGCTTGGTTGATTTGATGCGTAAGAAGGCAAAGAATGTCTGCAGTTGATCGACATCGTCTAAAACCATACTGCCTATCACTGATTAATTTATTATTCTCAAGATGCTTAATTATGTGATTATTAATATAATTTCAAAGACTTTACCAAGAGTGGAAGTTATAGCTATTGGTCTGTAGTTTGATGGATCTGAAGAGGCACCTTTTTTAGGAACTGGATGGATGTTTGCTTCTTTCCAGGGTACTGGGAAGCATGAGGTATGAGTACATAGACGGAAATTTTTTGCCAATACAGGAGCGAGCACCAAGGAGCAATTCTTAAGCACTATTGGAGGAATTTCATCTGGACCAGGAGCCTTATCTACTGAGAGATTCTGCAAAATAGTTTTGACATGTCTGGTGTGGATCTTAAGTGAGGGAATTTCAGGCGAATTTTAAAATTAAGTACAGTGACATCTTGATTTATTTCATCTAAGGTTGAGTTGGTGGAGAAAATATCCGCAAGAAGGTTAGCTTTACCTCGTGGGTCACTTACAAGATTGCCAGTCGGAGATTTTAATGGTGGAATGGATGAAGCAGTTGTGAAGTTGGATTTGAATGAGTTAAGAGTAGACCAAAATATTTTGTTATCATTTGGATTATTTAGAAGTTTATTTGCCTGCTTGTGGAGAAAGTTTGATTTAGTTAGGTTTAATACAGTTTTGGCATGATTTCTGATGTTTCTAAAGTAATTAAAGGCTTCATGTGTTTTTGATCTTGTGTATGCATTGTAGGCTGTTGCTTTTTGTTCAGTTACTCTAGCACAATTATGGTCAAACCATTTAGGTGAATTAGATCTTTTAATGTACTTTTGATGAGGAATAAAAGTTTCCATTCCAATTTTTACAAAATCTTGTATGTGGCTCAAGGTGGAGTGTGCATCATTAGAAAAGAAAGCGGTCCAGGGAATATCAATAAAGAAACCTTGAAGACCCTCCCAGTCTGCCCTATCGTAATGCCATTTAGTCACCAAAACAGGTTCAGAGTGGGAAGGTGTGGTAGGTGATAGACAGGTGGCCTGTATCAGACAGTGATCAGAAGATCCAAGCGGGGACCTCACTGTAACATCATAATTTTCTGAATTGGTTGTTAAAAATAAGTCCAGTAGGTGGGAATTAGGAATAGGATTATCTGGTACGCGGGTGGGTTGGTTACTAGAAAACTAGTAAAGTTTTTGTAGTGATATCCCTACAGCATCGCCGATTCAGATTGATAATTCTGATGTTCTAAGCAATATCACCATTACAGAGAGAGAAGTATTGAAATGTTTAGATAAACTCAAGGTAAATAAATCGCCTGGACCTGATACAATCTCACTTAGAGTTCTAAAGGAAGCTAAGTATGAACTCTCCAAACCACTGACATTGCTATTCAATAAATCCTTGCAGTCTGGAGCTATGCCTGATCAGTGGAAGCTAGCCAACGTAACATCGATGTTAAAAAAAGGCAGCAAATCCCTACCCAGTAACTATCGTCCAATTAGCTTAACCTCAGTTGTATGTAAAATGCTAGAAACACTCATAAGAGACAGACTCGTAAATCATTTAGAGGAAAAGAACATACTTAAAGATACTCAACACGGCTTGGCTTTCGTAACAAACTTTCCTGCTTAACAAACCTCTTAGACTTAGTCCACAATATTCTCAACCTCTATGATTAGAGTAAAGCTGTAGATATTATGTACCTTGATTTTCAAAAGGCCTTTGACAAAGTTCCTCACAAACGTTTACTGCTAAAACTACAAGCACATGCAATACAAGACGGTGTGTTGAAATGGATAGAAAATTGGCTCAGCGACAGAAATAAAAAAGCAGTCATAAATGGTAAGGCATCTAAATGGACCAATGTAAGTAGCGGGGTACCCCAGGGATCGGTACTAGGATTAATTCTCTTTCTAATTTACATCAACGACATAGATGAGGGTCTCACCTGTCCAATCTCAAAGTTTGCTGACGATACAAAAATTGCAAATAGCGTACTATCAAAAGAACAAGTTGACGATATGCAACACAATCTAGATAAGTTGTCATGTTGGGCCCAAATTTGGCAAATGAGTTTCAATACGGATAAATGTAAAGTACTACATAATGGATACAGAAATGAGAAAGCAAACTATTCGGTGATTGGCACTCAGCTTAAGTGTAGACAGAAAAACCGATTTGGGAGTAACAATATCGAGTAACCTAAAACCGAGTCAACAATGTTCAGAAGCTGTTAAGAAGGCAAACACAATAATTGGCTTTATAGGCAGGTCATTTGAGCATAAATCCAAAGAAGTTATCCTAACTCTTTACAATTCCTTAGTCCGTCCTCTTCTGGAATACTGCTTTCAATCCTGGTGCCCTTATTACCAAAAAGATATAGACAAGCTAGAACTACCTTTAAGAACTATTATTAACCAGGTCAATGTAGAGTTACCAAAATGATACCTAGCCTAAAGAACAAACCAAAACGAGGATCTTCTTAGAGAATTAAATCTATATCCTTTAACCCAGCGCAGATTAAGAGGAACCTTAATTCAAGTGTTAAAAATCATCAAAGGCATCAACAATATGAACTGTAGTAAGTACTTCACTATCGACCAATCTAATTACACGCGGGGAAACGGTTGCAAAATTATTGGTAAATTTAACTCCCACGAATCTAAGAATTTCTTCTTCAATCGAGTTGTCAACTTGTGGAATGGGCTTCCACAAGACGTTGTAGACTGCAGCACCGTTGATTCTATTAAACTTCGCATAGACAAATATCTTGCATCAAACCCGCGACTGACTGCGTTTGTAAATGAATAACTTTGTTTTATTTTCCCCTCAGATTCATCAAGGATTATTGCGTATATACTGTATATTACTAACCGTTACTCTCTTTTTCCCAGATATACGAAAGATCACTTATAACTGTGTTATATTACTAACCCATCTATCCCCTACTAACTTCCTAATCCTGCCACGGACATTAGTTCCAGGGCAGTAGTTCCCTTTCCAATTTTCCATTACCCACTCTAAACCACTGTTTGGCCACTTGATCCTCAGTGTTTTGGAGGACAAGCAGACTAGAGGGGTCACTAGACCCCTCTCCGGGGTAGTAGCCACGACCTCGTGGCTGAATTCCAAAGCACCAGACGTCCCCCTGGCGGATAAACGTTTGGCGCCCTTCCAGATACGCCCACCAAGCTTGGGAGCGGGCGTCTGCAGGTCGAGGTGTTGGCGTATACGGTGAGGTAAGAGGTGATGTGGGAAAACTCCAGACTTGTTTCCAGCTCGTCCTGAAACCTGGTGAACATGGTGCCGGTTTCCTCTCCCCATTTCAGCTTTTTGATGAAGGGGAGTCCAGGGTTGTCGCTGGAGTTGGAGGCAGGTAGTGGAGCCTTAATGGGAGACGTCATGTTGCGGAAGATTGGTGGGGCGTCTCGAGGAGGTGTTGTGCTGGTGGTGGTTAGACATGAAGTGATGTTTGTCACTTTGACATGTCCTGTTTTATGGTTGGGTGAGGACACAAAAGTAGCGGTTGACCTCACTCGTGAGTTGATCTGACAGGTGGTGATGGTTGGGGAATGGCGAGTTGTGTTAGTTGCACTCGCTATTCTGAGTGCTGGTGCTCGTAGGAGTGCAGGAGATGATTTTAAAGTATGAGCAAGTAGAGGACAAGGTGGAGAACTTGAAGATGGTGTAGAAGTTGGAGAAAAACGAGTGGGGGGTTTCGAGACACGGCCTGATCTTGTGCGAACAGGTGAGGGATGAAAAGAGGAGGCAGGTGATAACGGTGAAGTAGGCATGCAAAGCATAAGTTGGGTGGGGGAGGGGAGGGTAGGAGTTGGGGGGTTGCGGGGGTAGGCCTAGGGTTGGGAGGGGGCGGTGGAGAGAGAGAAGGTGAGAGGATGATGGGATCAGAGACGAAAGATTTTGGCGGGTTAGGAGACATGCTGGATATATAGGGGCGGAGTTGTGGGGCAAGGCGACGGGATAGCAAAGGGTGGGGAAGAAGGGGGGAAGAGGTAGATGGTGCGGTAGAAGAAGGTGCAGGGAAAACAGGAATTGGCCTGCGGGTGGGAGAAGGGGTAGTAGGTGAGGATTGTGAGGTGCAAGGAGGTGAGCTTGGAGGTACTGACAGAGTGGGTGGCGAGGATCATGGAGTACATGTATTGTGCCAAAGGAAGGGAGACCGGCAGGAGTGTTCAAGTTATAGAGGTATTTGTTTATTATCAATTGTTGGAAAGCTGTATGGCAGGGTGTTGATAGAGAGGAAAATAAAGGATACAGAAGGTGCAATAGGAGAAAAGTAGTTCGGGTTTAGGAGGGGAAGAGCGTGTGTGGATCAGATTTTTGCAGTAAGACATCTATGCGAGAAGTATTTAGAGAAGCATAAGGAGATATTTTGGGCTCTTATGGATTTGGAAAAAGCGTATGATCGTGTGGATCGAGAAGCAATGTGGAAGGTGTTAAGGATTTATGAAATTGGAGGAAATTTGTTAAGAGCACTCAAGTTTTTATGAAGAGAGCAGAGCGTGCGTTAGAGTAGGAATTGAGTTGAGTGAATGGTTTGAGGTCTGCGACATGGTTGTGTAATGTCACCGTAGTTGTTTAATGTATATATGGATGGTGAGGTTAGGGAAGCGAAAATAATAACTGGGTAGAGGATTGGGTTTAGTAGGAAAGAACGTAGAGATTGGTGAGTTGAACCAGTTGCTGTTTGTTGATGATACAGCGTTGGTGTCGGATTCTGAGGAGAAACTGCAGCGAGTAGTCAAAGACTTTGGTGTGGTATGTGGGAGAAGGAAGCGGAGGGAGAACATTAAGAAAAGTAAAGTAATGGTGTGTAATATAGGTGCTCGTAGGGTGAATCTAGATGTGCCGCTGGATGGGGAAATTCTGAAACAAGTGGAGTGTTTTAAATATCTAGGAGGAGTGATAAGCATGGACGCAGGTGTGGAAATAGAGGTAAAACAGAGAGTATGTGAAGGAAGGAAAGTCTTTGTAGCAATGGGAAGTATGTGGAAGGTGAGAAATATCAGAATTAAAATTAAAAGTGCAATGTATCAAGGGATAGTTGTACCAACAGTGATGTATGGTGCTGAGACATGGGCTCTGAAGGCACAAGAGAGAAGAAAGCTTGATGTGATGGAGATTAACTGCTTGAGGAGTATATGTGGAGTGACTCGTAGAGACAGATCGAGGAATTAAGAGGTACCAGTACGTAGGAGAGTGGGACAGCAGGAACCTTTGTCGGCTAGAGTGGACAGAATGGTGCTGTGCTTTAATGGACGTATTGAGCAAATGGGAGATGAAAGGCTTACAAAGAGAGTATATGAGTCTGACACAAGGGGAGGTAGACTGGTAGGAAGACCTACGTTTAGATGGAGAGTTTGTGTAGTACAAGTGTTGGAAGATAGAGAGATGACTGAAGAATAAGTAAGAGAAGTGATAATAATTAGGAATGAATGGAGAATGCTTGTGAATAGATGAGTGATAACGCGGTCGTTGGGAGAGGGGGTCGGGCGCCAGTTGGACAGGATAATAGTCTGTCAGGCGCCTGGCCCAGGGAGCCGGTATATATGAAGGGTCATGCCTGGATGTGAGGTGGGCCAACATTGGTTTTGTGCTCTGCTGCGTGTCTGCCTGCTGAGACCGGAACCTCTCTGGGAGGTCTGGGGCCGTGGGAGTGCTGGAGACCCTTAGTGATCCTTGTTCTCTGGGTCTTCTCCTGACCAACCTAGATGTGTTTAAGTTTGTGTTTTGATTTTTTTTTTTTTTGTGTTGTCCCTCTTCGGTCTCTGTCTCAAGTCGGCCACCCCCAGCTATGGGGTATGTGCCTGAGTATATACATACTCATACATACATACATACATACATACATACATACATACATACATACGTACACACATACACATTATGATTTGAAATTTTCTATGATGCTCTCTACATTCAGTGAAGTTCGTTAGCTAATATATATGTTCAGGTCCTATGTTTAACTATATGTTCAGGTCCTATGTTTAACTATATGTTCAGGTCCTATGTTTAACTATATGTTCAGGTCCTATGTTTAACTATATGTTCAGGTCCTATGTTTAACTATATGTTCAGGTCCTATGTTTAACTATATGTTCAGGTCCTATGTTTAACTATATGTTCAGGTCCTATGTTTAACTATATGTTCAGGTCCTATGTTTAACTATATGTTCAGGTCCTATGTTTAACTATATGTTCAGGTCCTATGTTTAACTATATGTTCAGGTCCTATGTTTAACTTTATGTTCAGGTCCTATGTTTAACTATATGTTCAGGTCCTATGTTTAACTATATGTTCAGGTCCTATGTTTAACTATATGTTCAGGTCCTATGTTTAACTATATGTTCAGGTCCTATGTTTAACTTTATGAAAATATGAATTTGTATTAAAGTTTTACACTGAAATAGTTCAACCGTCATGTGTCAGGCCACCTCAGAGGTAGAATGATGCCAGATACCAATTCATTATTTACATTATTACATTGCATTACATTTCAAGTAATCACGATTGTAATCATGATTACAAAGCTTGTAATCTTTATCGTAATCAATTACATTCAGGTCTTCTGTAATCATTATCGTAATCGTAATCTTAATATTCGGCTGTAATCGTAATCGTAATCAATTACACTGCTCATGTAATCGCCCCATCCCTGCGAGGATGATGAGGTAGATGAGGGGGGGGTGTCTGCGGGTAGAGAAGGGTTGAGGGCGTTTTGATCTAGGCCCTCTAGGGGGTGGGGTGTTCGAAGGGCGTCGGCTTAGGTCTCGACGGGTGAGTTGGGAGCGAGGGCGAAAAGAATATTTATGGCGAGTGGGAGCTGAAGAATGCGGAAGACGTTTAGGAAGAGAGTGAGTGGAGGGGCGTTGATGAGGTTTGATGGAAGGAGGTTGAGGTAAAAGGGGGTGAGCTGAGAGTGATAGAGGTGGTGGAGGAGGGGGTCTAGAAGGCTGAGATGATGAGGGAGAAGGTGGGGGAATATGGAACTTACGGCGAGGGAGTTGGCGAGGTAAATCGAGCTGTGGTGTGGTATTTGTGGTAGGCGTGTCAGGGGGTGTGACCTTGTCCCCGTCGATAATCAGAGGACGGTGAATCCTTACATAACGATTACGGTAAACCCGATATTCGCCGTGATAATTCACGATAATCTGATACGGGTTGGGGACCTTCGTGATTTTGTAAGGTCCGATGTACCTGGCGCCCAGCTTGTTGGGGATGGGTAGTTTGGCCACCATTACTTGGTCGTCCATGGTGTAAGGGTTCTGGTGGGGAGGGGGGGGGGGGGGTTGGAGTCTTGAGCTACGTCCTGGCAAACTTGGGCAGTGTGGAGGAAATTTTTCAGGTGTTGTAGAGGGTCAGTGGAGATGGTGGAGGAGGTTGGTGGTTTGGCTAATTTTCTGAAGGGTAGCAGCAGGGGTGCTACGCCATACAACCTTTCATGGGGGGTGATGGCGTCTTCTCGGGAGCAAGTGTTCATTCCCCACTGTATCATTTTTAGTTGAGCTGGCCAGTCCTGGGTTTGTAGGGCGATGAGGCATGTCCGGATCTGGTTATTGATGGTCTTGTGGCTCCTCTCACAAACCGAGTTCCCTTTTGGCCAGTAGGGGGACGAGTGTGACACCTTGATGCCACAGAGTTGTGAAAACTGCTCCCAAACTTGGCCAGAGAATTCAGGGGCGTTGTCGGAGAGTAGTACTGCGGGGAGTCCGAAGGTGGCAAATACTTCGCTGGCGAGGACTTCTGCTATTGTAGAGGCGCTGTGTTCTTTCACAGGGCAGGCGACCACGAAGCGGGAGTAAACGTCAACGAAAGTTATGACGAATCTCTTGCCTTGTTTGGGGGGAAAGGGGCCCATCACGTCCAGGGACAGGTTCTGCGATGGCTGGATGGCGGTTAGTTTGCTTGCTGGTCCTGGGGTTCTGGGGTCCTTGCCCATGCCGCAGGGCCTGCAGGATTCAGCGACTCTCTTGGCTATGGTGGAAGGGCTGGTGGTCCAATACACTTGTTGGAATACCTGCAATATCTTGCTTTGTCCCAGGTGGATTCCATTTCCCTCGTTGATTATTAGGAAAATGTCTTGGGCTATGTGAGGATCGACAGCTATGTGGCCTGAACCGGTGTAGAGTTGATCGCCTATCCGATGCAACTGATAGAAGACGTCTTTTGGGATCCATTTGGGCTTTATTTGAGTCAGTCATGATGTTAGTAGAGTGGGGGCGTCGTTTTCTTTGGGCTGGTCTGGTCGCATTTTCTGTGATGTAGTTGATAGGGTTACTATGCTGTTTATTTCTGTCTTGGTGACTGGTAGGCGGGAGAGGGCGTCGGCGTTAGTATGTAATTTCCCGGACGTGTAGTGGAATGAGGATATCGAATTCGAATTCCTCCAGGGTTTCCCGCCAGCGGACGAGGAGTGCACAGGTAGTCTCTGATCGTTGTAACCGCTGAAGGAATTGGTGGTCGGTGATTATGTCGACTTTTGTACCCATGAGGAAAGACTGGAAGTGGTTTAGGGCCCAGATGAAACCTAGGCACTCTCTTTTGGCGGTAGCATAGTTGCGTTGGGCAGTGTTCAGTGTGGTTCAGATTATATGCTCCCGTCCGTCCTGTACCTGAGCTAGAACAGCTCCTATCGAGTGGAGGGACCCGTCTGTATACAGGCGGAATGGTCCGGAAAGGCTACTGTAGGAGCTTGTATTAGATGTTGTTTGAGGGAGTTGAAAGCTTGGTCCCTTTCCTTGGTCCATTCAAAAGGCTCGTCCTTCTTGGTGAGTTCGTGAAGAGGGCGTGCAATGGCTCCAAAATTCTTCACGAATCTCCTATAGTATGTGGCGAGTCCCAGGAATGAACGGACGCCCTTGACAGTACGAGGGGGTGTTTGGGCTGCGATGGTGGAGAGTTTGTGAGGGTCGGGTGAGATGCCCTCAGCCGAGATGACGTGGCCAAAGAACCCGACGGAGGTACGAGCTACCGAACATTTTGTGGGTTTTAACTTGAGTCCGGCTGCTTGTATTCGTTCCAGCACCTGCCGTAGTCTTTGCAGGTGTTCTTCCCAGGTCCTGCCATACACGATCACGTCGTCCAGGTATGCCAGGCAGATCTCCCAGGTGAGGCCTTTGAGGACAGACTCCATCAGGCATGAGAAGGTGGCAGGCCCGTTGCAGAGACCGAAGGGGAGTACGTTGAATTCGTACAGGTTTCCCCATCTGGTCGAGAACTCGGTGTTCTACTGGTGTTCTTTTTGGATGGGCACCTGCCAGTATCCAGCCTACAGGTCCAGAGTGGTGAACCATTTAAAGCCGTGTAGGGAGTCTAGGGAGTCGTCTATCCTGGGTAAGGGCGTGGCGTCCTTGATCGTGGCGTAGTTAAGGTGACGATTGTCCATGCAGAATCTTGTGGACCCGTCTTTTTTCTTCACCAACACGACGGGGGACGATCATGGGCTGACTGAAGTTGTGGCTATTCCTGAGTCTAGTATTTCCTGCACCTGATGCTCCTCCTCTTGCTGTTGCAAGGGGTTCTTCCTTCTGGAGGGTTGACGGATGGGGGGTCCCGTGGTGTGGATCGGGTGCTCCAAGGCCCTAGTCTGCTCGATCTCAGTGGAACTTTGGGCGAAAACGTCCGTGAACTCGTGGAGGATTTCCAGGAGCTGTTGACGTTGGCTGCTGGTCAACTCCTCAGGAATGGTGGAAAGTACAGGCTGGGGCGTGGGGGTAGGTGTAGGAGGGAGCTCGTCATCGAAAGTCTCCAGGTCGCCGATGATAAGGCCCTTAGATGAGGGGCTCATCAGTGATGTTTGCAATCTGGGCCGGTTGAATTCTGCATCTATCCGCTCGGGGTTGGTCCAGCTGGGGTGTGAAGATCATGGGGACGTCGGACGTGTGATGTAATGGTGCCCATTGCTGGTGTTGAGCTGGAAAGTGCATGGCCTGAGTTGTGACTGCTGGGGCCACTATAGTGCTGGAGGCAGGTGTGTGTGGTCTCTGTGGTTTAGCACAGGTGGTGGGTATGTTGGTAGGTGGGCGGTGGCTCGGCATCGTAGAGGCGGTAGTGGGGGTGCCTTTCCTGTCAGCATTCAAGCTTGGCTTGTCTTTTGAGTATGTCTGCTGAACCCTGTTCTTTGGGATGTTTTTAGGAGTTATAGGGAGCTGGAGTTTTTTTCTTTGAAAATGTAACGTGTCGTTGACTACAATCTAATTGTGCTTGCAGGTGCTGCAACACGTCCAACCCCATGTAGCCGTCATACTGTATGCATTCTGAGTAGAATAATACGAAGGGGTGGTGGCAGGAGGCTTCTGGGTCTCAATTAACCCTCTGACTTCCATATGCCCTTCCTAATCTGAATAAAATCGTTTACTAATAGCCAGGAAGCAGAACAGAAAGGCATCATTGGATCTGCTAAGGGTCAATGAGGGAAATCCGCATTAAAAATTCAGATGGCGCTGGGAGTCCGATTGGATTATTTTCGTTTGTAATGCACCATTGAGGTGTTTTGAGGGCTTTCGTGATTTAAGAGGTTTAATACAGTTCGTAAACTTTTCTATGACACATAGTTGTGTAGTATATTTTTATTAGATTCATAATATGATGGTTATATACTCATTAATGCATTGAATATATAATAATTAACATAATTTGATACATAAATATCAGCTTCCTGACCTAGAAATTTACTTTCATTCTAATGTGGTGGAATAGGCTGGGCGAAATGTTTAATACTCATTGAAGTATTGTATTTGCTTCCTTTTTATTTACTAACAAATACGTGTTTTAGTAGATATTGGCTGAACATAAGGTATTATATTCTTTAGTTTGTAGTGTTTGGCAGGTTGAATGTCTGCGCATGCACACTAGTTTCTTTCTTACAAAACAAGCTCCCATGCACTTTTAAGTTACCAATTTAATAATCCACTCTTAAATCGGGCAGCTAAATAGGTTACCGGCTATAGGCCTATTTCTTATTAGACCAGTGACAGGAAATCAATCAATGCGTATCAGAATGTCATAGAACACAGTGGCAGAAAATTACGTATGTGGAGATGCAGGATATTCGAAAAAGATGTTGACAACAAAGATTGACAACACTGCCTCTTCCACGAGCGAGGGTTTAAGTGATCAGCTGACCGCGGCGTGATATACGTCCACAGTGTTGCCAAAGTCTTCTTTTGTTCGCACCATTGGGCTATGTTATGCCAGGTTATTACTGGGGTTTGATTGGTTTGATTAAGTGGGTTCTTCCTAACTGGAGAAGTTAATATTGCTTTACCACAGACACAGAAAGAAAATAGAGGATAATTATCACAAGACGTGCATTCATATTCTATTTATTGGCACAAGAATATCGCATACGTAAGGCTAGAACAAAATGGTCAAGAACAACAATAACAGATGCACGAACGAGGCTCCACTACGTCTGACTCGTAAGACTGGATTATTTTATGCAATATCTAAGTAAGTATGGTGGACCGCTTTCTAATTGAAAGATTACACTTGTCCTGTATTTATTTCAGAGATAAGAATAGCACTCCTTTCAATCGAGGATTTACACTTGTGCTTAGACAGGCTACGTAGTAATTATATATGTGAACTTTTGGTTTTTACCTGCGTAGAGTTGTTCTGGATTGGAAGCTGACTTAATTATTTTCTATGTGTTAATTCACTATGGTGCTTACGCATAAGTTAACTTGAATTTATTTTCTTTACCAGAATTATTATCAGTACTTCTCTGATTTATTTGGGTTTCATTAGTACTTCGTTTCTCTCGCTTTTTGCATAAGCTCGTAGTATCCGATGTTTCTAGAATACTTCTTATTATATACCCGGTAGCTATATTTTGACTAAATTCCACTGTTGATCTTTTTATACTCTTTCTCTGATAATACACTATGTATAGATCCTTTTCACAGTTAGATCTTCTGTATCTTCTAACGGTATAATAACTTCACTTTAGATGTGTAGAATAAGTAATCCAATCTTCGGTAGATGCGTTGGCCGTGGGGGTTGTCCTGTCGTGACTGGGTTAGCACAGTTTTATCCGAGCTCTTAGATTGGGACCTTGAATACTATTTACCTAGCCATTGCAAAGGTAAAATAGAATTGAGTTAACGCAGGAGCGAACTCACTGACTACTCTGGCCTTTAAAAGAACTTTGTTGCAGAACTTCCAAAGTCTTGGGCCTTGAATAAAATGTACAAGTATACCATTGTATATGTCCACATTATCGAGCAAACGTAAGACAGTTGTTTTTAGGCAACTTCTCTTAACTGCTCTGGCTTTCTCTAGAGTCTTTCAGAACTGAGGGTTGATGAGTTTATTGCGTTTGGTCTATCCCGGATAAAGCTACTATCCCATCGGTAGCGTACTTTATCCACAATAGCGCCGGTTGAGGTAGGAAAGGATATTAGTTAGCTTCCATCGTCTAATAACCAGCCTTGTTGATACCCACTATAAACAATTTACAGCAGAGTTACTTCAGTATTGCAATTGTTTTTCCGTTCATTGATCACAAGAACAATTCTTCCTACTGAGCCCTCAACCTTCAAACTGTCCTTCCGTCCATTGATCACAAGAAACAGCTTTCCAATTGAGATACTATATGAAAATCAGCGGGAGTATATATCCCCCTTTTTTCCTTGCCAGGTCGGTGGAGTGATTTGGTGACAGAAAGGCACCTGGCAGTCGGTATCTTATGGTGGTTATTTCCCTGTGGCTTCGAGTTGGGGTGGGCTGTCTGGACCCTACTTCTTGGCTTCCTTTGTCCCAGAGGCGGCGTGGGGGTGGGGAACAAGGGCTAGGGTAGGTACGGTTTTGATGGCGCCATTCTTGGTGTCGCCTGTCTTTCCCACTTCTCTCCTTTCTTGGTGCTTTGGCATTGTCCCTGTTGATGACTATGTCCTTTCCTGGTGTTGGAGGACAGCCTATCTTGACGGTAATGGTTCGAGCACGTTTATCGGGGTTGGGGGTTGTGTCCTTGTTGAGTTGAGGGTTGGTGGGAGAATTCCGTCTTTTTCGTTCATTGTTCTTGTTTCCCTGGACTCCGGGATTGTTGATGGTGATGAATAAGTCCCCTCCTGGTGTTAGAGGACGTGTCATATTGATGGTGGCAAGTCGTGTTCTGGGTTTGTGGGATATATCATTGTTGATCCTGGTGGGTGACCTTGAATTGTTTTTCCCACGGTGCGCCGCCTGGCGGTGTGGTAGAAAACTCTGCGTCTCCTGGCGGTGTGGTGAGAAGCTCGGCCATGTCCTTTCATTCCCGGCTCTTTCTTCTAGTCGGTCGCTGTTTCCCATTCTTCCACTGTGGTGAGTAGGTGTGGTAGGATGAGAGGGAAAACTGCTTGGTGGTGGTGAATGCTTGGTTAACTGTTTCCCTGTTATTTCAGTTATGGTGATGGATAAGTTCTTCCCTGGTGTTGGGGAACATGTCATCCCGATGGTAGTATCTTGGGCGCCTGTTGTTGAGGTAGGAATTGTTACCTTGTGGCCTTGAGGTTTGGTGGTCATAGGAGCAAAATTGCTTGATGGTGGTGCTTGCTTTTCCATTATTTCAGGCTAGTTAGGATTCGTTCATAAGCGTAGATTTGCGAGGTTGAGGGAAGGACATTTCTCGAAAATCGGCTCCATTTCTAAAGATATTCTTGATTTACAGTGTGATGGGGTTGATAGCCTCTGAAGTAGGCTACTATCCTAACTAACTAAAATTGAGGAAAGCGGAATTGGGCTGGTTATATATATTATTCAAGTTGTAGAGGTGTCGAGTAGCTAGGCTACATTTCATACAAACGTTCATCATGGCTTTCTGTTGGTTGTACTATACATGTATGGTAGCCTATGTGGCGGTGACTGAATAATCAAGTGATTGCTTGTGAGGGGGGATTGGGACATTGATGCAGACTTGATGAGTGCATGATTGTGATAATAATGTATGTGGTTATTTCATTAATATTTAGATGATGTGACACGTACTACTCATAGGCCTATATGGGCCTAGGCCTAGTGATATTTGGGGAACTCATAGTATCATGCACGCATGGCTGTTAAAGATAAACATATCAGAAAATGTGTGATGATAGGATTAAAATAGCTGAAATTGTATATGTTGTGCGATATTCGGTGATTGGGCGAGTTTGGAGATGCGATGTGCGCTGGCAACTTGGAATACACACACATACACACAATCTAACTGACCAATTTACCTTCATTAACCCTTCCTACCTGGTCTGCCTTAGGTAAGGACAGCACGAAAGAAGGGCCACTACCCGGTATGCCTTATCTAAGGCATGAGCTTAATAGCCTAATTAAGCTTGGTCCGAACGCCGTGCGTACGACGTATGTCAACAAACCCAAGCGTTCGTCACCGCACCTCCAATAACAAGAAGGAGAAGACTCCTCAATGTTATTGTTCTGACGTCATGACGAAATTAGTGTCTAAAAAGCCCCCATATTGGCAACATCTCTGCAATATTGGCTCCACTGAAATCGTCATCACAACTGAACCAGTTGACTTACAGAGCTCTACTCAATGCCAAAATACAGATTGAAAACCGCACTACGATTATAGATGAGTGGGAAAGTTCTAGCAGTGAAAATAAACATAAATACGGTAGCCTAGGCCTAGACGTTTTTCGGCCATATCGCCCGGGTAGGGGCGACCGTCATTGGGTAAGACAGCCCGGGGAGGAAGGGTTAAGGCTATAATCCACATTATATTAAGATTTCCATCTGTGGGAAACAAATATCTACCACCATTACTGCTATAATGTGCACATAGATGCACAACAAATGTAAAATTTAACAAAGTAAGTCAAGTGGGGAAGAGATGTTGACTGTCTGAGTAGTTTCGTTTAATGATAATTATGGCTAGCGAACACTGGCATCAATTTATGATTGCTCATGCCACTTCTGAAACTAGTTTATAATTGTATATTCTAATTTCCAGTAAAGTGGCTAATGCCAATTATTTTATACGTTCATCTCGAGTTTTTATACTTAGTATTATAATTTTTAGGACATGGATACCTATCTATTGAAATATTAACAGGACTACTTTTAGGACATGGATACCTATCTATTGAAATATTAACAGGACTACTTTTAGGACATGGATACCTATCTATTGAAATATTAACAGGACTACTTTTAGGACATGGATACCTATCTATTGAAATATTAACAGGACTACTTTTAGGACATGGATACCTATCTATTGAAATATAATAAATCTACTTTTAGGACATGGATACCTATCTATTGAAATATTAACAGGACTACTTTTAGGGATTTGTGCCAATGTACTGATATAGGCCTAATAGAATATATTGGACAATGTACTGAATATATTGGACAATGTACTGAATATATTGGACAATGTACTGAATATATTGGACAATGTACTGAATATATTGGACAATGTACTGAATATATTGGACAATGTACTGAATATATTGGACAATGTACTGAATATATTGGACAATGTACTGAATATATTGGACAATGTACTGAATATATTTTGAGAGTAATGTGTCTGTAACATTCATGACTATAGAAATCGAGTGATATTTTGATGTCAGCGATTTATAAATTTCAATTCACTCGATGGCAACAGATTTTGGTTCGGTGCGAACCGAAAGCGGGAAAAATAGCAGACGAAGGTTTTTATTTTCCCCCATTGTAATAGTCTTAAGGGGAGGCAGACCGTTTTTCTGGACCCCCTTCTCCCTAATGTTTAGCCCCACTAGTTTTGAGATTATAAGACGTTCGGCCCATTAGTTTGGCGATTTTAACACTCAAGGAGCGGCTAGGTCGGTAACTTCTACTACCTGCCATCGGGTAGTTTTACCCTAAACGAGCTTATTTCCGTGCTCTTTTTCATGCATAAACAAGAGCCAGAGCGTAATACAATTATGTATCCGTGAAAGGGCGATAATTGAGATTTCCAATGACACCAGAACCATCCTTCTATGACCACGCATTCTCTTGCAACGATCGTGCAACACGAAGGAAAAATCGCTAAAATACGGTAATTTCCTTACATAATTCCCTGTGTATACAGCGAGGTAGTGGGTGTGGATGTGTGCGGAGGGGAGGGCAGTCGCGGCGCGGGAGCCGTGACGAATGGTCAGAGCCAACCTACGCTCCTCCCACCGCTCGTCTCTCTCTCAGAGCCAATTCTTTCTTAAGTTTTTGAAACTATTCTTGCTTCCAAATTTCTTAAGAATTTCTCATCTCATAATCTGCTCTCAGATCGCCAGTATGGCTTCCTTAAGGGTCGTTCTACTGGTGATCTTCTTTCATATCTTACTAACTCTTGGTCATCCTCCTTTCGGGACTTCGGTGAGACTTTTTTTTATTGCACTAGACATATCGAAAGCCTTCGATAGAGTCTGGCACAAATCTTTAATTTCTAAACTACCCTCCTTCGGTTTCTATCCCTCCATCTGTGCCTTTGTCTCTAATTTCCTTTCCGGCCGTTCCATAGCCGCGGTTGTGGATGGCCATTGTTCACTTCCTCACCCTATAAACTCCGGTGTTCCTCAGGGGTCTGTCCTATCTCCTATTCTCTTTCTAATTTTTATAAATGATCTCCTCAACTGTACCTCAATTCCCATCCATTCATACGCAGAAGACTCAACCTTACACTACTCCATTAGTTTTTCAGAACGCCCCAACCAGCAATCCCTCAACGACAAACGTAATGAAGCCATAGAACTCTTTAATTCTGATCTAAATACTATCTCCAATTGGGGCAGAGAAAACCTTGTTACCTTTAATGCTTCCAAAACCCAATTTCTCCATCTTTCTACCCGTAAGGAACTCCCAGCAGACTATCCCTTATTCTTCAACAATACAAAAATCAATCCTTCATCTTCTCTCAATATTCTTGGTGTCTCCTTTTCTTCTGCTCTCAGTTGGAAGGACCATATTACCAGTCTTGCTAAGGCAGCCTCCCAGAAGCTGGGTGTGCTCAACCGCCTTAGGGGGTTCTTTTCCCCTGCACAGCTTCTTGCTCTGTACAGGGGCATAGTGCGTCCTTGTATTGGTATGGGGAGGTTCCTCTCACACCGCTCTCCTAGACAAAGTTGAAAGGAAGGCCTTTCGTATCATTAACTCCCGTCCACTCACCAACTCTCTGCAATCTCTCTCTCTCCGCCGCAATGTTGCATCTCTCTCGCTATTCTATCGCTACTATAATAATCAGTGTTCCTCAGAGCTTTCCCAGTGTATACCACCTCCTTTACGTAGGGCACGTGGTACCCATCTTGCAACTCGATCCCACCCCTACTCTGTGCAACTCTCCAACCCGAGAGTGAAACGTTACTCTCAGTCTTTCTTCTACTCAACAGCTGAGCTCTGGAACTCTCTCCCAGAATCAGTCTTTCCCTCTTCCTATGACTTAAAAAACAAATTATGTGCTCAAAATTGCTACCGACTTAAGGCGGGCCCCGCCACATAGTCCTTGGTTCTCTAGACCGCCTTAAGTCGGTCCCCGCCAAAGAGGGTTAACACCTTTTGCCCCATTTCGTTGTCCATTTTAAGACCTTTTCGTGCCATTTAGGTGTCGATTATTTCCTGGCGAGCAATAGCGAGCCTGCAATTTTAAGAGGAACCGGCATTTGGCCGGGACATTTTTCTACCGAAAAATTTACAAATTTATCTTGAAGGAGGGTCTAGGTTTTTTTTCTTCTAAGCTTGATGGAGGTCTAGGGAGGAAACTAAAATAATATATGAATAAATGCATTAATAGACCAAACAAACGGTCAGTCTTCCCTTAATACAATTCATCATCATCATCATCATCACCAACAGTACAACGTGCGCTGTGAGCTCTAAGGGGAGATGGTGACTTTTTATAGACCCCCTTCTCCCTCATGTTTAGCCCCACTAGTTATGAGATTTCAAGACGCTTGGCACTTTAGTTTGGCGATTTTAAGAACTTTCGCCCCATTTTTGTGTTTATATTAAGACCTTTCGTGCAATTTAGGTGTCGATTGTTTTCCTGGCGAGCGATAGCGAGCCTGTAATATAGTAGTAACCGGCCTCCGACTAGGACAGTTTTCTATCGAAAAATCTATATATTTTGTCTTGAAGGGGGATCTTGGGGTGTTTTTAAGGTTGATGGAGGTCTAGGGAGTAAACTAAAAAGGTAATACATAGACAAATAAATAAATAAAGGTAATACATTGACAAATAAATAAAGGTAATACATAGACAAATAAATAAATAAAGGTAATACATTGACAAATAAATAAATAAAGGTAATACATTGACAAATAAATAAAGGTAATACATAGACAAATAAATAAATAAAGGTAATACATAGACAAATAAATAAATAAAGGTAATACATAGACAAATAAATAAAGAAACATGTACCCCCCCTTAACCCCTTCAACTAGACGATTAGTATTTACTCAGTTTAGGAAGGACATTTAACCCCTTCAGTAATTAGGACGCTGCTTCGAATTTGAGTATAGTTTTTATTAGACGATTTTATGCAGCTTAGGAAATATTGTTTGGATATACAAATATTGTTTGGATATATAAATATTGTTGGATATACAAATATTGTTGGATATACAAATATTGTTTGGATATACAAATATTGTTTGGATATACAAATATTGTTTGGATATACAAATATTGTTGGATATACAAATATTGTTGGATATACAAATATTGTTTGGATATACAAATATTGTTTGGATATACAAATATTGTTGGATATACAAATATTGTTTGGATATACAAATATTGTTGGATATACAAATATTGTTTGGATATACAAATATTGTTTGGATATACAAATATTGTTTGGATATACAAATATTGTTTGGATATACAAATATTGTTGGATATACAAATATTGTTGGATATACAAATATTGTTTGGATATACAAATATTGTTGGATATACAAATATTGTTTGGATATACAAATATTGTTTGGATATACAAATATTGTTGGATATACAAATATTGTTTGGATATACAAATATTGTTTGGATATACAAATATTGTTTGGATATACAAATATTGTTTGGATATACAAATATTGTTGGGATATACAAATATTGTTGGATATACAAATATTGGATATAAAATATTGTTTGGATATACAGTAATGTATTGTTTGGATATACAGTAATGTATTGTTTGGATATACAGTAATGTATTGTTTGGATATACAGTAATGTATTGTTTGGATATACAAATATTGTTTGGATATACAAATATTGTTTGGATATACAAATATTGTTTGGATATACAAATATTGTTGGATATACAAATATTGTTTGGATATACAAATATTGTTTGGATATACAAATATTGTTTGGATTTTCAACTTACCCTCAGTTTCCTATTTTTCTTCCTAAGCCAAAACAAATGGTGTTAACCTACAATATTGTTAACCTATGTTCAGTGTCCATGCTGTATAATATTGTTAACCTATGTTCAGTGTCCATGCTGTATAATATTGTTAACCTATGTTCAGTGTCCATGCTGTATAATATTGTTAACCTATGTTCAGTGTCCATGCTGTATAATATTGTTAACCTATGTTCAGTGTCCATGCTGTATAATATTGTTAACCTATGTTCAGTGTCCATGCTGTATAATATTGTTAACCTATGTCCAGTGTCCATGCTGTATAATATTGTTAACCTATGTCCAGTGTCCATGCTGTATAATATTGTTAACCTATGTTCAGTGTTCATGCTGTATAATATTGTTAACCTATGTTCAGTGTCCATGCTGTATAATATTGTTAACCTATGTTCAGTGTCCATGCTGTATAATATTGTTAACCTATGTTCAGTGTTCATGCTGTATAATATTGTTAACCTATGTTCAGTGTCCATGCTGTATAATATTGTTAACCTATGTTCAGTGTCCATGCTGTATAATATTGTTAACCTATGTTCAGTGTCCATGCTGTATACTTGTTTATGACTTGTATTCCTGTATCTCTTCTATGTTTAAGGGGGGTGACCTGCTTTTTGTTATTTTTGTCCTTTTCTCTCTTTCTCTGGCTTGTATCCATTCGGCCCCATTCAGCCAACTATTTTAAGACGTTTATCCCTATTTAGGTGTCGATTTCTTCCTGGCGAGCGATAGCGAACCAGCATTATATGAAGAAATCCGGCTTCGCCGGAGAAATTTTTCTATCGAAAAATGTACAAATTTAGCCTGCTGTCAAACACAAATAAAATATATGCTGGCTCGCTACCGCTCACCAGTAAAAAATTGACACCTGGATGGGGATAAACGTCTTAACCCACTGAGCCCCAGCGACGCACTGTTTGCGTCAGCAATGTAAGTAACGCTAAACCCCAGCGACGCATACGTCTGCGTCAGTGTTAATTACTCTGGTCCTATGGCACCTAGAGGGCTCAGATTTGTATGGAAACTGTGGAAGTATCCCACGCAACCTTGACCATGGTTGAAAACTCGGTATAAATGCACTACTACTACAGGCTGATGATCTCTGATACAGCCTGATCACAACAACATACAATTACGAAGTCCAACCGTGTGCGCGTGAGCGCGCAAAAACCTGATTTTTGGGTGTTTTTGCCTTAAATTTTTTACTCTTGTAAAATCCGTTTTCGGGGGCTCCGTAGGACCAATTGTTTACCTTTTTGATCGTTTTTTTGTGGTTTTTCCTTCATTCCTAACCCATTCGCTATTGTTTCTGGATTTTCTTTTTTTCAAAACCTGCCAGTCCCTGGGTGTATATTTATTTATATTTAGCTGGGGCTCAGTGGGTTAAAACAGTAGGCTGAATGGGGCCAATTGGATACAAGCCAGAGAAAGATAGAAAAGGACTGAAAATAAATAGGTCACCCCCCTTAAGGTACTAGTGCTTGTTTTTTGGGGCTACTTATTAATTTATATATTTAATTTTGAGTTTCCTCGTTAGACCTCCATCAAGCTTAAACAAACAACCCCTACTGTATGCCCCCTTTTAAGATATACAGTATTTGTACATTTTTCGGTAGATAAATGTCCCGGCCGAAGGCTGGTTCCTTAAAATATTACAGGCTCGCTGTCGTTCGCCAGGAAAAAATCGACACCTAAGCGGCACGAAAGATCTTAATATTGACAAAGTAATGGGGCAAAAGGTCTCAAAATCGCCAAACTAGTGAATGAACGGCTTAAAATCGCAAAACTAATGGGTCTAAACATGAGGGAGAAGGTGGTCCATAAAAATCGAGTAATACCCCTTTAAGTCCCTCCAATTGAAAAACCTAAGCCATAAATGAACGATAAATGCTTATTGAACCAGAGTATAAATATATGCTTAGTCAACTTATCCTAACAAGACCTAATTTAACCTAACCAGGCCTAATATAAACTACCCAAAGCTAATTTACTCTAATTTAACCCCTTCAGCACCATGACGTAATTTAACCTAACCAGGCCTAATATAAACTACCCAAAGCTAATTTACTCTAATTTAACCCCTTCAGCACCATGACGTAATTTTCATCATATTCTAGTTACCATTAGACAATTTTCTTTAGCTTATAATCTACATCTAGACGTCAAAGTGGTAAGCACGATTTCAATTATCTGAATAACATAGGTCCTTCTTAAACATTACAAAATCTTCTAATTATAGCCAGAATCAATGGTTGTTGTTGTTCCCCAGGCTGTCTGACCGAACAGCCCCAAGGTCCCGAGCAAGGCCAAGGCTATAGCCTAACCGAGCGCCCCCACAGAACCCTCTCCGCTTTACCACTACGAAAGCCCAGGTGACCGAAGCCGCTCCCAGGCGAGGAGCTGAGGAGGGTGCGGAAACGCCCAGGACACCGAAGCCCCACGCAAGGCCCTGTGCCCCTTAACAATTATGAAGGGAACGTTGAGGGGCAAAAGAAAAATGTGACTCTTTGGCTCCCAGTTCTGCCAACCTCTAGGTTGGCAGTTGGGAGGTCAATCCACGGAAGAGACGCCGCCACTTGAGATCTAGAAAATATATAAGTAAAAGGAACAGTCAGAGTAAGCTATGGGTGTGGACCATATGGGAGAGAATGCTCAACTCTCACTCTGATAGACCAGCCCATCACCACATGACTAGAACCCAATCCTCTCAGCATCAGCTAGGAAAGGCCCTAGAAAGCCGCCTTTGGCGGGGGGATAGCTCCCCTATTTCAACCGCCAGAATCAATGGTAAAAAATAGGTCATTGTGCTGAAGGGGTTAACCTAAGATACACTCTTAAAAATGAGTTTAAAGAAGGTATGAAAAGAGCAATAAAAGTGTCCATAAAAATGTACCCTTATAAAGGTATAGTGGCAGTACTAATCCTATCTAATATAACGATATAAAGGTAAACTATTATCAATCTGTCCAATGATTTAAGGGGAAATTTGTATTTATTTGTTTATCTAATTATTTATGTATTATTTTATGATTCCTCCCAAGACCCGGCCGAAGGCCGGTTCCTCCTAAATTACTGGCTACCTATCGCTCGCCATGAAGAAATATACACCTAAATGGCACAAACCATCTTAAAATCGCCAAACTAATGGGGCTAAAGCATGAGGGAGATAGTGGTCCACAAATACCAGATCTCCCCTTAACGTACGTTACACCCTTGATATTTTACAGTGTAACTTAACCCTTTGAGGATTATGGCGCATTTGGACACTATAATTTGGCTATCATTAGACAATTTTATACAGTTTAGGAAGGACCTCTAGGAACCTAAGGGGACCAATCCAACTCCACTATGCCGCTGACTCTCACATATACAGTTTAGGAAGGACCTCTAGGAACCTAAGGGGACCAATCCAACTCCACTATGCCGCTGACTCTCACATATACAGTTTAGGAAGGACCTCTAGGAACCTAAGGGGACCAATCCAACTCCACTATGCCGCTGACTCTCACATATACAGTTTAGGAAGGACCTCTAGGAACCTAAGGGGACCAATCCAACTCCACTATGCCGCTGACTCTCACATATACAGTTTAGGAAGGACCTCTAGGAACCTAAGGGGACCAATCCAACTCCACTATGCCGCTGACTCTCACATATACAGTTTAGGAAGGACCTCTAGGAACCTAAGGGGACCAATCCAACTCCACTATGCCGCTGACTCTCACATATACAGTTTAGGAAGGACCTCTAGGAACCTAAGGGGACCAATCCAACTCCACTATGCCGTTGACTCTCACATATACAGTTTAGGAAGGACCTCTAGGAACCTAAGGGGACCAATCCAACTCCACTATGCCGCTGACTCTCACATATACAGTTTAGGAAGGACCTCTAGGAACCTAAGGGGACCAATCCAACTCCACTATGCCGTTGACTCTCACATATACAGTTTAGGAAGGACCTCTAGGAACCTAAGGGGACCAATCCAACTCCACTATGCCGCTGACTCTCACATATACAGTTTAGGAAGGACCTCTAGGAACCTAAGGGGACCAATCCAACTCCGCTATGCCGCTGACTCTCACATATACAGTTTAGGAAGGACCTCTAGGAACTAAGGGGACCAATCCAACTCCACTATGCCGCTGACTCTCACATATACAGTTTAGGAAGGACCTCTAGGAACCTAAGGGGACCAATCCAACTCCACTATGCCGCTGACTCTCACATATCCTTCCTGAGCTGAATAAGATCGTCTGATGATAGCCAAATTAAAGTGCCAAAGCTAGTCATGATCCTCAAGGGGTTAAGCTGATTAAGTTTATGGCCACTTAGGAGCGTGGCCGTTCTGACTTCCTGCCTTCAAGATGGCCCTAGAAAAAAATATATAATACAAATAATAAAAGAGATACTGGCGTCATTGGTTTGAAAGGGTTAAGGGGGATGGGCCTATTTATATGCTAATTTATGTATCTTTTTTATATATTTTTGAGATTCCTCCATGCTAAAAAACAAAAAACAAAAAAAAAACACCCGTCTAAGACACTCCTTCAAGATAAATTTGTACATTTTTTGACAGCAATATGTCCCGGCCGAAGGCTGGTTCCTCTTAAAATAAAGTCTCGCTATCGCTCGCCAGGAAAGAATCGACACCTAAATGACACGAACAGTCTTAATATTGACACAGAAATGGAGCGAAAGGTCTTTAAATTGCCAAACTAATGGGCCAAACGTCTTAAAATTTCAAAATTAATGGGGTTAAGGGGGGTGACCTGTTTTTGTTCTGTCCTTTTCTATCTTTCTCTGGCTTGTATCCATTTGGCCCCATTCAGCCTACTGTTTTACGACGTTTATAACCATCCAGGTGTCAATTTTTTTTACTGGTGAGCGGTAGCGAGTCAGTATATTTTTTATTTTTGTTTGACAGCAGGCTAAATTTGTAAATTTTTCGATAGAAAAATTTCTCCGGCGAAGCCGGATTTCTTCATATAATGCTGGTTCGCTATCGCTCGCCAGGAAGAAATCGACACCTAGATGGGGATAAACGTCTTAAAATAGTTGGCTGAATGGGGCCGAATGGATACAAGCCAGAGAAAGAGAGAAAAGGACAGAAATAACAAAAAGCAGGTCACCCCCCTTAAACATGAGGATGAAGGGAGGTCAGAAAAACGACCCATCTCCCCTTAACAGTCAGTAATCGTAAATGTACCAAGTTCTGAGGTATTGGATTTTATATTGGTGGCAATGATTTGTATTGACCCAGTTTCCCACCACCTTTAATACTCTGATTGGTAATTGGGTTCACATGGCAGGTGCTGTGTGTGTGTGTGTGTGAGAGAGAGAGAGAGAGAGAGAGAGAGAGAGAGAGAGCTACATAGAGCTACATAGATACACAGACCACACAGACCTCAAGGTCCTTACTAGGCAGTCTGGCCTTACAAACTATAATATGCATATATGCATATATACACATACACACATACATACATATACATATATATATATACATATATATACACATACATATACACATACATACATACACACATATATACAGTATATATATACATACTGTACAGTGCACACACATACATATACATACATTTTTTTTTTTTTTTTTTTTTTTTTTCATTCATATCACCCCAGCCCTCTGCAGATAGAGGTCAAGCCTTCCCTTGAAGGCGTTTATTGTGTCGCTCTCCACCACTCTCGCTGGTAGTTTATTCCACTCTGTCGCCACACTGTAGGTGAAGAAACTCTTTGTGACATCTAGGTTTGCCTTTTTGGTTTTTAATTTCATTCCATTTCCGCGAGTTTAATTAGTATTGTTTAATGTGAATAGTGCATTTACATCGACTTTGTCGAAACCTTTTAGTATCTTAAAGCACTCAATAAGCTGACCCCTCAACCTCCTCTTTTTTAATGAGAACAGGTTCAATCGTTTAAGTCTTTCTTCATATGGTTTATTTCTTAATGAGGGTATCATCTTCGTCGCTCTACGCCTGTACTGACTCGAGTCTTACAATGTCCTTGATCAGATAAGGTGACCAGAACTGCACACCATATTCAAGGTGGGGCCTCACCATACTTTTGAACAGTGGCACTATTACGTTTTCATGTTTATATGTAAATTTTCGTTTAATAAAGCCCAATGCTATGTTTGCCTTATTTGCAGCTGCTATACATTGGTCGGAAGTTTTTAGGTTTTCAGATATTAGTACCCCTAGGTCTTTTACTACCGTTGCGGTTTTTATTTGTTTGCCATTCATTTCGTATTTGTATTTCATATTTCTGCTACCAACCTGCAGCACCTGACATTTATCGACATTGAAGGGCATCTGCCATTTTTTCGACCACTCTGATATCTTGTTTAAATCAGATTGCAACGCATTTCTATCATCTTCGTTCAGGACTGTATTTCCTATTTTTGTATCGTCGGCGAATTTGGAAATGGTGTTGTTTACCCCTACATCGATATCGTTAATGTAAATGAGAAACAGGACCGGTCCAAGGACTGAACCCTGTGGAACTCCACTAGTGACAGGCTCCCACTCCGATTCCACTCCATTTATCACCACTCTCTGTCTTCTGTCCGTAAGCCAATTTTTTTATCCAAGAATGAATTTCACCTTTGATACCTATCCTCTTCAGTTTAGCCAATAGTTTTCGGTGAGGCACCTTGTCGAAAGCTTTTTGAAAGTCCAAGAAGATTATATCTAGTGATTTCGTCATGTCGTTATATGTGAATAGTTTGTTATAAAATTCAATCAAATTTGTTAGGCATGACTTATTTGATCTAAAGCCGTGTTGACTATTTTTGATTAGGTTGTTTGATTCGAGGTAATCTACTATCTTATCTCTAATGATTTTTTCCATGATTGTTCCTACAATGGAAGTTAGGCTAATTGGTCTGTAATTACTCGCTTTGGCCTTGCTACCCTTCTTGTATATCGGCGTAATGTTCGCATCTTTCCAATCACTCGGTACAATCCCCTGTAGTAGTGATAAGTTAAATAGTTGTGTCAGGGGTTTTGCTATTTCGTCCTTGACATTCTTAATTATTTTCGGGTGGAGCATGTCGGGTCCCGGGGTCTTATTTACATTTAAATTACTCAATTTGCTTTGTACTTCGGTAACACTGATGGTGAACCTCCTATCTCATGAGTTGAGGTGTTATTTTCAAGGGTATGATCGATAATTTCTTCTGTGAAAACTGAGCCAAAATATTTGTTGAGCAGATTTGCCGTGTTTGTGTCGCCTGTTATTGTCTGGCCATCTTCTATTAGCGGTCCGATTCCGCTTTTGATCTGTTTATTTTTGTTTACGTAACTGTAGAATTTTTTGGGGTTTGTGGCACTTTCTCTGGCAATAGTCATTTCGTAATTTTGTTTGTTCGCCCTAATTATTTTTTTCACTTCCCTTCTACTATTTTTGTACAAGTTTTTAATTACTTCAGTGTTTGTGTTATTTTTTACAAGTTTGTGGAGTTGATTCCTTTTCCTTATTGCCTTGCCAATGTCTCTACTGTACCAAGGGGGCATACTTGATTTCGTACTACGTTTTGGTTTCATGGGTACAAATTGTTTATGCGCTTCTGTAATTGTAGACTTAAAAATGTCCCCATAGTTCATTACTTCGTTTATATTTATGAGGTTTGAGTGTATGTTTGATAGCGATTCCTTAAGTCCGTCATAATTTGCGTTTTTGAAGTCCGAAACCATTCCTGTTGTTTTTACTGAGGAATATTTGCTTATAACGTTGATTCTTAAGATTTTATGATCGGACGTTGCCAGATGTTCACCTACATCCAGGTTTGATAATAAATTTTCTTGGGTAGTGATTACGAGGTCTAGTATATTCCTGTCTCGCGTCGGCTGTTTTACGTGTTGAGTCAAAAAATTGTCCTGGATGAAGCTTGTCATTAGGCGTGACGCAGCATTTTTTCCGGTCGTGGTATTCCAGTCAATTAGGGGGAGGTTATAGTCACCTAGTAAAACTGTTTCGTCGGAATTAAGGGTTTTCTCTAGTATTTCATAAAAAATTGTATCATCGGCAACAGTTAGTCTCGGTGGTCGGTACGCTGTAGTGATATTTAAGTTCATGTTTTTTGTATTTATTTTGACGCACACTATTTCTGCATTACTTTCGGGGAGAGTCACCTCGACTGGGTTTAAGTAGGTTGCAACGTACATTGCAACCCCCCCTCTTTGTTTTCCATTGTTACGGTCTTTATGAAAAAATTTATATGGCTCTATGTGATATTCATGAAGTAGATCTTTATTTTTAAGGTTCAGATGTGTGTTTCCGTTATACAAATAACGTCAACTTTCTCATTTAATAACAGACATTTGAGTTCGTCTATTTTGTTTCTTATTGAGCAGGCATTTATGGATATTATTTTTATCATCATTCTCTCAGCATGCGCTGGATTTGTTTTTCTTATTGGTGAGGATGGGTTTGGGGTTATGACTTGAAGCCGCGGCGGGTTGTCAAATTCATTCAGTTGGTTAGGTTGGCTTGGATGGGGTTGGGTGGGGTTGTTTAGTTTGTTTTGTGGTTCAGGTAGGTAAGTTTTCGCAACTTGTGGGCCATTGGGGTTGACGGTTTCCTTTAAATGGTTGTGATGGACTTCTAAGGGTTGGGTGGGGTTATTTATTTCTCTTAACTGTGCGGGTGGAGTTTGATTGGGTGGGGTTGTGGGAGGGCTTTTCCTGGGGTAGCGATATCAATACTCAGAGGAGTCTATTAGCATAGTTATTTCTCGGTCCTGACAAGAGAGAGAGAGAGAGAGAGAGAGAGAGAGAGAGAGAGAGAGAGAGAGAGGGAGGGAGAGGGGGGGAGAGAGAGAGAGAGAGAGAGAGAGAGAGAGAGAGAGAGAGAGATTTGTTTTGTTTTTGTTTTTTGCCCCGAGGGGCGAGTTTATTGAGCAGCGCCCCCCATCCTGTGAGGGGACAACCACTAGTAAGGCGATACATACTGCTCAAAGAGCCATTATTCCACTGAAACAACAGCATCGTCGTCTGGTTACATTCATATTTGTGTTTATAAGTCAGGTTGGCATTATTCAGATGTGTTATTATAGTTTCCTCATTTAATTGTCACATGGTCTGTATAAAAAAAAAAAAAAAAAAAAAAAAAAAAAAAAAAAAAGCAAGCAAGCTTGTAGTGACTGAATTATTAATTGACAGGTTGTAAATAATAGCACTACAGAACTAGTGCAATCGTATGAGGAGACTATTCATATTTTCATTACATCAATGATTATTGAGATCATAGTTAGCTGAATACAATTATTACAAAAATAGGCAATGGTATAAATCAACATAATACATAATTTAATACAGGCGGACATAATCATGATCCGGTTCGTTGTGCACTGGGAGCTAAGGTGTTTTGAGATCGCCTCGTACCCATACACAACGAACGTATTATAGTCTCTGCATGGTTGGTATCTAATTGAATATACTTAGTGGGTATTTCAAGAATGTCAGGGGGTAAGGAAATGTGATTTGTATATTAGAAGACTGTGATTAACGAGACGTATAACATGTGGAGGGAGGTGGTAGAAAGAGAGGGATCTCGTTGGGGGTGGAAGTTTCGCTCCCAGGAATTTTCGTTTCTGTGGTATTTCAATAATAATAATAAAATAATAATAATAATAAGGGGACAACCACTAGTAAGGCAATACATACTGCTCAAAGAGCCATTATTCTACTGTAACAACAGTATCGTCGTCTGGTGTTATTATAGTTTCCTCATTTGATTGCCACATATGCTGTATATACGTGCTCATGAAAAAAAAAAAAAAAAAAAAAAGTGACTGAATTATTATTTGACAGGTAAATAATAGCACTACAAAACTAGTGCAATCATATGAGGAGGCTATTCATGTTTTCTTACATCAATGGTTATTGAGATCATAGGTAGCTGAATACAATTATTACATACATGATGTGACTAATATTTCGAACTACATTAATTATTATGCAATAATAGTACCACAAATATATTACAATCATATGAGGGACACTTCACATTCTTCATTACATCAACGGTTATTGAGGTCATAGTTAGCTGAATACAAGAGTCACATACATAATGTGACTAATATTACCAACTACCGAAGTTATAATGGAATTATAGTAATACAAATATTTTACAAAGATGAGTTACATGGTTCAAATTCTTATTACAATAATGGTTATTGAGGGGATAGTTAGCGCAATATGACCAGTGGAGAAGTTTACATGCCGATAGTAATAATATTTTGTAGGGTGTGTGGTTATGGGAGAGAGGGAGGGGGGTTGTAGGAGGTAGAGGAATGGGTGGGAGAGGAGGAGGAGTAGGGGGGGGGGGGGGGAGGAGGAGGAGGAGGAGGTAAGGTACTCCAGGGAGGAGGAAAGTGTGAGACGGGAGGTATGTGTGTGTGTATGTGAGAGAGAGAGAGAGGGAGAGAGAGATACTCAGACCACACAGACCTTGCGGTCCCTACAAGGTGGTTCGGCCTTAATACTACTAGACAGGGACAGTTTATAGTAGAATAATATGACAGCAAAGTAGAAGCTCTCTCCCCACCCTCCGACTAAAAGCAGTACCAGAAATTAGGATGAAGTGTAACCTTATAGGTCAGGAAATGCCCACAAAGAAAGTTTTATAGAGTATAGTAAGAAATTAGTTTGAAAGAAAAATTACACATACCTACTGATTAATTCAAATTAATCCAATTTTTATCAGATGATCGTCCAGTCTTTCCTTAAACATATCAATTGACATACCGTCGACCACCTCCCTTGGTAACTATTCCACTCTTTAACCACATTGTATGTGAAGAAACTTTGTGTCACATCTAGGCATGCCTATTTTCTAATATATATCATTCCATTACCTCGGGTTGCAGCATTGTTATTAATCGTGAAAAGTGCACTGATATCTACTCTGTCGAATCCTTTAACCTGACAAGCGCGATATGACAGTAGGTGCTAGGGTAGTTATTTGTGCATTTCTAGCCCTGGATTCTGACAGAATTCGTTATATTTACAATATAAACCATTATTTGTTTTCGGTATGCTTTTATTTTACATATATGATGTATATATGAACCTTCAAGAGTGCTAAAATAAGTGGGAAAAGCATTTGGGTGGTGAAAAACGAAGATATTGGCCACCCGGTCATAATCTCAGGCGAGAGAGAGAGACAGGCAGCCCTCCCCTCTCGCTGTCTGGGAGTCAACTGAGAAGAGCGGGGCGGTGTGTGCCGGTGTCTGGGTGTTGCATAACGATCTTTTATGCAACCCACTTGTGCTACATTATCGCGGGAGAGAAAAATAACCGATAAATGATGATAATAAGAGGAAAAATAGGTGATAATTGAGGTGGGGAGGGAGGGGGGAATAAGGTGGGGAAGGAGGGGAGGGGGGTGGGTGAGATTTACATGGATGAGTACTGGAGGGGAATTATCTCACCTAGAGACAAATTCCTTTGTTTTGATAGGCCCTTTTTTTTATGTAAGGCTTTTTTTATGGTCCTGCTTCCGTGAGGCCTATCGCGTTCCCTATAGGAAGCCTTCCGTGAGGCCTATCGCGCTTGCCGGGTTTTAAGTATCTTATAACACTCGATAAGTTGGCCTCGCAACCTCCTTTTCTTTAGCGAGAACAAATTTAATTTATTTAATCTTTCATAATATGGATTGTTTTTCAGAGAGGGAATTACTATAGCTGTTCTACGTTGCACAGATTCGAGTATTTAATGTCTTTCTTGAGATACGGGGACCAGATCTGAACGCCATATTCAAGATGGGGTCTAACAATGCTTTTGAATAACGGCAAAATAATGTTTTCTTTTTTATAGGTAAAATTTCTTTTGATAAATCCCAAGGTTTTGTTAGCTTTATTTCCTGCTGTCGCACATTGCTCTGAGGATTATAGGTTTTCTGATATTATAGCCCCAAGCTCTTTAATCTTAGAGTCTGCTATTATTGGTTGGCCTTTCATTTGACAATAATACTTTTTGTTTTTTGAACCAGCATGCAAAATTTGACATTTGTCAACATTAAAGGGCATTTGCCACTTTTCTGACCAATCCACTATTTTGCTTAAGTCGGACTGTAGGTTATTTGTGTCTTCCTCACTCAAGACTATTTTCCCTATTTTTGTATCGTCAGCAAATTTGGAGATAAAGTTATTCAGACCTACATCAATGTCATTTATTGAATGATAAATAGAACCGGACCAAGGGCCGATTCTTGAGGCACACCGCTGGTAACAGGCACCAACATTGATTCTATACCATTAATAACAACGAGAGAGAGAGAGAGAGAGAGAGAGAGAGAGAGAGAGAGAGAGAGAGAGAGAGAGAGAGAGAGAGAGAGAGAGAGAGAGAGAGAGAGAGAGAGAGAGAGAGAGAGAGAGAGAGAAAAAAAATAAAAAAATAAAAAGGAAATCAAGCAAGAAAAAACAAAAACTTGCGACCCCTCTAGACTGCTTGTCCTCCAAAACACAGGATCAAGAGTCCAAACAGTGGTTTAGAGAGAGTAATATAAGGGAAAATTGGAAAGGGAACTACTGTCCTGGAACTAATGTCCGTGGCAGGATTAGGAGATGTGAGTAGGGAACAGTTGGGTTAGTAACATAACACAGTTATAAGTGATCTTTCGTGTATCTGGGAAAAAGAGAGTAACACCTTAGTAATTTATATACGCAATAATGCTTGATGAATCTGAGGGGGAACAAATAAAGTTATTCATTTACCAACGCAACCAGTCGCGGGTTTGAGGCAAGATATTTGTCTATGCGAAGTTTAAAAGAATCAACGGTGTTGCAGTGTATAACATCTCTGGGGAAGCCCATTCCACAAGTTGACAACTTGATTGAAGAAGAAATTCTTAGATGTGTGTGAGTTAAATTATTTACCAATAATTTTGCAACCGTTTCCCCGCCTGTAATTAGATTGGTCGATAGTGAAGTACTTACTACAGTTAATATTATCGACGATTTTGATGATTTTGAACACTTGAATTAAAGTCGCCTCTTAATCTGCGCTGGGTTAAAGGAAATATATTTAATTCTATTAGACGCTCCTCGTATGGTTTGTTCTTTAGGCTAGGTATAATTTTGGTAACTCTATGTTGAACTCGTTCTAGCTTGTCTATAATTATATTTTTGGTAGTAAGGGCACCAGGATTGTACACATATGCCAGAAGAGGACGGACTAAGGAATTGTAAAGAGTTAGGATTACTTCCTTGGATTTATGCCATAATGACCTGCCCATAAAGCCAATTATTTTGTTTGCCTTCTTAACAACTTATGTACATTGTTGACTGGGTTTTAGATTACTCGATATTGTTACTCCCAAATCAGTTTCTCTGTCTACACTCTTAAGCTGGGTGCCATTCATCGAATAGTTTGCTTTCTAATTTCGGTTTCCAATATGGAGTACTTTAGATTTAACCGTATTGAAACTCATTTGTCAAATTTGGGCCCAACATGACAACTTATCTAGATTGTGTTGCATATCCTCAACTTGTTCTTTTGAGAGTACACTATTTGCAATTTTTGTATCGTCATCAAACTTCGAGATTGTACAGGTGACACCCTCATCTATGTCGTTGATGTAAACTAGGAAGAAAATTGGCCCTAGTACCGATCCCTGGGGTACCCCGCTACTTACATTGGTCCATTTAGATGCCTTACCATTTATGACTACTTTTTGCTTTCTGTCGCTGAGCCAGTTTTCTATCGATTTCAACACACCGTTTTGTATTCCATGCGCTTGTAGTTTTAGCAGTAAACGTTTGTGTCAAAGGCCTTTTGAAAATCAAGGTATACAATATCTACAGCTTTATTCTAATCATAGAGGTTGAGGATATCGTGGAAGAAGTCTAAGAGGTTTGTTAAGCAGGGGCGTTTGTTATGCCGTGTTGAGTATCTTTAACTATGTTGTTTTCCTCTAAGTGATTTATGAGACTGTCTCTTATGAGTGTTTCTAGTATTTTACATACAACTGAGGTTAAGCCAATTGGACGATAGCTACTGGGTAAGGATTTGCTGCCTTTTTTTAATATTTGAATATTGGTGTTACATTGCCGAGATTCCACTGATCAGGCGTAGTCCCAGACTGCAAGGATTTATTCAATAGCAATGTCAGTGGTTTGGAGAGCTCATCCTTAGCTTCTTTTAGAACTCTAGGTGAGATCGTATCATGTCCAAGCGATATATTTACCTTGAGTTTTTCAAAACATTTCAATATTTCTCTCTCTGTAATGCTGATGTTGCTTAGAACGTCAATATTATCAATCTGAACCAGCGATGCTGTAGGGATATCACTATAAGGTCTTCTGTTGTAAAAACTGATGCAAAGAAGGTATTGAGGGTATTACTCATTTGTACTTCCTCTTTGGTGTACTCTCCATTTTCATCGACTAACGGTCCAATAATTGAAGTAACTCCTTTCTTCTTTCTGATATAACTATATAATTCTTTCGGGTTTGTTTTACTTTGATTCGCAACATAGAACTCCAGGGTCTTATTACTTTGCTTAATTAACTTTTGGCTTTGTGTCGTAGTTCTACGAACTTCATCCGTTTTTCGTAATTTTGTGAGGATTTTAACCTATCTGGAGTGATCTTTTTAGCTTACAAGCAGACTGAAATCTCTTTATTCCACCATTTAGGCTTATCATTATGGTCTGTACGCCGTATTTTCGATGGTATGCAGTCTTGCATTGCTTTTAAGTGTGTGATCGTGAAAAATTCCCATGATGTATTTATGTCGTTATTGTTAATCAGAAAGCTCCAGTCAGTTTCTTTAAACATTGATCTAAGTTTACGAAAGTTTGCTTTCTTGAAATTAGGGACTTTCTCGATGCTGCTATTTGATTCGTTACTATTAAGCTTTAAATTGAAAGTTATTGTACGATGGTCGCTGTTACTGAATTGAAAGTTATTGTACGATGGTCGCTGTTACTGAATTGAAAGTTATTGTACGATGGTCGCTGTTACTGAATTGAAAGTTATTGTACGATGGTCGCTGTTACTGAATTCATCACCAACATATAAACTCTCTACCAAGTCTTCTATTGTTGCGAGTACAAGGTCAAGTACATTATTACTACAGGTCGGAGATTGGGCAAATTGAAAAGTGAACTTTCTTGCAAGTTGGCATAGAGGTCGTGTCCGGAATGAGAAGTAAGCATATTGCTCCATTTAGTCACAGGTAAATTAAAATCGCCAAGAATTACGGTATCTTGTATGTTAGTTATTTCTGCAATTTCTTCGTAAATTTCACTGTCAGTTTGCACTGATTGAGCTGGGGGTTTCTATAATAAAGCTAATGTTATTTTAGTTCCTCAGTTATTATTTAATAGTACATAAGATATGTCAATATTCGCAATTTGAGGTTTTGACATTAAGACGGGGATAAGACTTTCCTTGATATAAAACAGAACTCCTCCATTTTTATTGATGCGACTTTTCTCAAACATTGTATAACCAGGAAATGTATACTTGGCTAAAAAGTTTTAGTCTTCCGTATTTAACCAAGATTCTGTAATACCGATTATATCATAATTTTCTGTAAACACAATTTCCTCTAGATCCAAAAATTTATTGCGTATGCTATGGGCATTTGGATAGAGTACATTTAGAGAATTATGGTTACATTCAATTGACTGCACATTTTCTGAGTTTCTTGTTCTTGTGAAATCTACACTGCCCTGCCTAGTTAGTTGTATACGATCAACCACGTTTTTTTGTTCGAAAATCCTTTACCGCATCATTCAGCAGACGACCAAATTGTGCTACACCTACCTGGTTCAGATGAATGCCATCTCTTTAAAACAAATACTCATCATGGTAGAAGTCGTCCCAGGTGTTGATGTATCCGATGCCCTAGTCCCTGCAAAGGTCAGCAAGTCGACGATTTACGCTGGTGGCTATATTGTAGAAACAGTTCTCTGCATCAATACAGGGGACTATACCTGAAATAACAATTTTGTTAGATTTAACCTTGAAAGACTTGATCAGCTCCCGGTACTTGCGTAGGAGATCCTCTGACCGGGTCCATTGGACATCATTTGATCCAACCGTGTTCGGAGAGGCCAGCAGGGAGACCTCATCGACGGTAGCAACAATGTCATCCACACCACCACCCGGGATGCAGAAATGCTTTCTGGTCCTTGGTGCCCTGGCGCAGAGCTCCGTGAGTTGGCCGCGGACCATCGAATCGTCCACAAGTCGAACTTCTCCCGTTTCCTTTTCTTCATCGGTGTCAGCAAAAATCTCTAAACGGTTGTGACACATGGTTTCGGGGATGATTTTCCTGGAACTGGGGCACACATTGTTCCGCACGACGCTAAAGTTGTGCTATGGAAGAGGAGAGTCCATAGTAGATTCTGGGACGGCTGCTTGTATGGGCACTGCTGGTGTTAGAATGGTGGCGGTCTACATCGAGGTAATGGTTTCTTGAGCCGATGGAACTCCTACGTAGAGCGTGGCGAATTCTTGAAGAGTTTCCAGCTTCGTGGCCAGGGCGTCGATCTTACGGTGAGCTGCATTCAAATCATCCGTTATCTTCCGTCGGAGCTTGCAGAATCTACAAATACAGACATTAGGATTAGAAAAAAATGCTAGGGCCAAACCTACCAGAATAACACTTGCAGGTTAGTTGCGGTGCCATTAAGATTCAATCACAATAATCCTGGAAAAATTTACGTTACCATTATGACGCAATTATATATACTACAAAAACAGTAAAGTACGCCTGAAAGGACAGAAACAATAAAACACCTGGAAAGAAAAGAATAGAAACAATCAATTAGGTGGAGTACAATAAGGTCTAGAGTTCAAAATATTGAATACAAGAGGGTTGTTTTTTTATTTCACAGATGGCGCTACCGTCGGCGTGGGTCGAGCTGACAGACAAGACAAATTTGACAAATGTTTAGCAGTAAAAACTACGGCTCAAATGTCATGCAAGGTTACTACTAGGCAAGTTAGCTAGCACTTAACTACAATTAGGGCTACAATAACTACAATAAGGGCTAGATTTACTATATTGAACTCAAGCAGCTATAACAATAGGTGCGCTAGCAAGCGTCAATAGCAGGTATTATGTAAACAAAGGGGGTCTTGACAAACAGACGTTTATCAGTCAATAATGCAGCAAAAACAACTACTGGGCTGTTTAACAAGCACTTAAACTACATGCAAAACAATACGAGGATGAGCAATGGAATACTCAAGTTATGGTCAAATATTCAAGTGGCAGGACAGGGGGGGGGGGGGGAGAAATTTAGAAAGAGAGAGAGAGAGAGAGACCCAAGTTGCGCACTCAACCTTCCAGCACTGACCAGGTGGGTTACCTGTCCATCACCAACACCGTCACTCCCACTCACAACCCTCAACCATGAAGGGGATGCCAGTCACGTGAGTAGACAAAATACATTCAAGGCAAATCCAACACATTTCTTAACCCCTTCTGTACCGACGACATCCTTTTCCATTATATTCTGGCAAATATTGGACGATTTTCTTCATCTTAGAAAAACCCCCCACATGTACCATTTAAAAGGCTATAGGCTATCTCAATTAATCCTTTTAGCTATCACTGATCCTTCCTAAGCTGCACAATTAACATCGTATGAATATAGCTAGAATAAATATAAATAGACGTCGCCGGTACAGATAGGGTTAATAGCTACAACTAAAACGCCTCGTCTCTTAAGGGGGGATTCTTTTGTCCCCTCCCTCTTCCTCATGTTTAGCCCCATTAGTTTTCAGATTTTAAGCAATCCGACCCATTAGTTTGGCGATTTTAAGACCTTTCGCCCCATTTCTTTGTCAATATTAAAACCTTCTGGGCCATTTAGGTGTCAATATTTTTTCCTGAAGAGCGATAGCGAGCCTGTAATTTAGGAGAAACCAGCCTTCGGTCTTCTCGGCCGAATTTATGCAGATTTTATGAAGATTAGGAAGGGTATTTGGAAGTCAGAGAATTAATTGACACAGTCTTTAACCTTTTAATTGCCACATATCATTCCTAAGCTGTATAATTTCGTCTAAAGATAACCAAAAATACACTGTCAAAAAACCTCCTGATCATCAAGGGGTTAATTGCTACACGTCCGTCTTAAGCTGATACAATATCATCGAATAATTGCCGGAATATATACAAAATGGCGTGAGCGGTACTGAAGGGGTTAATGAGGACCCTATGTGTCTCTCACATCAACCGGTACCACACCAGAGCTATTATAGTCAACATTTGATTATCAAAAAATTTCTGGCAACATTTCTGGATAATTTTGCGCTGGTATCGGAAACTAGACTGATGGTAGATGAAGTTGGGTAACTGAAATATTATAAATGTTTACCTCATAAGCTGCCAGACCAGTGTTGAGGATATATGTTGAGGGAAAAAGCGCTCGTGTGGCTTTAGTAACTGTTTTTATATAAAGAGTCTACGGGGGAGGTTGGTGCTTTTTATGGACCACCTTCTCTCTCATGTTTAGCCTCATTAGTTTTGAAATTTTTAAACGCTCGCCCCAATAGTTTGTCGATTTTAAGACCTTGCGTCCCATTGCTTTATCAATATCAAGACCTTCGTGCCATTTAAGTGTCGATTATATCTTGACGAGCGATAACGAGAATGTCATATTGGAGGAACCGGGACATATTTCTACCAAACAATTGACAACATTGATCTCAAAGGGGGATCTTGTGGACAATTTATTAAGCTTGATAGAGGTGTGGGGAGGAAACCAAAACAATGATAAATACATAAATACATATACATATATTATATATATATATATATATATATATATATATATATATATATATATATATATATATATATATATATATAATATATATATATATATATATATATATATATATATATATATATTATATATATATATATATATATATATATAGATATATATATATATATATATATATATATATATATATATATAGCTCTAGTAAGACCCCATTTAGACTATGCTGTTCAATTTGGTGCCCTTATTATAGAATGGATATCGACCCTTTAGAGGCAGTCCAAAGAAGAATGACCAAAAAGATACATAATATTAGAAATTTATCGTATGAGGAGAGGTTGAAAGTCTTAGGCCTGCACTCACTAGAGAGACGAAGATGTAGGGGAGACATAATAGAGGTATTTAAATGGATAAAAGGTTTAAATAAGGGAGATATAGATGAGGTATTAAAGCTAAAGAACGGCGACATAACCCGCTCAAATGGTTTGAAGTTAGATAAGTTTAGATTTAGGAAAGATATAGGAAAGCACTGGTTTGGAAATAGAGTTGTTAACATGTGGAATGCACTGCCCAGAACAGTAATTAGCTCAGAAACAGTTGAAAGCTTTAAGCATAAGTTGGATTCCCATATGGGTGATATGGGCTGGGTGTGAATGGGAGCTGCTTCATGTGGGCCGCATGGCCATATGCAGTTTCCCGCGATCTTATGACCTTATGTTGTTATGTAATTAGGGTTGGGTGTGACAGGGATCTGCCTTGTGTGGGCCGATCGGCTTTTTGCAGACTCTCATTTTCTTATGTTCTCATGTTCGTATAATAAAAGTATTGAAAGGTAGGGTTGCCTTCGTCTTTCAATATTTGTACTAGGTTAGAGAAGACACTAATATGAATAACTATATTTAAATTCTGGGTGGCCAGAAGTAATGGGGGAAAATACAAAATTTGTCTGCTATTTTTCCCGCCTTTGGTTCGCACCGAACCTAAATTTGTTGCCATCGAGTGAATTGAATTTTTAAAATCGCAGTCATCAAAATATCACTCGATTTCTATAGTCATGAATGTTACAGATATATTACTCTCAAATTCTATTCAGTACATTGTCCAATGTACAAAGTATTTATGGTAAATAAAAACGATTCTATTAGACCTACACAAACAATTGGTAATCGCCCTAAAAGTTGTCCTGTTAATATTTCAATAGATAGGTATCCATGTCCTAACAATGATAATATGTATAAAAACTCGATATGAACGTATAAAATAATCGACATTAGCCACTTTACTGGATTAGATTATACAATTATAAACTACTTTCAGAACTGGCAAGCGCATCATAAATTGATGCCAGTGTTCGCTACCAATAATAGTCATTAAACGAAACATCTCAGACAGTCAACATCTCCTCCCCACTGACTTACTTTGTTAAATTTGACATTAGTTGTGCATCTATGTGCACATTAGCAGTAATGGTGGTAGATATTTGTTTCCCACAGATGGAAATCTTAATATAATGTGGATGAATGATTAATGAAGGTAAAATGTTCAGTTATAGATTGTGTCGTGCGTGCGTGTGTGTGTGTGTGTATTCCAAGGTTGCCAGCACACATCACATCTCCAAACTCGCCCAAAAGTAGCCCAATCACCGAATACCGCACAACATACAATTTCAGCTATTTTAATCCTATCACACACATTTTCTGATATGTTTATCTTTAACAGCCATACGTGCATGATACTATGAGTTCCCCAAATATAACTAGGCCTAGTCCCATATAGCCTACTGTATGAGTAGTGGCCTACGTGTCACATCATTTAAATATTAATGAAATACCACATACATTATTATCACAATCATGCACTCATCAAATCTGCATCAATGTCCCAATCCCCCCTCGCAAGCAATCACTTAATTAGGCTATTCAGTCACCACCACATAGGCTACCATACATATGCCGCATTTTCCTTTACCATCATTATCTCCGATAGACTGGAAATGGTGTCGTATTTCACACCCAAATGCCATAAAAGGGTGTCCAATATCAAGCCAACTCAACCCTGCTCCTCCACAGGCTTGAGGAAGTAAACAACTGGGTTAAAGTCAAGCCGATTCGGGCTTTAACACCTTACGAGCGGCCTAGGCGGTATATAATATGTAGCCACCAGCGGGGTGTTTTTACCCAAAATAGGACTGTTTACGTATTAATTTTCATGCCTAAATAAGACCCAGAGCGTAAAACAAGTATCTATCCCTGAAAGGGCATAAACAGAGCTTTCCAATGACACCATAACAATCCTTTTATGATGGCTAGTTTTCTTGCAACAACCACGCAACGCGAGTGCAAAAAGCATGTAATTCGGCACTTTCCCCATACAATTCCGTATGTAGCGAGTGAGAGAGGGAGGGAGGAGGTGGGATTCGTGTCAGTAGGTTCGCCGCGGTGGTCTGGAGCAGTCATACGCTCGCTACTCTCCTGCCACCTCTTGTCTCTCTCTCTCAGCAACATTACGTGCTGAAATTGCCACACGACCTATGTCGAGCGCCGCCAGATAGTCCAGATTTATTATACTCGACTTATGTTGCGCGCCGCTAGTTATGGGTTAAGTATATATCTGTAAGCAAGTCATCATATTTCATTGGCGAGTGTTAACAAATTCTATCTATCTAAATGTAGTCTTAAATTAGCCCAAACATACGCCAAAGTAAAGATATTCACGATCATTCTAAATTGGGCTTTTGTGTATTTCCTCTTTAACAAGTAAGTGTTTATACTTATAAGAGTGTGCAAAATATAAATATGGTCTAATGTATAACTAGGAATCCCAAAAGGTTCACCAAACCCAAATATACGAAGCGTTTTGTTATGCCCTGTTTTTCTACAGGATTAACTTAGGTAATGTGGGTTCTAACTGACTGGGTATATAAGGCTGCATGCACAATACAAGGTATGAGGAATAGAGAACACAAAATAAACACACGGTAACAAGACACACGATCACGTTTATTTAAGTAGATGAATAGGGAGCATAGGAAAATAGGAATACTCGTACAAGACAAATGATAGAAATGAACCGCTAGCATTAGTGGATCTGGATGGAGCCTAGTCTCCCACTTCCAACATTCAGGTATGCTCTTCTGATCACGGGTTTGGTTCGCAAGTGTATATACTGGAAGACCTCAATGATACTTATGGATTCAATTTCACTAATTAGATTTATCACTGGCAGGTCTGGTGCACAAGTTGTTGTTGTTGTTGTTGTTGTTCCCCAAGCTGCCTGGCCGAACAGCCCCAAGGCCCTGAGCAAGGCCAAGGCCATAACCGAGCGCCCCCACAGAACCCTCCCCGCCGACCACAATAAAGCCTGGGTGACCGAAGCCACTCCATGGCGGGGAGCTGAGGAGGGTGCGGAAATGCCCGGGAAACCAAAGCCCCACCCAGGGCCCTGTGTCCCTCAGCAATTAAGAGAAAGTTGAGGGGCAAGGGAAAAATGTGACGCTTTGGCTTCCAATCTTGGTAGATTGGGAGGTCAATCCACGTTAGAGACGCCGTCACTTGAGATCTAGAAAATATATAAGTAAAAGGAACAGTCAGAGTAAGCTATGGGTATGGCAGAGATTGCTCAGTTCTCACTCTAATAGACCAGCCCATCACCACATGACTAGAACCCAATCCTCTCAGCATCAGCTAGGAAAGGCCCTAGAAAGCCGCCTTTGGCGGGGGGATAGCTCCCCTATTTCAACCCTTTTCGGGGTTGGGCACCCGCCGTCTGGTGCACAAGTAGTAGTTCACAGCTAGAATGAGACACCCGTATGTTATAGAACACGGGAATTCTAGTAACCTCAGGGGGGTACTGATCTAAGTTTTATATTCTTATGGCAGAAATACGTAGAACACAAATCAGTGGGCGAACGTTAGATATCACTAGGGTTTTAATATCTGGATAAAGGTAATTACGAGAGTTAATGTCGCCTGTTAATTAATGAACACTGATACGCTTAGTACTTCCCAAATGGAATGGTTATATATGAATTACACTGGGCAAAGTTATAGCCACTTCATAGAAAGATTAATAAGTGAATTTCGAATTAGGACTATAACACGTTAGTCCTAATAAGTGAATCTTGGATAGTATTTTGTTGGTCTGGTCCTGGTTATCTTGCGTCCGTGATGTTGGGGGCTAACGACTGGTTCCTCGGCCGTCCAGGTGGTCCAAATGTAGGAAGTTCTCAAGTCGGATCTCTTGGCGATCGGTGCTGGCTACACGCTTATATACCCACTAGTGTGTGTGAAGGTTATAAGGTGCACGTAGATACTTGTACGTGGACAGATGCTTCTCTTTTATATCTGCCACGGAGTCTGCCGGCTCGGGAATCTCTCAACTCAGGAACAACACAAGGGCAGAGCTAGAGGTTAACTTCAGGGGGTTAGCCACTGGTTGGTGTCTATATTTCAACTGATTTTACTGGGGGCTGGAGCTGGGTTTATAGGTTCGGTTTTGGGACCCTGTAGGCCATAGGGATCTCGAGTCTTATGGAATTATTTGAGCTCTCAATAGCTATGGGGACTAGGTAAGGTGGTGATTACTGTTGTGGCACATGGCTATAGGAAGCCTTCATATTTTAATATAACTGAGCCTTAGTAAGAGGTACTATTTTGGCTATACTGGAAGTATTGAGGGGAGGGAGACTGGATCTACTTTGCGGGGAGGACTGGGACAGCTGTGATAGGGGCGTCTCTCTTATATTGTTCAGTCTTCATTCTATGGTATAGCTGAGGTGCTAATTTGATTATCCGAGTATGCAAGAAAGGTGAATGGGTTATTGTGGGTAAATAGAGGTTAGTAAGGGGGTTAGACGTGCATGGTTAGTTCATTGATAGGAAGAATTCCTGTGCTACCTGGCAATAACCCGGGAGTCAAAACAGGGGTCAGGTATACCTCCGCAGGGGTGGGGGTCTCCCTCCTCGGGTGGGTAAAAAGGGGTAGCTGGGCGCCCTCTCTCTGGGATGGTCGTCCGGCGGCTGTGGCTAGGGGCTTGCCATATCACCAGCGTTTGTAATAACCCTCTGTTTATGAGACAGATGTGGGTGTCCTTAATACCAAAGCCGAAGGTGCCTTGGCTAGCTGGTTTTAATCGGTTGGTTGTTAATTGTATGGTTTGCTGGGTGTGGTGGAGACTGGGTTGCTAACTCTGCCACATTTATCTGGAAGTATGGCAATAGAGTTTAGTTACTGGCGAGGCAGCTAGCCTCGCACCGACGACCATTGGGTGCAGGGTTGTGAATGGGCTGTAAGGGAATAGATGGCATTGTAAGGGAATAGATGGCATGCAAGGGGTTAGTAAAGTTCTAATGTTGTTCCAGCCTACTAAGGGAAGGTAGGCTGGATAGGAGTATATATATAAAAGGTTGGAGAGCGTTAGCAACGGAAAAATGAAGGGTCTTCAAGAGGTATGAGGGAGAGGCTAGGTCGGACAAGAGTCGAGGAGCGCGGGGTGTTAATGAGAGGGGAGGATGTTCAGGGGGCTACGTGGAAATGTGACCCTAAGGTCTCCGGGCGTGGGGGTGGCATTAGGATACAGTTGATTTTGGAGTTTGAAAGGACAGTGAAAGTACGTTAGCCAAATGCTACCGGGGGATGCAACTATGGGGTGGTATATGAGTCTGGAAAAGATAGAATCATGTGGACTGTGGGGCTGTGGGTGGAGAAGGAGGTGAACTGTAGGTGTGTGCTTGACTGTGGATAAAGTAGGGAAAAACATGGTGTATTATTACTCGTCAAGACGAGGGATTATGGACACTATTAGTTGGCACGAGTTTTTGTATGCCTAGTTGTCCCTGGGAACTGCGTTTTCTATGAAATATAGACCAAAGAAAAGCGGCAGTTCGTAGGGGTACTTCGTTATTGTTTCGAGGTACTATGATAGATACTGGTAACGAAGGTTATCTATACAATCTCTGGTTGGGGTAAGCATTAAGTTATAGCATGGTGGCTAACATCTGTAGTCATGGCTGTCTAGGTCTTACAGGGGCAATGGTTCTATATCACTGGTGTACCCGTGGGTATCTTAATCTCTTATTAATTTGGACATGGGGTTTTAACATCTACTTCTCGGATGGAAGAACATACATAGATATATGGCTGTCTGATTGGTTGGCATTGGCTCAACCTAGGGACAGGGCATGGGTGTTTTTAATATGAATGTATATTCCTGTTCATCATGTAGGTAGAGTCGGGCGGGTAAGAGGTGTAGGACACGAAGCAAAATGGAGTAGTGTGGATTGTGGATACGAAGGAGGTGAGTGGAAGACGTATAACAATTGTGGAAAAGTAAATGGAAAAGATGAACACAATGGCGGATAAAGATAATTAACCTAAGGATTGAATACATAGATTTATGGGGGCGATTGGTCTTCAGAAACTTAGTCTGGCAAGACAAGGTATTTTAGGGTAGGTTGATATTAATAACTAACCTAAGGATTGAATACATAGATTTATGGGGGTGATTGGTCTTCAGAAACTTAGTCTGGCAAGACAAGGTATTTTAGGGTATGTTGATTTTAATACTTAACCTAAGGATTGAATACATAGATTTATGGGGGCGATTGGTCTTCAGAAACTTAGTCCGGCAAGACAAGGTATTTTAGGGTATGTTGATATTAATATCCTAAACTTAGGGACAGAGCATGGGTGTATTAACTTTAAGGTGTATTTATGTTCGTCATCATGTAGGTAGAGGTGCAGGACACGAGGGGTAGTGTATGTGAGGTGTGGAAAATGGTCAGTGTTTAGAAGGGGTAGGCAGGTGTGTTTTGGGGCTGCTTAGCCCTGCAGGCTTGGGCCTGTCTGAACTGGTTGGCTCGGTCAGCTGGTCCTTTCGTTCTGTGGACCTTTCTTTCGGGTGTTTCTGTGTGGTGTTCGCTCGTGGCTTCTGTGGTGGGCTTCTCGTTCTGGGGCATTTTACTTCCCTCTCCTTCATTGTAGGCTAGTCCCCGAGCCTCAAGGGTGAAGTAAAAAGAAGCATAGTCATGGTGGGTCATTTTGAGGGTATTTAGAAGGTCCCACCAAGCAAGAGAGCGAGGGTCAGGTTTCTTTTGCAGGTCAACGTACACCTGTAAGAATGTGTCCTCTGTGTTGTGGCGGGCGGTTGCCCAGGCTTGATGTGGGCGTTGTAGACGGGCTAAACGTCCAGTGTTTTTTTTTACTTTAACCTTTCGTATGAATGGTTTGTAGTTTTCCCCCGTGGGGGTTGGAGTGAGGTGTGTGGGACTGACAGGAGGTCTGTTTAGTGTGGTGAATGGGTTACTAACCGAAGGGGGGTCAACACGTGAAAACAGAGCTGGGGATGAAGGGGGGATATGAGTCTGGGGTTTTGGGGGTTTTCTTGGGCGGTGTTGTAGGCTGGGGAAATATAGTGAGGCAATGCGCAAAATCGGTTTAGGTAAGGTGCGTGAAGGAGGTGTGTGAGAAGGAGGGGGTGTGTGTGTTGTGTGGCTTGGGTCTTTAGTGTCAGAACGGGGTGTTGTTTTTGTATAACTGTCTTTAAATCTGATGGGTCTGTTGATTATTCTACCTTTGGAGGTCCTGGTGGGAAGGTAGATGTTTGTCATGGGACTTGAGTCGCTCGACGATGTTTTATATTGAGGGGAAGAACGTTTTACAGGTGAAGGGCATTTATTGGGGGCGAGGTCGGGGGTTATTTGAGAGGTAGATGCGTGTGGGTTTTTTTGTTGGGTGAGGGTGGTAGGCGAAATGGAAGAGGATTTGGTGGGGGTATGTATGGGGGTTCTCTCAGGGGTGACTTTGTGGGGGAATTTTTTAGGGGGTTGGTTGGTTGGGGATTCGATGAGGTGAGGAGGTTGGTTGATGTGAGGGTGGGGTTGCAGGGATAGTGGAGGGGAAAGGGGCGGATGCGGGGGGGCTAGACGGGTGGGTAGGGAGTGGAGATTTAAGCTGGAGGGTTGGGGGTAGTGACGTGTGTGGGGTGTGTCCTTTGGTGAGGTCGGTGATTTGCTGGTGGTGGAAGTAGGCGGTTTTATGGGTGTTTGGTGGGGGGGTAGATCTAGCAGGTCATTCGGAGTAATGAGGTGGGGGTTGAGAGGGGATGAGGTTGAAGAGGAAGGTATGTGTTTTCGTGGGGGGGGTGGGGGTTGTTACTTCTGGAATATAGTTAGAGAGTTTATGGTGTTTACTGGTGATTATTCGTCTTCTTTCCCTTTGTGGAGGAGAATTCGACGAAGAAGAAGAAGAGGAGGAGGAGGAGGAGGGTAGTGGTCTGGCAGCCCTACGGAACTTGGTTAGCAGGGTGTGTTTTCTGGAGGTTTTAAAAGATTTTTGTCGTGGGCGTAAGTTGTAGCGTGAGGTTACTGAGGTAGATTGTGTGGTGCGGTTGGGTGTGTACTTGGTTTGGGGTGGGGGTGGTGGTTTTCTCACTGTGGTGCCTGGTGGAGGTATGTCAGGGCTAGACGGGAGGGTTTCCGTTGTGGTCGGGGTTGTGGGTGGAGGTTTTCGTACTTGGATAAGTTGAGGAGGTACATGACTATCAGAAGTGAAGGAAGGTGTCATGGTGGAGGAGGGTGTGATAGTGGGGGCTTGGGGTTTGTGGAGGTTAGTTTGGGGGGTATGTTGAGGAATGATTTGTCGGTTCGGTGCTGGAGGGCTTAGGCCCTTAGGGGTTTGTATGGGAATATTCATAGCCTGAGTGGAAGGGTGAGTAGGGGTGTTTATTTCAGGGTCGGACGTGTGGGGTGGGGTAATGTCTTGTGGCTTAAGAGGTTTAAACGCTCGGACGAATCTAGTTCGGAACGTGCGAGTCACGCCGTGATAATCGATGGTGACTTGAAAGGCATTTGGGACTTGTATGACGGTGTAGGGCCCGACATAGCGAGGGCCTAATTTGTTGGTGACAGGGAGGTTGGCTACCATTACGGTGTCATGGATGGCGAAAGAGTTTTTATCATCGGGGTTATCCGTTTTGGTGTCTTGACAGGTTTGGGCGGTATGGAGGGTGTTTTGCAGATGTTGCAATGGGTCAATTGTGGAGGTGTTGGAGGGGAGGTGAGCGTGATGATGGAACGGCAGTAACAGGGGGGGTACGCCGTAAACACGTTCATGAGGGGAAATACCGTCTTCTCGGGGACAGGTGTTCATGCCCCATTGTATCATCTTTAGTTGTGATGGCCAGTCTGAGGTGTTAAGAGCAATCATTCTTGTACGTAACTGGTTGTTGATGGTGCGATGGCTGCGTTCGCATATAGCATTTCCTTGAGGCCAGTACGGGGATGAGTGTTTAATCTTAATACCGCATTGTTGGGTGAATTGTTGCCAAACGTGTCCACTAAACTCGGGGGCATTGTCCGATAGAAGAGCAAGGGGAAGGCCGAATATAGGGAACACTTCTGTGGCAAGCAGTGTGGCGACTGTGGTGGCTGTGTGGTCTTTAACTGGGCAGGCTATTAACATTTTTGAATATACGTCAACAAATCTGACGATACAGCGGTTGCCAGCGTAAGAAGGAAACGGGCCCATGATGTCGAGGGATAGGACTTGGAACGGTTTGTTGGCAGAAATGGTACCAGCTGGACCTGGGGTGCGTGATCTATCCTTCCCCAATAAACAAGGTTTGCAGGATTCTGTCACTCGTTGTGCAATTTTGGAGGGGTTGGGGGTCCAGTATTGGTCTGTGAAGATTTTTAACATCTTCTTTTGTCCAAGGTGTATGCCGTTTCCCTCGTAGATGGCAATCATGTAGTCGTGGGCAATGGTGGGGTCTAAGACTATGTGACCGGAGTCTGTGGCAAGTTGATCTCCCCAGCGAGTCAGTTTCCTGAAGACGTTTAACGGTATCCAGGGTGGTCTGATTCTCGTTTCCCAAGATTGAATTAGGGAGGGGGCTGAGGGGGAATTATGTTGGTGGATGGGGGTAGATAAAAGCTCAGTGTTTTGTAAGGCGGCTAGGTTGGTGGGGGGGTCTTTTGGTACTGGCAAACGTGACAGGGCGTCTGCATTGGTGTGGAGTTTGCCTGGACGATACTGTATTGTAAAGTCGTAGTCCTCTAGTGTCTCCCTCCAACGTACCAAAATGGCCGAGTTGGTTTCGCACTTACGCAACCATTGCAAAGATTGATGGTCGGTTATTATATCGAGTTTTGCGCCCAACACAAATGACCGGAAATGGCTGAGTGCCCAAATGATCCCTAAGCACTCTCTCTTGGTGGCTGCATAATTCTGTTGTGCTTGGTTGAGGGTGGAGCTGGCATACGCTATCACATGTTCCTCTCCGTCTCTGACTTGAGCTAAAACTGCACCAATGGCGTACAGAGATACGTCGGTATAAAGACGGAAAGGTTTATGGTAGTCAGGGAAAGCGACAATAGGCCTTGGATTAGCTTTTGTTTCAAAGTGTTAAACGCGAGGTCTCTTTCGGGTGTCCAGGTGAACGGGGTGTCTTTGTGGGTGAGTTGGTGGAGGGGTCTGGCTATGGTGGCAAAGTAGGGGACGAAACGTCTGTAGTATGTGGCTAAACCTAGAAACGAACGTACTCCTTTAACGGTGGTGGGTGGGGGTTGGTTTTGTATGGCTTGAAGTTTCTTTGGGTCTGGTGCAATACCATGTTCAGATATTACGTGTCCGAGGAAATCTACCTTATTTCGGGCAATCTCGCAATTTGAGGGTTTTAATTTCAACCCGGCGGCTCGGATTCTTTGAAGGACTTGTCTCAACCTGAGGAGGTGTTCTTCCCAGGTTGGTGAGTACACAATAATATCGTCTAGATAGGCTAGGCAGGTTTCCCAGGTTAGGCCATGTAGTACCGCTTCCATCAAACGGGAGAAAGTGGCTGGTCCGTTACAGAGGCCAAGAGGTAGGACGTTAAATTCGTAGTGGTGGCCACCACTAGTGGAAAATGCTGTTTTCTCTTGGTCCTCGGCCTTAATAGGCACTTGCCAATTCCCTGCTTGCAAGTCGAGGGTAGTGAACCATCTGAATCCGTATAGGGAGTCAAGGAAATCGTCTATCCGGGGTAATGGCGTAGCGTCTTTAATGGTTACGTCATTCAACCTCCTGTAATCGACGCAAAAACGGGTTGACCCATCTTTCTTTTTGACTAGGACAACAGGGGAAGACCAGGGACTAATGGACGGGGTGGCAATACCGGCCTCTAACATCTCTTGGACTTGGCGTTCCTCTTCCTGACGTTGTATGGGATTTTTTCTACGGGATGGTTGTCGTATGGGGGGGCCTGTGGTGTTAATGATGTGTTGTTCTACATCAGTCTGTCCGATTTCGGTGGGTTGTTGGGCAAACACGTCACTGAACTCTAGTAATAGGTCGTGCATGCCGTGTTTTTGGTGGTCGGATAATGTGTCCGGGAGAGGGGGCAATTGGAGGCTGGTAGGAGTGTCATTAAAATCTATGGGGAGGTCATCAAAAGTTTCGACGTCTCCTATAATGAGACATTTTGGTAATGTCAGGGATTCCTCAGAGATATTTGCCACGAGAATGTGGTTGATGCGAGCGGAAATGATGGCGGGTTGCAAGAGGCAACTATTGGGGTTGGTGGACGGGGTAGTGGGGGAAAATATCATGTGAGTTTGGGGTATGGGTCGAAGGTTCACCCATTTTTGATGGTGGGGGGGAATTTGGCATTTATCTTGAACTACAGCTGGGCTAATGATGGTCGGGGACTGACTGGCGAGCAGGTGCTTGGTAAGCATAATGGGGGAAAGGTCACTTTGGTGGGGGTCACGCGTGAGGGGGGGATTAACGGCGCGTGTGGGAGGATCAGTGGGGCGCGGTGTGAGGGAGTTAGAAAACGGAATTTGTTGGAGGGACTGTGGAGGGTTGGTGGGGGAAGCGTGAGGTATAGAAGATGGGTTATTGGTGGAGGACTGATGTAAGGATTGGTGGTTGTTAGAAGGACGAATTTGGGGAGCTTTGTCGGTGGCAGTGACGGTTTGTTTGGAGTTTATATGGATTTGGTGGTTTTGTTTGTCATGAGAGGGCGAGTCAAGTGTGGGGTTGTGAAGTTTTCTAGGGGTGTGAATTGTGTGGGGGTGGAAGGGAGCTACTGACGGAAAACTGTCACAAGGGGGATTGGGGTGGGTGTGGAATAGCTGGACATTTCTGGGGGCATGGTGGGAACATGGTTGTGTTCCTCGGTCGGCACGCGTGAGGGGGGATTAACGGCGCGTGCGGGCGGGTCAGGGTGGTGAGAGGTGAGCGAGTTAGAAAACGGGATTTGTTGGGGGGACTGTGGAGGGTTGGTGGGGAAAGAGTTAGGTGTAGAACATGGGTTATTGGTGGAGGACTGGTGTATTGATTTGGGGTTGTTAACAGGACGAATGTGGGGAATTTTCTTGGTGGCAGTAACGGTCTGGTTAAAGGTTATGTGGGACTGGTGAGTTTGTTGGTCATGAGAGGGCGAGTCAAGTGTGGGGTTGTGAAATTTTCTAGGGGTGTGAATTGTGTGGGGGGGGGGGAAGGGAGCTACTGACGGAAAACTGTCACAAGGGAATTGTTGTTGGTTGTGGGATAGCTGAACATTTCTGGGGGCATGGGGAAAACATTGTTGGGTACATCGGTCGGCATTTTCTCTGGAAACATGTGTACATAAACATTTGATAGAATTATGGTTACATATATCAGAGTCTGTCCTGAAAACATGGGAGGATTTATCCTGGACAGAGTTACGAGAATTGAGGGGATTACCGAGAGGGAGTTGCTTGGACTTGTCTTCTTTCGTTTGTTGAGGCATTTTTTTACTGAATTGGGTGATATTTTGAGAGAACTCGGGGCAAGGGGAGGGTTTAGGAGTCACCTTAGTGCTAGCTGCAACTTGGTAACCCTGACTCAGGGTTTGTTGAGGGGGAAGGTGTTTTTTCTTTCTGTGAATGGGTTTCTGCGTGATTGGTTTGTCAGAGGCTTTGGGCTGGAATTTGTTTTTGAATGAGATCAGCCTTTGGCCACTGTCAATCTGGGCCTCTAGTTTTTGAAGGAGGTCAAGTCCAAGGAAACCATCGTAATGTTTACAGTGGGAGGAAAATACTGTGAACGTGTGATAACAACGAGCATGGGGGGCAGGAGTAGTTACTGACAGGGGCAAAGTGTCTCCTAGGAGATTTAAGTAAGTATCAGTAGCTGAGATTAGTTCTGCTTTGGTGGTTAACAAGGGGCCACTTAGTCGGTGGTGTTGATCATAATAAGACTTGAACAGACATGACTTGGCAGCTCCCGTGTCGAATAACAAGCGGACAGGAATGTCCTTGATTTTGGGCATGTAATAAATGGGGGCAGTGCGATCAGTTATGGCGTCCCCCGCCGAGCCCATCGTGGGCGGGGGATACTTTAAAAATCCTGGGGGTCGGTATCTACCTCCTCCAGGGTTTCCTCGGTATCGTCTGAGGTCATGATATGGGGGGCTAGGTCTTCGGTGTACATTGCCTCCATTTCTTCCTCTTGTCCCCACTCCTCTTCATTTACAGAAATGCGAGGAGTACAGGGGCGAGGTTTGGCAGAGTCACGAATTTGATGGAGGGCACACTGAGCATTACAGGCAGGGAAATCATAGGGGTTGATAATTACTAAGGTAGGGTTTTTACTTTGGTAGGTGTTGTAGGTTTTGTTCCGGTTGAAGATTCTGCGTGGCTGGGTAGGTTGGAACCGGGGTCTACTGGGTTGGGGCTTGCCGGAAGGGTAGGTGGGTCTGTTGTGGAAGGATGAGGATGGGTAGGCATTCTTGGAGTTGAAGGTTGGGGTTTGGTGGTCGGGGTGCTGCGGGTGCGTGGGAAACCTCTTGATTACAGCGATTTGGGTGGGTGTTTCTGTGTGCACGGCCAAAATATGTCGGATCGTGATGAGATCTTTTTGATATCCGACGAAATCGTGCACGCGGAAATGATTCTTTACTGCTGAGGGCAATATTGATACAAGGTTGATCAGAATCTGCTGTTCTTGCTGGATTCTGGTCAATGTGGGGAAAGACACTTTGATATGTTGGGCGATCTTATTCACTGTGGCATCTAGATCGCCTTCGAATTTAGTGTCTTGGAGACGGGTGTGGTTCACGAAAACGCCCAACGAAGGCTTAATGGCCTCTATCACTAGTGTGCGAAATTCGTCCCATGTGAGAGCAAGGTGCACTTGGTAGACAACCAGGGAAACGGCTTTTCCCAGGTGCGTTAATGTCACGGCTATCTTTTCTGCATCCGTGGTATAAGCTAGGTCAAGTACGGGTTTCACTATGTCCATGAACGTTTCGATGGCGTGAATCTTCCCATCATCATAATGTGGGATGGGGACGTGAGAACGGAGCGCCATGATGTTATCGTGTTCTGGCTGTTCCAAACTTGCAATGTAATGCAACCTTTTATCCGAATCAAGAACCACCGCTGCCGCCAATGTTATGCCCTGTTTTTCTACAGGTTTAACTTGGGTAATGTGAGTTCTAACTGACTGGGTATATAAGGCTGCATGCACAATACAAGGTATGAGGAATAGAGAACACAAAAGAAACACACGGTAACAGGACACACGATCACGTTTATTAATATACCACTGCTGAATACTCGTGCAAGACAATATGATAGAAATGAACAACGAGGGTGCAGTCAGTGTGACATAGGACACCCTAGACCCCTCCGGAGTATGTGTTCGGAACATACGAGCTGTGATACTGGTTGTAGGCATTGTATTATAAATTTCTCTTTATATTGCAGGAAATTGTGCTGAAGGCAATAGTAGTGGACAATTCTTGTTGTAAGTAGCTTTGGCTGTGAAGCAATAGATTTTTGAGAAATCTCGGTAGTGGCAACTACGACTTTTACTTTTGCAATAATTACTTCTGCATAAGTACCCGAGTTCAGTACTTCTACGAATGTACAAGAATTAATTTATGTTTGGTTATATTTTTAGGAATATATCCACTAGTTAATGGGGTTTATATGTGCACATGTAAACTTATAAGTTTTTAGTTTTCACCACTTACTTTAAGTGGGGTGCCTTCTTAACTAGCAAGACTGTGCACAGAGTCTCAGAGTTAACCCTTTTTCAAGCAGGCTTCTTTGAAGCACGCTCCTGCTTGTACCCTTTTTGAAGATTTAGGCTGTATAAAGTTTATGCACCCGAATATCTCTTTTTTACAAAAGTAAGAATACTATGGTTGTTTGATTATTGCTTTTCTAGAGTTATGATATGATTACGAATGTCCCCCTCCAGTCTTAGAAATCAGGCATGTTCGTCAATGATAGGGCCACTAATAAATAGGTTTGACTCCTGTAAAGAGATAAAGAAAACCTAATATTTAGTAGTGGCCCCGTAATCATTGACGACTGGGGCCCTCCCGACCATCCCCTTCCCATTCGTTGATGTATTAAGGATTTTGGTTTACTTGATATGTCAGTGAAGGAAGAATGACGCCTGAATCAGCGTCTGGTCAAAGATCCACACAAGTACATCTACGATATGATGGAAAGCTTATTGGATAGGTTATTCTATTTTCATTTGTTTCTTTTTTTATTTTTACGAAGTTTTTTTCGTAGTGAGAACCCAATTCATAATGACTGAAGCCATGAGTGAGGTCGCGTGCACTCATGATGAAGGCTCCTCAGATTTTAAATGCTCTGCGCGGTAGATTCAAACTACGGCGGATTAGTGTTTGAAGAGGATGCCTTATGTAATAGGCATGTTATTCAATGATTACGGGGCCACTACTAAATATTAGGTTTTCTTTATCTCCTTACAGGAGTCAAACCTATAATACTGGAGACCATCAATGTTACTTATAGATTCATATTCACTGTTAGATTTATTACTGGTAGCTCTGGTGCACAAGTAATAGTTCACAGACTAGATTAGACACACGTATTTTAGAGCACGGGAATTCTAGTAACCTCAGGGGGGTACTGATCTAAGTTTTATATTCTTATGGCAGAAATACGTAGAACACAAATCAGTGGGCGAACGTTAGATATCACTAGGGTTTTACTCCTATGTAGTAATATCTGGATAAAGGTAATTATGAGAGTTAATGTCGCCTGTTAATTAATAAACACTGATACGCTTAGCACTTCCCAACTGGAATGGTTATATATGAATTACACTGGGCAAAGTTATAGCCACTTCATAGAAATATTAATAAGTGAATCTCTAAATAGCACTGTAACAATGTAGTACTGATAGAGTGAATCTTGGGTAGTATTTGATTGGTCTGGTCCTGGTTATCTTGCGTCCGTGATGTTGGGGGCTAACGACTGGTTCCGCGGCCGTCCAGGGTGTCCATATGTAGGAAGTTCTCAAGTACGTGGACAGGTCCTTCTATCCAAATCTGCCACGGAGTCTGCCAGCTCTGGAACTCACTTCTCATCAACCAACAAGGATAGAGCTCGAGTTTAACTCTGGTGACCAACCTGGGTTGGTGTCTATCTTTCAACTGATTTTACTGGGGGCTGGAGCTGGGTTTATAGGCTCGGTTTTGGGCCCTGTAGGCCATAGGGATCTCGAGTCTTATGGACTTATTTGAGCTCTCAATAGATACGGGGACTAGGTAAGGTGGTGATTACTGTTGTGGCACATGGCTATAGGAAGCCTTCATAATATGATATAACTGAGCCTTAGTAAGAGGTACTATTTTGGCTATACTGGAAGTATTTAGGGGAGAGAGACTGGATCTACTTTGCGAGGAGGATGGGGACAGCTGTGATAGGAGCGTCTCTCTTAGATTGTTCAATCTTCATTCTATGGTATAGCTGAGGTGCTAATTTAGTGATCAGAGTATGCAAGAAAGGTAAATGGTTTATTGTGAGTTAATAGAGGTTAGTAAAGGTGTTAGTTCATTGATAGGAAGAATTCCTGTGCTACCTGGCAATGACCCGGAAGTCAAAACAAGGGTCAGGTATACCTCCGCAGGGGTGGGGGTCTCCCTCCTCGGGTGGGTAAAAAGGGGTTGCTGGGCGCCCTCTCTCTGGGATGGTCGTCCGGCGGCTGTGGCTAGGGGCTTGCCATATCACAAGTGTTTGTAATAACCCTCTGTTTATGAGACAGATGTGGGTGTCCTTAATACCAAAACCGAAGGTGCCTTGGCTAGCTGGTTTTACTCGGTTGGTTGTTAATTGTATGGTTTGCTGGATGTGGTGGAGACTGGGTTGCTAACTCTGCCACATTTATCTGGAAGTATGGCAATAGAAGTTAGTTACTGGCGAGGCGGCTAGCCTCACACCGACGACCATTGGGTGCAGGGTTGTGAATGGGTTGTAAGGGAATAGATGGCATGCAAGGGGTTAGTAAAGTTCTAATGTTGTTCCGGCCTACTAAGGGAAGGTAGGCTGGATAGGAGTATATATATAAAAGGTTGGAGAGCGTTAGCAACGGAAAAACCAAGGATCTTCAAGAGGTATGAGGGAGAGGCTAGGTCGGACAAGAGTCGAGGAGCGCGGGGTGTTAATGAGAGGGGGGGAAGTTCAGGGGGGCTACGTGGAAAATGTGACCCTAAGGTCTCCGGGCGTGGGGGTGGCATTAGGCTACTGTTGATTTTGGAGTTTGAAAGGACAGTGAAAGTACGTTAGCCAAATGCTACCGGGGGATGCAACTAGGGGGTGGTATATGAGTCTGGAAAAGATAGAATCATGTGGACTGTGGGGCTGTGGGGGAGAAGGAGGTTAACTGTAGGTGTGTGCCTGACTGTGGATAAAGTAGGGAAAAACATGGTGTATTATTACTCGTCAAGACGAGGGGTTATGGACACTATTAGTTGGCACAAGTTTTTGTATGTCTAGTTGTCCCTGGGAACTGCGTTTTCTATGAAATATAGACCAAAGAAAAGCGGCAGTTCGTAGGGGTACTTCGTTATTGTTTCGAGGTACTATGATAGATACTGGTAACAAAGGTTATCTATACAATCTCTGGTTGGGGTAAGCATTAAGTTATAGCATGGTGGCTAACATCTGTAGTCATGGCTGTCTAGGTCTTACGAGGGCAATGGTTCTATATCACTGGTGTACCCATGGGTATCTTAACCCGTGGAGCCCCGGCTAGTTTTGTAATGTTTGCGCACCAGAACCCGGCCGGTTTTCAAAAAATGGTTTTATTCCAGAAACAATAGCGAATGGGTTAGGAATGAAGGAAAAACCACGAAAAACTGCTCAAAAAGCTTAAAAAATGGTCCTACAGAGCCCCCGAAAATGGGTTTTACAAGAGTAAAAAATTGAAGGCAATTATCCCCAAAAAACAGGTTATTGAGCGCTCGCGCGCACGCACGTGGACTTTAAGAGTTTTCAACCATCTGCACGGTTGCGTGGGATACGTACACAGTTCCCATACAAATCTGAGCCCTCTTGAGTGGCTACACCTGAGGTTACGGTCGGCGCAATTAGGGTGACGCGTCAGGCGCGTCTGTGGGGCTGTGCGTTACATACATCGCCGACGCGTCAGACGCGTCGCTGGGGCTGTACGGGTTAATCTCTTATTAATTCGGACATGGGGTTTTAACATCTACTTCTCGGATGGAAGAACATACATAGATATGGCTGTCCGATTGGTTGGCATTGGCTCAACCTAGGGACAGGGCATGGGTGTTTTTAATATGACTGTATATTCCTGTTCATCATCATGTAGGTAGAGTCGGGCGGGTAAGAGGTGTAGGACACGAAGCAAAATGGAGTAGTGTGGACTGTGGATACGAAGGAGGTGAGTGGAAGACGTATAACAATTGTGGAAAAGTAAATGGAAAAGATGAACACAATGGCGGATAAAGATAATTAACCTAAGGATTGAATACATAGATTTATGGGGGCGATTGGTCTTCAGAAACTTAGTCTGGCAAGACAAGGTATTTTAGGGTATGTTGATATTAATACTTAACCTAAGGATTGAATACATAGATTTATGGGGGCGATTGGTCTTCAGAAACTTAGTCTGGCAAGACAAGGTATTTTAGGGTATGTTGATATTAATATTTAACCTAAGGATTGAATACATAGATTTATGGGGGCGATTGATCTTCAGAAACTTAGTCTGGCAAGACAAGGTATTTTAGGGTATGTTGATATTACTATCCTAAACTTAGGGACAGAGCATGGGTGTATTAACTTTAAGGTGTATTTGTTCGTCATCATGTAGGTAGAGGTGTAGGACACGAGGGGTAGTGTATGTGAGGTGTGGAAAAAAGGTCAGTGTTTAGAAGGGGTAGGCAGGTGTGGTTTGGAGCTGCTTAGCCCTGCGGGCCTCGGCCTGTCTGAACTGGTTGGCTCGGTCAGCTGGTCCTTTCGTTCTGTGGACCTTTCTTTCGGGTGTTTCTGTGTGGTGTTCGCTCGTGGCTTCTGTGGTGGGCTTCTCGTTCTGGGGCATTTTAATACTTGCCACCGTAGCCTCCCTTTTCAAAAAATATGATTTTAAGCTACGAACCAACCTTCAGTTGGGCCCCTTTTTAGTCTCACTCCGGTCCTTTTTAGGTCGGTTAGTGTTAGACTGGGCTTAATTATATCTCCGGTCACTAGGAGATCCCTGTGTACTATTTGAAGTCCGGGGGGTAGCAGAGTATAGGCGGAGGTTGGGGGCCTCATTTGTATATCTTTTATTTGTGCCTACTCTGCCGGAGTTCTCTAGTTTATATCTACGAGGCTCCGGGTATTTTTGCCTACCATTTTGCTTTTACTACAAGGTGCTTTTGTCATACACCTCACCCCATTCTTCCACTCCGAGATTTTTTCCGGTGGTACACTGTCATAGCCTTATCTCAGGGGCTCCAAAGTTAAGAGCCTGTTCCCTCACCAGTTTTTATTAACTCCGGTTCACAAACACCGAGTGCTACTATAGCTCCGAGTGCATTTATGTCAAAATTCATATTTTACTCCGGTTCACTACAGACAGTATCTCCGAGTACTCTAACCCCTAAAGAGAATACATACTCCGGTTTCCATATACCGAGTTGTATACCACTCTAACTCCGGGTATTCAACAAAAGCGTCTTAACTCCGGTTCTCAAACACCGAGTTCTACCAACATAACTCTGAGTATCCCTTAGCGAGAACATATCTCCGGTTCCTATATAACTTCTAACTCCGGGTATACAACAATAGTGACTTCACTCCGAGTCCCAGAAAACTCCGAGTAGTCTAATATTGTCAATTAACTCCGGTTCCCAGACACCGAGTTCTGTCAACCAACTCGTATTCAAACGATATTAACTTATTTCCGGTTCCAGACACCGAGTTATACCAATAGACCTACCGAGTCCTACTAGCACACTCCAGGTAGGCCTGTTCAATTATTATTCAAGTTGGCAGTCCTAGATGACGAAGTTCAAATTGGTAATTAATAGAATCACCTTCAAGAACTTTTTACAATACTTGTATATTATGCTTAGTATAGTACTAGAGATAACTCAATTTTAACAAAGTCCCGAGTAAAACTTCATTCACTCAGTATTACTGATAATGTCTATACTCATTCAGAGTGGGACAAAAGGTGCACTACACTTTCCAATCCTAAATTATGGTACAAGGTTGTAGGATTAGTCCTACCCTTTATTAAGAACAGTATTTCAATACCATAGTTACCCTGTTCATTCATGCACCATATAGGTTAGGAGGATTAATAATTTAGCCGTCCGGCTGGCTTATTTGATAGCGTGCCTGATAACCATCTGGCAGGTCTCGCCTTTCAATCCCCTCTCAGATTGAAAAGTTTTCAGGGATATAGCCGTCGGTTACCACCTCCCCACGAGCAAGAGGGATGGGTAATAGTCAATGGTAGACTAAAGAAAGCCAAGCGCCGGTGAATCCTCGAAGGAGGAGAACGGGCGCTATATAAGTAACCTGACGATTATTATTGTTATTATAATTATTAACTTTTATTCCCAATCAAAGGCGGTACAAAATTAAAGAGATATCTCTTTCCTTAGGCCAAGTATATACATGGACACGGTTAACCGGTTGGTTCTTATCCATTGGTTTTACACAGATTTTACTGTTTTACCTACTATTAGTAGATTTAAAAAAAAAAAAAAAAAAAAAAAATTACAAAGAATCCCACATTATCGACAATAAACATTTCATATTTTAGGCTCCGGACCAACTCTCGAGTTGGTCAAGGACCCCAATGGAAATACGCCTAACGGCCTTATTGGGCTATACTTAGTTGGAATTATGCAAAGCTGGTACATGTCATATTTGTAACATACTATGTGGTACCAACTCGGTAAATTGCTAACTGAATAAATAATAATATTATTATTATTAATAATTCATTGAACCTCCCTCCGGTCCCACTTTGGGTCGGCGAGTGTCTGGGTCTGGGGCTCTTTTACATATCTTCGATCACTAGAAGACCACCACATTCTCTCTGAGTCAGGGTTTTAGCAGAGTAGGCTGAGAGAGGGACCGTCTTAGATATTTATAACATTGCCTTCTCTGCCGGAGTTCCACAAGTCTCATACTAGAGCTCTCCAATTAGATATTTTTCTCTATCATTTATTACGGAATAGGTTTTGTTCACTCTATTTCCGTCCGAATCTTGAGTCCTCCATACCAGTCCGAGAAGACTATTAGGTACTTAGTAAATTTTACCCCCGCACCTATTAAACAACACAGAGTCATTCCGTCAGTCATTACCGAGTAATTTCTTTACCCCGAGTCCTCATACTACAAAGGACAACACTGGGAATTAATTTTCCATCTGGCAATTCCCAAGTAATATTTTCCCCAAGTCCCCACTATAACAGAGGTCACTTCTTTAGGGTCTACTTAACCAGTATAGTAATGATTCATTAGCTTGTTTTCCTTATGCCTCAGCACAACATGCTAGAGTTCTGGGTATCCCTAGCACCAACCATTCCTTTTAATAAATTGTTCGACTAGGGTCTGTTTTAAAAAACCTGACAGAACCGATACAGTCAATTGCTATCTTACCTTTACACAACTGGTTGTTCCGGTCCCACTTTGGGTCGGCTAACACTTAGTCCGGAGCTCTAATAATGACACCTCCAGTCAGTAGGAGTTCCCCGCGTTCTCTATGAGTCCGGGTTGCAGAGGAAGGGAGTCTCTTAGATAACTATTCATTACCTACTTCGCCGGAGTTCCACATTCACATACCAGAATTCTCCAGGTAGATAATTTTATCTATCCTTTATTACAGAATAACTTTCACGGGGCTCAATCAACCATTTCCCCATACACCTCTTAATCACACAGGGTTATTCTGGCAATTTGGCTGAGTCAGATCCTTGACGAGGATATTTCTTAGGAACAAAAGGTTGGGGAAGGACTTTACACTCTCAGATAAACGACCCATAGGCGATTATCCAACCTTTTGGTTTTATTATGTTCTCTCCACCAACATACTTTACTCCTAAACTCGGTTAATGAAATTAACAAACACATGTGGCAGTCCGGGGATTCGAACCTAGGCTGCTCACACTGAAAATCACCACACTTATGCATTGCACCACAAAGACAGTTTTACAAGACAACTCACTCACACTAATGAGGAGTAGCAGATCCTATTCGTGACACATACTCTAGGGCAAAATTATCACACATAAGAGAAGTCTATCTTTGCAAAACCCTTCGGACAGTAGGAGAGGTCAGAACAGCCCTTTTCATGACGTCCAAAGCACGTCAAGACCTCCGTATCTTTCTATCTAAAAAACTCTGCCCAAAGACATCAAGACTAGAATCTTGATCTCTCCATCTATTCTAACAGATTAACAACCACAAATACTTGGTCTGAAGTATCAGCACTACTTTTTATAACCGTCTCTAAGGTTCTCTCGTGTTAACTTTATTAGATTCAGATCTCAACGACACTCAACAGGCCACAGTATTCGGGACAGACTGGTTAATTCATCCCCAGACAACAAATTAGACAGACTCAGACACACCAACAACAACAGTCTGACCTTTCAAGAGCACATACCGGTTCAAGGACCTAACTTAGTTCATCTTAGCCTTGCATCACATTATATCGCAAGGCACAAAGCATAAAGCATAGTCTGTTTTGGGACTGGGAGAGACGACCGTTCTTTCGTAAGTACGTATACAACGTCTCATACCAGTAAAGGTGCCAACACTCGTAAAAGCGATGCTTCAGTGAGGAATTTGAGTGAACATTCCTCCCACATCAAAAGTTTTCTGTCTCACTTAGTTCTAGTACCAAAACGACATAGCCTACAGTTCAGACCAGTCATAGAATTATCAATCCTCAATAAGTTTATGGTAAACCACTTTTTCGTGATGATAACAATACAACAAATATCACAGCCCTACGTCTGAATAGTAAAGTGGGAACCCTAGGTTTACCTCAGTTGGGAAACCCTATCACACAACATACAACATCAAATACTTGACTACTACAAGTATGCAAGACAGTACATACAAAAAACAATTCCAAACGGCTGTGGGAGTCGTTAACCCTCTCACGACCATATGATGCAGAGGTTGCCAAATTAGCAATAAGAAATAGAGTTCTCTCACTCTTATAATTACCTCTCCAAATGAGTTTTCTGCCCACAGCTAACTCAAAGACAACTGCAGAGGTTAAAGTAACTAAACTAAAGGTTTCTAAATACCCCTGATGGTAACAAGACTTTAAAGTATCCCCAATAGGCTCAAAATTGCGTCAAGGACGTGAGAGGGTTAATAGGGTCAAAATATTGGGTTCAGCTACCTGTTCCGTTGGACAAACTTCGCCTGAATCCTTACATCAGGCTAGACAACAGAGCTTTTCCGAGTCAATCAACCTCATACCCTAATTACATTCCCTCAGCATTTTATCAGACTTCTAAGCTTCTGGATAAGACCTGAGACCTCTTCCCTGACAGCCCTCTAGTCAGAACCGCCACCATCAGTGGGGGTCGTCTTGGACAAAGCGGGAGCCCCGAGCTGGAGTTACCAATCGTCAGACGGTCGCCAGACACAAAGTCGCTAGACCTCTCTCAATCTCTATCACTTAAATACAAAGGAACTAGTTGTCCCTCGATTTTCCTGAAAAATCAGGCCCTTGCACTCCAACACAGAGTACAATAATAGCCTTTCACATGGACAACACATCAGCCGTGTCCTGTATCAACAGGCAGGGCCCAACGAAATCTCACACGCCCCTGAGATTGTCGGAGTTAATATTTGTCCTTACTCTTCATTACCATATCACAATTCAAGCAGTTTACCTACCAAGCAAGGCGAATCTGTAGGCGGACACCTTATCTCGGGAGAAGGGTACCCTAGTCGAATAGACAATCACTCAGACGGTATTCCACAACTTGATAAGGCCGTTCCATCCACAGGTAAATCTCGTTAATTCACACCAATCGACAAAATTCCTCCGGCTTCTGACCTTCTGGCACGAGATCCAAGCGAGCGGAACAGATGTAATTTGGAACAAGTGGTTATCGATATACCTCTTTCCTCCTCCGGACACACACGAATATCCAAAGTTTTGCAACATATCCACTTAATTCAGGGTCAAGGGTGCCTTATAACGCCAGTCTGGTCAACACATGTGTAGTTCATTCATCTGTCTCTCGAATGTCCCATTCCAATACCATTTCCAACGTCTTGTTTCCACTTAGAGCGGATTAGCAACCTACAGACTGGTCTACATTTAGCTTTATGGATATTTTCAAAGTCAAATGGCGGAGCTCTTATGATTAAGCTGTTCACGACAAATTAACCAAACAGTTTACGCCTTCCACTATTAAACAGTAGGAATTACATCGGAAACAATTTACCACGTATATTGTAGAGTCTGTCCAACACATAACTTCAGTCAGTTTATTTTTAAAGTACTTCAATTACTCTTTTGAAGACAAACAACTGTCAATTTACACACTATACAATCAATTCTCAGCCATTAAAGAATCGTTCTTTGATTCCACTGGCTTCCGACTTACCCCTCAACAAGTTCAAAGGAGTTTTTCTTACAACTTGGTTTTAGTTACGAAATATTTTCAAAACCAAATGGCTAAATTCTTATGACCAAGCCGTTCACGACAAATTAACCAAACAATTTACACCTTCCACAATTAGACAGTATGAGTCACATTGGAAACAATTTACAACGTGGATTGTAGAATCCAACCAACAAAGTGCCTCAGTAAGTTTAATTTTAAAATACTTAAATTACCTTTTCGAAGACAAACACCTATCAGTTAACACACTTCGCAATCACCTCTCAGCCATTAAAGACCTTACTGGCCTTAGACTCCCACCTAAGTATGAAGGAGGTTTTATTACGGCTTGTTTTAAAATTACGAACTCCAGCGAGACAGATTCTACCTCAGTGGTTTCTGGGCAAAGTGTTAAATCTATTAAGTACTAAACCTTACACGGTCAACCCCTCTTATGACAAGTTATTATCTAAATGTGTTTTCTTAATTTCGTTAGCAACAACACATAGTGTCCGAACTTGCGGCCATGGCTAGAGCTGCGAACTGCTTACAATTTATAGATCTGAGTGCTGTTACCCTCACACCAACTCCTGATTTCATAGCCAAGAATGAAAGAGAAGACCATATATATTCTCACCTTTTGATATAATGGCCCTCAAACAAAAGAATAAACATCAGGCACTAGGCCCAGTGTTGGCTTTGTATAAGTATGTACAACCAACTACACCCTTACACCCTTATCATTTATGGATCTCTTCACATGGCAAATCAAGGTTATCTAAACGACAGCTTGCTTCAATTCTAGTGGACGTTATCAAAACAGCCATCCGTCAACAGTAACAAGGGCCCATGATGTGAGAAAGTGGGCCACGACAGTCAGATTTTTTAACAATTACTCTATCCAAGACATTAAGCAAACAAGAGTCTGGTCATCTCACCACACATTTTTATCCAAATATCTTTCAGTTCATTTGAAGAGACCCACTGTGCCATGCATAGCCATGAGATTTAGGCATAAGCATAACTGATCTCTGTTTATTGCAATAATGACATGTTTTATGTTACAAGTACGTGTGAGGTTCACCAAGTACTGACTACAGTACTTTTAGGAGTTTTGGACAAAACAGAGGGGGGGGGGGGAGGTCGGAACTGGAGAACCTCTAACAAGTGTTGTTGAATGTTAATATTAGTAAGATTGATAATCTCTAAGGGTTAATTTCTAATACAGGATATTAGATTAATAAATACACAAAATTCTTTTTTTTGGTGAGTTTAATAAGTATGAATAGATTTTCCTTTTTACAAATCATTGTAGTACTATAGTATGTACAATTCTTATGTGTTACAATATTTAGTGGTTATTTTATTAAGTTTTACTGCATCCTTATCTTTATCTACCTTTCTATCGCTTCCTAAGGCTTACTTAGAAACCCTGCCTTTATACTTTACACTTTTTCTTAATTCTAGTTATTTAATTACAACAGTGCGAGCCGAGCCGTTAGTTTTGGTTCTCTTCAGTCTTTGACGTTGAGCATGAGATGTCCCAACCACCGATCTTGGTATTCTTAGGCTCTCACGTCATTGACGGAGAGAACCATTACTAAATTACGGGTTTGACAACCCGAAGGGAAGGAAGGAAAACTAACTATTTAGTAATGGTTCCGTAGTCAATGACGTAAAGCGGCCCTCCCTCCTCCCTCTTCCCATGCACATGCGCAACTTTGTACTATGAAGGACGTATAAACCCAGCGTGACCAGCTGGGGGACGCGTGCAAGGGAAGGACTGTATAACGGCACACTAGTTGATTTAGTAAGACAACATTCATAGATTCTAATCTTTACTCATAAAAAATCTCTTTCTTTTTCTAATGGTTTCCTTTTTTAATGACGTTCTCTGGGAACTAAGTAAAGGGTTTCACCCTAGGATGTACTTTTTATATATTTGGGTCGGGTTATGCTTTCTCCGGGACCCTCACGGGGGTCTCCGGGGAGCCCTTATATATATAAGGCTCTCACGTCATTGACTACGGAACCATTACTAAATAATTAGTTTTCCTTCCTTCCCTTCGGCTTGTCAAACCCGTAATACTTAGTGTATTTATCGAGAAAGAGTATAACAAGATTAACAGTGGAAATTAGTCAAAATACCTATATATAAAAAGTAATATTCCAGAAACAGTGGATCTATCTATCTATCTATTGCCGGACGCCTTACTCCCCTTACGAGGGTGGCCATACACAGAATGCCCCCAAGCGGACCTATTCCCTGTGAGAGGGACAACCTGAGCCAGTTTAGTGAAGGACTTACAGGATTGACCACTCAATTTAGGATCCGTCCAACTCCGAGGCCCTCTGTGTATCTTGTTAGCACTATTTTTCTACAGTGATGTTCGGCTAATCCATCCACTAACCTGCCTTACCCTTAGGTAAACAGTATGGATTTGTATCAGGTTTATTCCCCTAGATGAGTTGCCGACCAAGGCTAACGAGTCCCATCCACCCGGTGGATACTACGAGCTTATGCAAAAAGCGAGAGAAAGAAAGTACTAAGTGAAGCCCAAATAAATCAGGCAAGTACTGATAATAATTCTGGTAAAGAAAATAACAAATAAATTCAAGTTAACTTATGCATAAGCACCATAGTGAATTAACTCAAAGAAAATAATTACGTTCAGCTTCCAACCCAGAATAACTCTACGCAGGTGAAAACCAAAAGTTTGTAGCCTATATACAGTATAATCACCACGTAGCCTGTATAAGCGCAAGTGTAAATCCTCGATTGAAAGGAGTGCATTCTTATCTCTGAAATAAATACAGGACAAGTGTAATCTTTCAATTAGAAAGCGGTCCACAATACTCACCTAGATATTGCATAAAATAACCCGGTCTTACAAGTCAGACGTAGTGGAGCCTCATTCGTGCATCTATTATTGTTGTTCTTAACCATTTTGTTCATTAGGTTTTCTTTATCTCCTTACAGGAGTCAAACCTATAATTTATTAGTGGCCCCTCCATCATTGACGAACATGCCTGATCTCCAAGACTGGAGGGGGACATTCGTAATCATATCATAACTCTAGAAAAGCAGATAATCAAACAACCACATAGTATTCTTACTTTTGTAAAAAAGAGATATTCGGGTGCATAAACTTTATACAGCCTAAATCTTCAAAAAGGGGTACAAGCAGGAGCGTGCTTCAAAGAAGCCTGCTTGAAAAAGGGTTAACTCTGAGACTCTGTGCACAGATCTGCTAGTTAAGAAGGCACCCCACTTAAAGTAAGTGGTGAAAACTAAAAACTTATAAGTTTACATGTGCACATATAAACCCCATTAACTGGTGGATATATTCCTAAAAATATAACCAAACATAAATTAATTCTTGTACATTCGTAGAAGTACTGAACTCGGGTACTTATGCAGAAGTAATTACTGCAAAAGTAAAAGTCGTAGTTGCCACTACCGAGATTTCTCAAAAATCTATTGCTTCACAGCCAAAGCTACTTACAACAAGAATTGTCGTAACACTACTATTGGCCTTTAGCACAATTTCCTGCAATGAATACTACAGAGAAATTTTATAATACAATGCCTACAACCAGTATCACAGCTCGTATGTTCCGAACACATACTCCGGAGGGGTCTAGGGTGTCCTATGTCACACTGACTGCACCCTTCCCCCCCTTTTTCTTGAAATTAAACAAAACGTGACGAAAAGGGCCACCTAGACCCTCTGCCGTAAAGCTATACATGGCAAGGAAGGTTTGTCCAGAGCTACTGAAAGGTATCGAGGCAAAAACTCCTGATTAGAGGCCCACAACTGTGTGGACGTAATAACTTCCACCGAAAGATTATTAAGGAAACGTAAAGGGACTGTCCCCTTGCGTAAATCGTGGGTCTTACCCACAACGCCGGGATGCTTCTCTTTAAAGTCCTCGACCAAGAGAGAAGCCAGTGTACGCTCCATCAATCGTTCACCCGGACTTGCGACCCATAAAGCACCCTGGTGATTTAGAGGTGCCACTCTTAAATATTTGGTCAGAGCTTGCACTGGGCAAAAAAGATGGTGCACCTTTCCCCTGTTTAACGCCGGCACCGTGAACTCTGAAAACACGTGTTCACTGTGCTCAATCTCGGCTATGAATCCTGGGGAAAGTGCAATGTGAATACACTCATGAAGCCTATCAAACCTGAGGCAATTAGGTGCGTTGCTCATCGCCGCCAGCTCAGATACTCTGTTCCCGGTAGCCAAAGCCATAAGGAATACTGCCCTTTTGTAAAATCTGCAGTCTTTGGTACATACGGGAACGAGAATAACGACGATGCTTTGTCCAGAGACCATGTAGGCCTGAGCTGACGGGGAGGTGGGCGGAGTTTAAAACCTGCCCACATAAATCACTTTCAGATAAATGTTTCTGCATGAACAGATAAATTAAATAATAAGCAACCAACGCCACCGAGGGCACAGTTTGTTTTGTTCTAAGAATCCGAGACGTAAAAGCTTTCCAATGCGATTGAAACTGTCGCTTTGTAGACAGGGTATATTGATTCGTGAATATCTTGGTCACGTCGCTACCATAAGATGCTAGCCACTTGGCCTCCTGAATGTCCATAATGAACAAGTCCGCGAGGTTTCTAGGTTGCCAATTGTGTTCTAAGTGGAACAACCCGACCAGGAGGGACACTGGGTGCGGGCACCACGTGTTCAAATGCTGGTACCACACTGCGCCGGCCACAGGGGCGCGATTAGCGAGACTACGCCTCGCTAATCCTGTAGTTTGTTGACTACGTGGCACATTAGAGACGCGTCTGGCGGCGGAAAAGAGATAAATGGAACTCAACCTGTTCTCGTCCGTCATCAGAGCGTCAGGTCCGCCCGCCGGCTGTCCCTCGCTTGCGAGCTCGGTATACTCCCTGAACGGGAGCCCTCGACCGAGTCCCGTAAAGGTTTATGATAATTAAAAGCTCCCATAGCTCATTAATACATTGAAAGCAGAGCTGGTGAGCAAAATCATAAAGCATACTAATTAATTTAATTTATATTTTAATTGTATTAAAATAAATTACTATAAATAAACACAATATTATCATAATATAATCATAGAAAATATATATGTTTATTATGATTCAGCTATTAAATTATTTCATTAACAAATAAAAATAAGATAGGGCTACCTGAGCTTAACGGCGTTGAACATACAGCAATGAGAGGTTCAAGTACCGACACGACAGAGACTGGGGGAAAACTACCCCGCCCCCGGGAACTACCTGGTCACCTGGTGCAACACCGGTAATCCGCCCTGGAAAGAGAATTTTCCGGGGATTAATGCTCATAGGGTTACACCCAAAAAACGGTACAAAATATGTGCCTCAAAACCGCCGGTCAACGAACCGTAGCACTCCACCACTAGTTTTCGTTGTCCTTTAGTATCACATTAAAGATTTCAGCATATCTTTACCTGTCCAGAAGATTTAAGCATATCTTCTGAATCCTCATAAAGATGAAGCATATCTTTATTAAAGATGAAGTCTTTCAAGTATCCCTTTACACTCGAAACACTAGTAAGATTCCGGCATCTTTTTATCCCATAAAAAGTCTAAGCCTATCTTAATCTCTAATCTGGCGTCACCCAGAAGCCCTTATAGATCGCCGTCTTGAAGGCCGTGATACCCTATTGTATCAATCAATTGTTTGGCAAATTATCGCAAATTGCAAATCAGTTAATATAACCACCCGAAGGTACAACCGCCGGGTTTTATATACAAGGACCCCAATGGAAATACGCCTAACGGCCTTATTGGGCTATCCTTAGTTGGAATTATGCAAGGCTGGTACATGTCATATTTATAACATACTATGTGGTACCAACTCTGTAAATTGCTAACTGAATAAATATTATTATTATTATTATTATTATTATTATTATTATTATTAATGTCAAACCAATTATACCTGCCCCAGACCTCTTTGTAAAAAGGTCGCCGGGAGGTAAAGACCAAACAAACAGACAGCATTGTTTCAATGGCTTTGAAAAGCAGAGAAAACCAAGGCCAACAGGTGTCAGCCTGATCACCTAGAAAACTGAGTGGAGCCCCCCTCGACGGGAATAACTCAGGAAGCCTGATCCCAGGCTCGACCATAGAAAACGCAGTTTCTGATGAGCCCTCAAGCGACCAAACTCGTCGGGGTAACTTACCTATTTTAGCCATCCTGACTAAAACTCGGTAAACAAAAACGGTGTTCTCGGAGCAACGAGAAAAACGCCGGAAAGGTAACCCACACTAAACTATACATTACAGGAGGGAGTAATGCATAAAGCAATGAATAACACAGGAAGCCTGCTCCCAGGCTCGACCACAGAAAACGCAGTTTCTTATGAGCCCTCAAGCGACCAAACTCGTCGGGGTAACTTACCTATTTTGAGCCATCCTGACTAAAACTCGGTAAACAAAAACGGTGTTCTCGGAGCAACGAGAAAAAATGCCGGAAAGGTAACCTACACCAAACGAGACATTTTAATACATTTTATACAAAGGGTGTGTGCAAAAATAGGGATACCTGAACAGGAGGGCGTAATGCATAAAGCAAAAACCGGGGCAAAGGTAGCCATGACAGAGACTGGTGGGATAATTACTCCAGGTTCTGCATAGACCCGCCGGGACCCAGCTCTGGAAAAAAAGAAAATTTCCAGGAATTAATGCTCATAAGGTTAACCCAAACATGTTCGCACACAAGTGTTAAATAACCCGCCGGGTAACGAGACGTAATACTCAACGACGACAGCTCGCTACGCGGTGGGGTTTTCCTAAGTAAAAGATTTCAGAATATCTTAATTTGTCCAAAAGATTTATGAATACCCTCTGACATAATATATAAAGACCAGCATGGCGTTTATAACTGATGAAGTCTTTCCGGTGGTGTTTGTTTCAAGATTCAATTTTGGAAAAAAAAAACTAAAAAAGACGCCGGCCCCCGAATTATCTCGTAGATCAAAAACTGGGAAGCCTGACAAATATACGAGATCTAACTTCTCCCGAAGTATCTTTTTAGATCGCCGTATGTTGAAGGCGGCGATACAAAACGTATCCCTCAATTGTCTGGTTAACTAACTGAATTGTAAATTCGTTATTCCCATCCCTCCAAGGAGCACCCGCCGGGTGTGAATATTAGTTTTAAAAAACGTTAACCCCAATTGTGCCCTCAAGCGCCGTATGTTGAAGGAGGCGATACACAATGCATCCCTCAATTGTCTGGTCAACTAAACTGAATTTTGCAAATACGGGCATCCCACCCTTCCAGGTTGCACCTGCCGGGTGATTTAAAGTTTAAAAGTTAACACCAAATGTTCCGAACCCCACTTCTTTGTAAAAGATCGCCGGGGAGGAAATACAAAGATCGCGAATTGCAAATCAGTCAATATAACCACCCAAAGGTACAACCGCCGGGTTTTATATGCAATGTCAAACCAATTGTACCTGCCCCAGACCTCTTTGTAAAAAGGTCGCCGGGAGGGAAAGACTAAACAAACAAACGGCATTGTTTCAATGGCTTATTAAAGATTTCATCATATCTTTCACCTGTCCAAAAGAATTAAGAATAACTTCTTAATCCTCATAAAGATGAAGCATATCTTTATTAAAGATGAAGTCTTTCAAGTATCCCTTTACACTTGAGACACTAGTAAAATTCAGGCATCTTTTTATCCCATAAAAAGTCTAAGCCTATCTTAATCTCTAATCCGGCTTCTCCCAGAAGCCCTCATAGATCGCCGTCTTGAAGGCCGTGATACCCTATTGTATCAATCAATTGTTTGGCAAATTATCTCGAATCGCAAATCCGTTAATATAACCACCCGAAGGTACAACCGCCGGGTTTTATATGCAATGTCAAACCAATTATACCTGCCCCAGACCTCTTTGTAAAAAGGTCGCCGGGAGGTAAAGACCAAACAAACAGACAGCATTGTTTCAATGGCTTTGAAAAGCAGAGAAAACCAAGTCCAACAGGTATCAGCCTGATCACCTAGAAAACTGTGTGGAGCCCCCCTCGACGGGAATAAACCAGGAAGCCTGATCCCAGGCTCGACCATAGAAAACGCAGTTTCTGATGAGCCCTCAAGCGACCAAACTCGTCGGGGTAACTTACCTATTTTAACCATCCTGACTAAAACTCGGTAAACAAAAACGGTGTTCTCGGAGCAACGAGAAAAACGCCGGAAAGGTAACCCACACTAAACTTATACATTACAGGAGGGCGTAATGCATAAAGCAATGAATAACACAGGAAGCCTGATCCCAGGCTCGACCACAGAAAATGCAGTTTCTTATGAGCCCTCAAGCGACCAAACTCGTCGGGGTAACTTACCTATTTTGAGCCATCCTGACTAAAACTCGGTAAACAAAAACGGTGTTCTCGGAGCAACGAGAAAAAACGCCGGAAAGGTAGCCCACACCAAACGAGACATTTTAACACATTTTATACAAAGGGTGTGCGCAAAAATAGGGATACCTGAACAGGAGGGCGTAATGCATAAAGCAAAAACCGGGGCAAAGGTAGCCATGACAGAGACTGGTGGGATAATTACTCCAGGTTCTGCATAGACCCGCCGGGACCCAGCTCTGGAAAAAAAGAAAATTTCCAGGAATTAATGCTCATAAGGTTAACCCAAACATGTTCGCACACAAGTGTTAAATAACCCGCCGGGTAACGAGACGTAATACTCAACGACGACAGCTCGCTACGCGGTGGGGTTTCCTAAGTAAAAGATTTCAGAATATCTTAATTTGTCCAAAAGATTTATGAATACCCTCTGACATAATATATAAAGACCAGCATGGCGTTTATAACTGATGAAGTCTTTCCGGTGGTGTTTGTTTCAAGATTCAATTTTGGAAAAAAAAAACTAAAAAAGACGCCGGCCCCCGAATTATCTCGTAGATCAAAAACTGGGAAGCCTGACAAATATACGAGATCTAACTTCTCCCGAAGTATCTTTTTAGATCGCCGTATGTTGAAGGCGGCGATACAAAACGTATCCCTCAATTGTCTGGTTAACTAACTGAATTGTAAATTCGTTATTCCCATCCCTCCAAGGAGCACCCGCCGGTGTGAATATTAGTTTTAAAAAACGTTAACCCCAATTGTGCCCTCAAGCGCCGTATGTTGAAGGAGGCGATACACAATGCATCCCTCAATTGTCTGGTCAACTAAACTGAATTTTGCAAATACGGGCATCCCACCCTTCCAGGTTGCACCTGCCGGGTGATTTAAAGTTTAAAAGTTAACACCAAATGTTCCGAACCCCACTTCTTTGTAAAAGATCGCCGGGAGGAAATACAAAGATCGCGAATTGCAAATCAGTCAATATAACCACCCAAAGGTACAACCGCCGGGTTTTATATGCAATGTCAAACCAATTGTACCTGCCCCAGACCTCTTTGTAAAAAGGTCGCCGGGAGGGAAAGACTAAACAAACAAACGGCATTGTTTCAATGGCTTATTAAAGATTTCATCATATCTTTCACCTGTCCAAAAGAATTAAGAATAACTTCTTAATCCTCATAAAGATGAAGCATATCTTTATTAAAGATGAAGTCTTTCAAGTATCCCTTTACACTTGAGACACTAGTAAGATTCAGGCATCTTTTTATCCCATAAAAAGTCTAAGCCTATCTTAATCTCTAATCCGGCTTCTCCCAGAAGCCCTCATAGATCGCCGTCTTGAAGGCCGTGATACCCTATTGTATCAATCAATTATTTATTAGTGGCCCCTCCATCATTGACGAACATGCCTATTACATAAGGCATCCTCTTCAAACACTAATCCGCCGTAGTTTGAATCTACCGCGCAGAGCATTTAAAAACTGAGGAGCCTTCATCATGAGCGCACGCGACCTCACTCATGGCTTCAGTCATTATGAATTGGGTTCTCACTACGAAAAAACTTCGTAAAAAATAAAAACAAAAAGAAAATAAGAATAACTATCCAATAAGCTTTCCATCATATCGTGGATGTACTTGTGTGGATTTCTGACCAGACGCTGAATCAGGCGTCATTCCTCCTTCTTTGCTCTGCGCTCAGCCTGCCCGGACGTACCTTTCAGGCTCCGCTGGTTCCGCATTCGTTGCGTCCCTAGTGAGTTTTTTCTCATTTGTTTACTCTAGGATGTATCGAGTAAGGTTAGGATAGGCGTAGCAGGAGTGTCCTGGGCTGGTTGCCCGCAGTGCAGTGTATTTTGGGTCGTATGTATGGGGCATCTATTTCGGATGTACCCTCGTGGTCCTGTTGTGGACACGTGAACTTTTCACAGTTGTGTTAGTTGGTGATGCAGGCGGCTTTCATTACGCGTTAATTATTGCTGCCTTTTATCCTTCTGATGAGGTAAGCTGTGTGTTTGCTGACGTTCCCAGCGTATTTTTCTTCACTTAGTGAAGTTTTTTCTGGGTCCGTGTCAGGCTTCCCGGGGTGGGAAGTTATCGCTTCGGTGGTGTGTTGGCGGTGGTTCCTGTTGTGATATTCCAGTGTGTGTTTATATTTCAACTATTTTCATGCCGTCTACCTAGGCCTAGCCAGCCGCTCGTAGCTTTGCCACATGTCTAGTGTTATTATTTATTTTATAAATATGCCCTACTGTGTCATGTGTATCCGGGTTTTAGTTGTGTATTGGCTAATTCCTCGGACTATATTTGTTTCCTGGTTTAGTTGTGTATTGGCTAATTCCACGGATTATGTTGTGACCTTGGTTAGTCGTGCGTGTCTCTCCTCGTGTCGTATTGTTCAGATGGTGTCTGTTCAGGGTGGGGTTTGCCTTCCGGCGGGTTTTTTTCTCGGTTTCACCATGAAAAATCCTGACCGATGAGCAGTGTTGGGCCACACGTGGTTTTTAACTCTGGCTGGTTCCCCGGCGTGGGGAGGTGTCTGTGGCTCTCCAGGACTGCGTCTCTGTGGGTGCCTGGTTTCAGGCCTCCTTTAAATTCCTGGCGGGATGGCTGTACCCATCCTTACATATATATTTAGATATATATAAAGAAACGACGTTCTTGAGAACACTCGTTTTTTTTATAGGTTTTTCTACCTGGTTTACGACAACCACATGGAAAACCTAGCTGTTGTTTAGGCGTTCCTCCCCGGCGATCTTTTACAAAGAAGTGGGGTCAGGAACTTGTGGGGTTAACTTTTAGACTTCTCACCCGGCGGGTGCACCTGAGCAGGGTGGGATAAAACGACTTAGGTCTCATATAGTTAACCAATCCATTTGAGTGATACTCTGTGTATCGCTGCCTTTACTCTTACGGCAATTGAAGGATCAGTGAGGTTTAACCAAATCGATTCCCACACCCGGCGGGTGCCCCTAAGTGGAGGAACTAAGGAATTTATAAACAAATTCAATTTCGATTAACCTTAATTGGGTGATACTTTCAGTATCGCCGCCTTCTATTTTTACGACGATCGTTTGGGACAATTCGTTAAAAAATCAGATCTCGTATATTCCTGCCCTGGGCTATTCTACTAAAATATTTCAAGGGCCGGCGTCTTTATGAGGGGGGGCTTTGTTACAAAATTGAATCTTGAGACAGTCACCACCTCCTACAGACTATAAGTGCCATACTGGACCATTATATCAGAGGGTATTCTTCATGTTCTTTAGCTAAGAAGATTTGTTTAGCCTCTTTACACCCCCCCGCGTAGCGAGATGTGTTAGCTGTGTCTTTGCATCCCGTTACCCGGCGGGTTATTAACACTTGTATGCGAACACGTGGGTTAACCTTATGAGCATTAATTCCTGGAAATTTTTCTTTATTTTTCCAGAGCTGAGCTCCGGCGGACCAATACAGACCCGGCGGTAGTTTCCTCACACCAGTCTCTGTCATGGCTAATGTGGCCCCAGTTTTTGCCCTGTGCATTACCCCTACTTGCGCGGGTATCCCAATTTTTGCGCATACCCTTTGCATAAGGTGTGTTAGATGTCTAGACCGTTCAAGGGGTCTCTGGGTTACACTTAATTGTTCCTTTTGCTCCCAATTAGCCAATAAAGTCCTATGTGACAATGACAAGACCGCGGCGGTAGCGTTGAGAGAGGTCAGTCAACAAATGTCGGCCTACACTACCATTGTCGCACATAAGTCACTTCAATGTGACAACGTCCCACTTTGGGATAAGTTGCTGTCAGAGCACCCTCCCCCTAAACGTACCTCTAGAGTAACGGGTTTTAAGCCGACAGAGACTAGCCAGGGTTCTGTATCGTCTGTGGATACGTTTAAACGCCCGAGAGAGCCTACTCCCCCGGCAGCCACCTCCTCGTCGCAGGCGAGATCGAGGTCAAGGTCACCCCTCAGACAGCGGTCTTCAAGTCGGGCCTCTTCCCCGGCTAGTAAGAAGTGTAAGACTGAAGCTTCCCCCAGTGGCCATGGTGGTGATTCTTCCAAATCTAGGTCTAGTTCGCGGTCACACCGTAGCCACAAATCCTCCAAAAAGGATTCCCATAAGAAGTCCTCTCGACATTCTACTAAGTCTAGTGCATCTCATCGTACCTCTACACCTGAAAATGTTTCTGTTACAGCCTCAGAGTATAGTGAAGCGCCTGTCCCTAAACAAGATTTACCTATTGATATTTTAACCCTAGAAACGGAAAGTTCAGGAAATTCAATAATTGAGAATGTTTCAGACTCTCAAGAGAGCGTAGGCCAGAGCCTCGGTGTTTGGCGGTTTGCTCAGCCAGGGTCTGACCATCCACGTCCGACTCATACGAGTCACACAGTAGCCGATGTCCACAGGGACGCGGCGACCCCATCCTCTATCCCTGATTTATCTTGGAAACAAGGTGCCCCTGCCTCGGCGGGGTCTTCTCAGGAGGATCGGGAGGAACAAGATGAAGTGTCATTAATTTCAGATAGGGAGGGACAAGGGTCAGGCTCAGGCCTGGACGCCGCCCATGATAATACTGATTCACCTGAAAGTTCTGCATCTAACCAGTTTGTTACAGCACAAGAAATTGATGGGTTACTTACTCATGCTCTATCAAAATTCTTTAATCAACAACGAGAAAACCCCACAATGGACTTGGGGGCTCCCTTGACAAGTTCTGCGGTACGGCCTCTGATAACGTCAATCGATTTATCTAAGATTCCTAACCCTCCTACTCTGTCACCGGCAGGGAGCTCTAAGCCAGCTACGGCGGCATTCACTACGTCAAATGTCAGGGTCATTACGGATGTTAATCCACCCCCTCTAGACAAAGCGCCTCTTAGAAAGGTAGCTATGCCCCTACTTTATGGGCCAGTCGAGTCATGGGTCCCTTTGAACCCCTCTAAGCCAGAGCTTGCCCAGCCTACCTTGTCAGGGGAACTCCCGGTACCACGTGAGTGGTTTATCCAGGGAAATAAGTCTAAGAAATTAAGGGCATTGGATGCCTTGGGTAATGTTTTGGACGTAAATATCAAGGCTATACCTAGTTATTATCATCAGGATTATTTTGTTTATGCATCTAAGCCTGCTTTACCCCCTGCCTCAGCTTCAAAACTTTTTTCAGACTGGTCTAAGCTGGATGGGTTTAATGATATTAAGGCTCTGTCGGCTCTTACTCCTGAACTAGATTTACAGACCGTCACAGACGAGACAGCTAATCCAGTGTTGAAGGTGGGACAGTTGGGACCAGGACCTTGGGTGGATTGGGAGGTAGAGGCTCAAAACTTTGCAACCACTTTCACTTCTAAATCTTCCCACCAGATCCCTCAGGATACACATTCATGGTTCTCCATGCCGGTAGGTTCTGCCGGCGGAGTTCCGTCAGCTTTATTTTCTTTTCTAGCTGCCCCTAAGATTAATCTTTGTGAACTAAAGGAACCATTCACTACCCCTACCCCTTCTCACCTAGACAGAGAATTTAGGCTAAGGGGAAAAGCTTTCCGCCTGTTTTCACAGTACATAGTTTCTCAACAGGTGGCTAAGTCTTTACTCAGGTCTACTCAGGCAATCGCAGACGCGGATGCTCGAAGATCAGTTGAGTTATCCCGGCGTCTGATTCTTCAGTCGTCGATTCAATCCTTAGGTGACATACGCACAGCCTTACTTGAGGCGGTGCGAGCACGACAGGATCTTAGGATGTCATTAGTTCGCAAGCTGCCTGATCGCATTGCTAACCAGGTGGTAATGTCCCCAGTACTTACTCCTTCTTTAATGTCCCCTGATGTATGGCGAACAGTGTTTAACATGGCACAGGCCGTGAAGCACAGTCCCGCACAGGCTAAGAAACCCGCATTTAACTTCCCCAAACCTAAGCCTCCTACTAAAGCTCAGCCAGGGGGTTCTAAGCCGTTTCTTCCGCCTAAGTCCTCCCAATCCCCCCTGGGTCAGTTCAGGCATAGACAGAGAGGGTTTTCAGGACAGAGGGGACGCGGCCAGTATAAGCCGGGGCAGGGCCAGTCTTCGGCCCACACCAGCCAGCCGGCGAAGCGTCCAACACCACCAAACCCACCATCAAAAAACTAAAGTCTTTCTCACTCCCAGTGCCTATCTTAGAGCCGGAGGAACCGAGGGAAGTACAGCCGGCGAACCCTTGTCTGCTAACTGGGTCGTTCCGAACGTGTCACCAAGCATGGCCGTTAAAAACCTGGGCACGGATGGTGGCACGCAAAGGCATCACTTGGCAGTGGCTCCGGCGACCTCGCTTACGTCAGCCGACAACGGCAAATTGTGTTTCATTAGAGGTGGAGTTGCTGGTCCAGGAGATGATTGCCAAGAATGTCATCATCCCGGTCCCTCCAGATTACCCTGTATTCACGTCAAAACTGTTTTTGGTTCCCAAACGGGACAGTGTTCAGATGAGGCCGGTCGTAGACCTGTCTTATCTGAATCTTCACATTTACAACGAGTCTTTCAGAATGTTAACAGTTCATCAAATCAGGCTAACACTTCCGCCGGGAGGCTGGATGTGTTCCCTAGACCTGACAGACGCCTATTGGCACGTGTCGGTCAACAAAAGATTTCAAAGGTTTCTGGCCTTGAGGATCAGGCACCAAAATTTTGTTTTTCAGAGGATGCCGTTCGGTTTGAACCTAGCACCTCGACTATTCACGAAACTAGTCCGGCAAGCCCTGATGCCGTTGTTAAAACAGGGAATCAGAGTGTTGTGGTATCTAGACGACTGGCTGGTGGTGGCAGAGACACAACAATTATGCATAAAACATGTCAATATCATTTTAAATCATGTCAAAACTCTAGGCTTCAAGGTAAATCTGGTAAAGTCAAACCTTGTTCCCTCAAGAGTAATTCAGTGGATAGGGCTGGTCTGGGACACCGCCGCTCTCACTCTGAGTCAGAGTGTGGACAATCGCAACAGGTTTCGCAGGAAACTGTTCAGGTTTCTTCACAGTCTGACTACGACACGAAGAGTCTGGGAGTCTCTGGTCGGCTCTCTCAACTGGATTCAGCTAACTGTCAAGTTGGGCCGGTTGAAAGTAAAACGATTAATATTGGAAGGCAACAAATATTTCCCACTCTTACCGGCGGGAAAATTATGGCCCATACCAAAATTAATCCACACCTTACTAGCGGTCTGGGCGAAGAGGGAAACATTGCACTCAATCATGTCATGGACCTCTCCTCCTCCAACGGTATGGGTAGACACGGATGCGTCAGGCACCATAGGGTGGGGATTTCAGTCAAATCAGGGGCACCAGGGTCAGGGACTTTGGTCCCACTTAGAAATCTCTCACATAAATGTCAAAGAGTTACTAGTCCCCTTGTATTTCCTTCAGGCTCACGGCCCGGCGTTACGGGGCAAGTCAGTGGCCTTCAGAATGGACAATCTGAATGCAGTTCACTGTATTCAGAAACAAGGGTCAACGAGGTCAAGGAAGTTGCTACTCGTGTCGGAAGAGATTTTTGTTCTAGCCAGCAGTCTAGATATTTATCTTCACGCATCTTATCTCCCAGGCGTAGCGAACGTCTGGGCAGACGCTCTGTCCCGGAGACAGAGCACGACAGTAGAATGGGAGCTCAAGCAACCCATTTTCGACCTAATGATTGCGGAGCTCTCCCATCCACAAGTGGATCTTTTTGCGTCCGAGGAGACTCACAAGCTCCCTCTATACCTCACCCGCCGGGCGATAACGCCGGCAGGGGGGCCAGACGCCCTAGTGACAGACTGGAACAGATGGAGCTCCATCTATCTGTTTCCGCCGCCAGATGCGTCACTAATGTGCCACGTAGTGAACAAACTACGAGTTTATCGAGGCTTAGTCTCGCTAATCGCGCCCCTGTGGCCGGCGCAGGTGTGGTACCAGCAATTAATAATGTGGTGCCCGGACCCGGTATCGCTCCCGGTCGGGTACTTCCACTTAGACACGATTGGCAACCTAGAGACCTCGCTGACTTTTGCATTATGGACATTCAGGAGGCCAAGTGGCTAGCACCATACGGTAGGGATGTGACCAATAAATTGCTCAATCAATATACTCAGTCTACTAAGCGACAATATCAATCTCATTGGAAAGCTTTTACTTCTTGGATTGTTAGAACGGAACAAACTGTACCCTCAGTGGCATTGGTTTTTAATTACTTGAACTATCTGTTTGAGCAGAAACGTTTATCTGTGGTTACTTTGAAGAATCACTTAACTGCGATTAGAGTGCCCTTTTTCGACCTTACAGGTCTATCCATACCGGTGGCGGAGGAAACAGGATTTATGAGAGCGTGTTTTAAACTCCGCCCACCTCCCCGTCAGCTCATGCCTACTTGGTCTCTGGACAAAGCTTTGTCTTTACTTCATTCTCGTCTGTATCAAAATACTGCAGACTTTGCTTTAATCTTAAAGAAGGCAGTTTTCCTTTTGGCTTTGGCCACCGGAAACAGAGTGTCTGAGCTGGCGGCGATGAGCAACACACCTAATTGTCTTAGGTTTGGTAGACTTAATGATTCAATTTCCATTGCACCCTCCCCGGCGTTTGTAGCCAAGAATGAGCATAGTGCACACGTGTTTTCTGAGTTCACGGTGCCGGCGTTAAAAAGGGGAAAGGTGCATCATAATTTATGTCCAGTGCAAGCTCTAACCAAATATTTGAGAATAGCTCCTCATAACCCCCAAGGTGCTTTATGGGTAGCGAGTACGGGTAAACGCTTACTTAAACGGCGATTAGCCTCTCTTCTGGTAGAAGTCATTAAAGAGAGTAATCCCGGCGTTGTGGGTAGGGCCCACGATTTACGCAAGTGGGCGGCCTCTTTACGTTTCCTGAAAAACTTTTCAGTTGAAGATATTGCGTCCACACAGTTGTGGGCGTCTAATCATACGTTTCTCTCTAGATACTTGTCAGTTGCTCTAGACAAACCTTCCTTACCATGTATAGCTTTAAGGCAGAGGGTCTAGGTGGCCCTGCAGTCACTTATGTTTATTTTCACGGAAGGGGGGGGGGGTGCAGTCAATTGACATAGGACACCCTAGACCCCGCCGGAGTATGAGAGCTGTGATACAATTTAAGGTTAAAATGTGATATGAAAATTTCTCTGCGAGAATTTGTGCTAGTACAAAGTTTAGTACAAAACAACGGTGTTGTTATAGTAGTTTTAGCTGCGAAAGCAATGTAACATTAGTTCAATGGAGTTCATTAGCAATTGATCTCCACATGTATTTTGGGGTTTATGATGTGCACATATAAACTTATAACTTATTATTTTTGTCACCACTCGTTGAGTGGGGTGCCTTTTGTAACTACAGATCTGTGTTCAGAATCTTCAGGGTTACCTATTTTTGTCGGGCAGGCTTCTTTGAAGCACGCACCTGCCTGAACCCCTTTTTCTTGTATATTTCCGGCCTACGCCGTATTAAATACATTTTTCAAAAGTAAGAATACTATGTGGTTGTTTTTATTATCTGCTTTTCTAGAGTTATGATATGATTACGAATGTCCCCCTCCAGTCTTAGATATCAGGCATGTTCGTCAATGATGGAGGGGCCACTAATAAATTATAGGTTTGACTCCTGTAAGGAGATAAAGAAAACCTAATATTTAGTAGTGGCCCCGTAATCATTGACGACTGGGGCCCTCCCGACCGTCCCCTTCCCATTCGTTGATGTATTAAGGATTTTGGTTTACTTGATATGTCAGTGAAGGAGGAATGACGCCTGATTCAGCGTCTGGTCAGAAATCCACACAAGTACATCCACGATATGATGGAAAGCTTATTGGATAGTTATTCTTATTTTCTTTTTGTTTTTATTTTTTACGAAGTTTTTTCGTAGTGAGAACCCAATTCATAATGACTGAAGCCATGAGTGAGGTCGCGTGCGCTCATGATGAAGGCTCCTCAGTTTTTAAATGCTCTGCGCGGTAGATTCAAACTACGGCGGATTAGTGTTTGAAGAGGATGCCTTATGTAATAGGCATGTTCGTCAATGATTACGGGGCCACTACTAAATATTAGGTTTTCTTTATCTCCTTACAGGAGTCAAACCTATAGTTTGGCAAATTATCTCGAATCGCAAATCCGTTAATATAACCACCCGAAGGTACAACCGCCGGGTTTTATATGCAATGTCAAACCAATTATACCTGCCCCAGACCTCTTTGTAAAAAGGTCACCGGGAGGTAAAGACCAAACAAACAGACAGCATTGTTTCAATGGCTTTGAAAAGCAGAGAAAACCAAGTCCAACAGGTATCAGCCTGATCACCTAGAAAACTGTGTGGAGCCCCCCTCGACGGGAATAAACCAGGAAGCCTGATCCCAGGCTCGACCATAGAAAACGCAGTTTCTGATGAGCCCTCAAGCGACCAAACTCGTCGGGGTAACTTACCTATTTTAACCATCCTGACTAAAACTCGGTAAACAAAAACGGTGTTCTCGGAGCAACGAGAAAAACGCCGGAAAGGTAACCCACACTAAACTTATACATTACAGGAGGGCGTAATGCATAAAGCAATGAATAACACAGGAAGCCTGATCCCAGGCTCGACCACAGAAAATGCAGTTTCTTATGAGCCCTCAAGCGACCAAACTCGTCGGGGTAACTTACCTATTTTGAGCCATCCTGACTAAAACTCGGTAAACAAAAACGGTGTTCTCGGAGCAACGAGAAAAAACGCCGGAAAGGTAGCCCACACCAAACGAGACATTTTAACACATTTTATACAAAGGGTGTGCACAAAAATAGGGATGCCTGAACAGGAGGGCGTAATGCATAAAGCAAAAACCGGGGCAAAGGTAGCCATGACAGAGACTGGTGGGATACTTACTCGAGGTTCTGCATAGACCCGCCGGGACCCAGCACTGGAAAAAAGAAAATTTCCAGGAATTAATGCTCATAAGGTTAACCCAAACATGTTCGCACACAAGTGTTAAATAACCCGCCGGGTAACGAGACGTAATACTCAACGACTACAGCTCGCTACGCGGTGGGGTTTCCTAAGTAAAAGATTTCAGAATATCTTAATTTGTCCAAAAGATTTATGAATACCCTCTGACATAATATAAAGACCAGCATGGCGTTTATAACTGATTAAGTCTTTCCGGTGGTGTTTGTTTCAAGATTCAATTTTGGAAAAAAAAAAACTAAAGAAGACGCCGGCCCCCGAATTATCTCGTAGATCAAAAACTGGGAAGCCTGACAAATATACGAGATCTAACTTCTCCCGAAGTATCTTTTTAGATCGCCGTATGTTGAAGGCGGCGATACAAAACGTATCCCTCAATTGTCTGGTTAACTAACTGAATTGTAAATTCGTTATTCCCACCCTTCCAGGGAGCACCCGCCGGGTGTGAATATTGGTTTAAAAAACGTTAACCCCAATTGTGCCTTAAATTGCCGTATGTTGAAGGAGGCGATACACAATGCATCCCTCAATTGTCTGGTCAACTAAACTGAATTTTGCAAATTCGGTCATCCCACCCTACCAGGTTGCACCCGCCGGGTGATTTAAAGTTTAAAAGTTAACCCCAATTGTTCCTAACCCCACATCTTTGTAAAAGATCGCTGGGGAGGAAATACAACAACAGCATAGTTTTATATTGGCTTTGCAAAACCGAAAAAACTACAAACAACACGTGTCCGTATGAACACTGTTAGATGGGTACAGCCAAACCGCCGGGAATCAGAAGGAGCCTGAAACATGCACCCCAGAGACGCAGTCCTGGGGAGCCACAGACACCCACTTGCCGGGGAAACAAGCCTGTTTTTAAACCACGCGTGGCCAAAACTCGGCAACCAGCCGGGTTTTTTCATGGTGTAACCGAGAAAAACCCGCCGGAAATAACCCACCCCGTCCAGATACCATCTGAACGCAACACAGGACCGAGGCGTAGCCAAAACACAACTAACGCCGGGCCCAACATAGTCCGTGGAATTAGCCAATACACAACTAACCCAGGACACATAAATAGTCCGTGGAATTAGCCAATACACAACTAAACCAGGACACACATCACACAGTAGTACATATTTAGAAAATAAATCAATAACACTTGTATATGTGGTAAATCTACGAGAGGCTGGCTAGGCCTAGGCAGACGGATAACATTAACATGTCGGAATATAAACAAAAGCACTGAATTATATCACAACAGGAACCACCGCCAACACACCACTGTAGCAAATACTTCCGGCAAAGAGAAGAACTGACTCGGGACCCAGAAAAAACTTCACTAAGTAAAGAAAAATACGCTGGGAACGTCAGCAAAAATACGCTACCTCATCAGAAAGATAAAAGGAAGCAATAACGCGTAATGAAAGCCGCCTGCATCACAAAGCTAGCTAACTGTGAAAAAGTTCACCTGTCCACAACCGGACCACGAGGGTACATCCGAAATAGATGCCCCAAACACACGACCCAAAATACACTGCACTGCGGGCAACCAGCCCAGGACACTCCTGCTACGCATATCCTAACCTTACTCGATACATCCTGGAGTAAACAAATGAGAAAAACTCACTAGGGACGCAGCAAATGCGGAACCAGCGGAGCGTGGAGAGACACGTCCGGGCCGGCTGACCGCAGAGCAGAGAAGGAAGAATGACGCCTGAATCAGCGTCTGGTCAAAGATCCACACAGGTACATCCACGATATGATGGAAAGCTTATTGGATAGTTATTCTTATTTTCTTTTTGTTTTTTATTTTTTACGAAGTTTTTTCATAGTGAGAACCCAATTCATAATGACTGAAGCCATGAGTGAGGTCGCGTGCGCTCATGATGAAGGCTCCTCAGATTTTAAATGCTCTGCGCGGTAGATTCAAACTACGGCGGATTAGTGTTTGAAGAGGATGCCTTATGTAATAGGCATGTTCGTCAATGATGGAGGGGCCACTAATAAATTTTATTCATTTACAAATGCAGTCAGTCGTGGATTTAAGGAATGGTGTTTGTCTAGGCGAAGTTTAAAAGAATCAACGGTGCTGCAGTCTATGACATCTCGGCGAAGCCCATTCCACAAATTGAAAACTCGATTGAAGAAGAAATTCTTGGACTCGTGTGAGTTCAAAGATTTACAACTATATAATCTGATTGGTCGATAGTGAAATATTTATTACAGTTCATAGTCGATGCCTTTGATGTTTTTGAACACTTGAATTAAGTCGCCTCTTAACCTTTAAAGCGCGAGCTATTAGTAATAATAATAATAATAATAGTTCTTAAAGCTAGCGCATGCTAAGCCAGCTAAGGATAGCCCAATAAGGCCGATTAGGCATATTTCCATTGGGGTCCTGTACTACTATCCCATCCCCTTGCTCATAAGGGACAGTAACGGCTCAGTGCTTGTGAAAAATCTTTAATGCGCCCAGCATGGGCGCGAACCTGGGCCTTCTGGGTGGAAGTCCAAGACGCTAGTCACTACACCAGCGAGCCGCTGGTCAAGCGACGATATTAGGCTTCATTCCCGCCTAAAATCTTCATTTTACGATAAATATCGTTATTACTTATTCATATGCACCTATTTTACGTTTAATATGAAGATATGAACATGTAACAGCAATAAAACAAGTGGGAATAGTATTTGGGGGGTGAAAAAGACGAATTATTGCCGACCGTCCAGTCATGAAGTGTGAGGCAAACGCGACGTATACCCTCTCTCTCCAAAGCCTAGAGGCAGACTGAAGCCTCTCTCTCTCTCACCACGCACTCTATAGGCGCAGGACAACACCTTGGAACCGGATTGGAGATATTGGTGCGGTAAATAAACCGATAAACAAGGGAATAAGAGAAACAATAGGTGATAATTGAAGGGGGGGGGAAAGGAGGGGGTTTTGATACATGTGGAGGAGTGATAGAAGGTATGGAGGGGAATTATCTCACTTAATCACATATTTCTTTGTTTTAAGTGCTACTGGGGCCTTTTAACCCGAGATAGGCGAGAGGACTCTTAACCTGTAAAATGCGTAGCTATGGTATTTGAAAGTGCCCGCCATGCGAAGGTATTCTGATTCATTCCTCACTAAAATTGTTAATTTACCATATATATAATTAATACTTATCCATATGTGCCTATTTTACTTTTAATATGAACATATGAACATGGGAAAGCAATAAAACATGTGGTATACAGCAATTGGCTGGTGAAAATTGTATGTTTTAGCCCCGCGGTCGTATTCTGACCTTGAGCGGTGAGAGACAAACACCCTCCCTCTGTCTTGGTTCGGACGGTATTGAGAGACAGAGGGAGCTTTCAGACTAGTTTGGAGGATCGGAGATACACGTACTCCTCCACCACCTCTCTCCCACCCGTTCTCGCATGAAAATACTTGATAAATATCGGAAATAATAGAGAAAATACCTGATAATTGAGGAGGAGAAAAGGGGGGTTGTCACATGTGTAGGAGTGGTAGCAAGTAATGGAGGGAAATTATCTCACCTAAACACAAATTGCTTTGTTTTGAGTGCCACTGGGGTGTTTTAATTTTTTTTTTTTAGGCCTTGGATCTTAACCCGTACAGCCCCAGCGACGCGTCTGACGCGTCGGCGATGTATGTAACGCAGAGCCCCAGATACGCGTCTGACGCGTCACCCTAATTGCGCCGACCGTAACCTCAGGTGTAGCCACTCAAGAGGGCTCAGATTTGTATGGGAACTGTGTACGTATCCCACGCAACCGTGCCGATGGTTGAAAACTCTCAAAGTCCACGTGCGTGCGCGTGAGCGCGCAATAACCTGGTTTTTGGGGGTAATTGCCTTCAATTTTTTACTCTTGTAAAATACGTTTTCGGGGGCTCTGTAGGACCAGTTTTTAAGCTTTTTGAGCGTTTTTTCGTGGTTTTTCCTTCATTCCTAACCCATTCGCTATTGTTTCTGGAATAAAACCATTTTTTGAAAACCGGCCGGGTTCTGGTGAACAAACATTACAAAACTAGCCGGGGCTCCACGGGTTAAGTCTTCCCGCAGCCACCCAGTAAAATCTCTTAACCCTTAAAGAGCGGCGCGCAACATAAGTCGAGTTGAAAAACTGGCAAAAAACGGGTGAAAAAAGGGTGGAAATCGAGTGAAAATGGGTGGGATAGTAATGATCCATACGTCCGACATCTGTGGCCTCCCGGCCCACACTAACTCCAGTTCCCCCACCGCGCGGGAGGATGACAGTGTAACCAATAGTTCGCTAAAAGTGAGCAAGGTAGCAAAATCAGCTAAACTTCCATCTTCGAGGTAACACTGTCAGTGCTCCACGAGTGCTACGTAGCTGTATGTGGCGTCATTGTGTAGCGATTTCCACCTAGTTTTCGGCGCAATACAGTTCCTTTCATACTGATGGTTGATATAGCAGTCAGAACGGCCCGGAAAGGCCCAAAACGGCCACAGAGCACCCGCTAGACAAGGGTTAACCCGGGAACTGCGGGGAGACTCTTAAGAGTTCCCCCGGCGGACTGCGGGAAGACTCTTAAGAATCGGGGGAAAAAAAAATCCATTTACAGTGGGATCGCCTATCTCGATGGGTATTGGGACCGAAAAAAGCAATCGAGATTCGAAATATCGAGATGCGAAGTTAACTTCTTATGGGGAAAAATACAATAGGGACCAGCGAGTCGGCAAGTAACCCACATCAAATCTAACAATCACCACTTTTGACCCTGTAACTTGTACTTACGATCACTAAGCAGCTGTATTATCCCCCTTTTTGCTCAATCTGGATCAATATGTGTACAGTATCTTATGACTCCCTAACCCTTCAGCTACAACTATATCTACAATATTCCATGTAATTGATCAATAAAAGAAAGCATCTTCACTTGAACAAAAACAAAAGTCGACTGGTGATCAACATGTGTTGTATCGTGAAGCTACAAGTTGCTAAAATGGCCGCAAATCTACCGACTTCAATCAATTTTCCATGGTATAAAGTTTAATCAAGTTTTCTTTTGTCTTTACTATTATTATATATTAGATTTTCCTCATACAAATAATGATGTATATTAAAACATGGTAAAGTAATTTATATTACTACGTAAATGAAAGCGGCAGAGATGAGTCAGGTTAGACTACCGCTCGAAAACGATCGATACTAGCGGTACATTAGTATACAGGTAATCAAAACACAATGACTCTGAGGTTCACGCATCGATTTGGTCAAGATTACTCTGTTTATATTAGTATATAAGCATCTAGCATCGATATTTAGCTATTGAGATTAACGTTATTTCATCGAGATTTGTGATTGGGGAGAGCTTGAAGGTGGCATCGAGATGCAAAATATCGAGATGAGATTGATCGAGATAAGTGAGCCTACTGTAAAACACCCCCCAAATTTTTTTTTTTTTTTTTGCCCCTGGGCCATGCCAAATATCACTCCTCCACCTCCCCTCCTTCCCCACTTTCCTCCCCTCCTTCAGTTATCACCTATTTTCCCTGTTATTCCCTTATTCTGTGGTCTATTTTCGTGCTAACATTAGCGAGTTGGTAGCAGGGCGTTGTCATCACTGTTACCAAGCGTGGGAAAGAGCGAGAGAGAGACTATTGCGTAACAGTGTCTCTCCAGACAAGGGGAGGGGAGGAGGGCAGGGAGATTGCCTCAGCCATACATTATGTAACTCCCGGCCTGTATCGCCGATTTTGACCATCCAAACACTGTTTCCACTTGTTTTATTGTTGTAACAGGTTAATACCTTTATAATCAACCTATAATAGGCGCATATGGATAAGTATTAATGCTATTTATGGTAAAATAACGATGTTAGTGATGGGAACAGCTCAAATACGTGTGCACAGGAGTGTGGTGTCTCATACCCCCCATGCGCACGTCTTAGGTTAAGAGTCTTCCAGCAGCTCCCGGGTTAAGCGCGAGCTATTGGTAGTGCACACCCTACCGCCAAGCGACGATATTAGGCTTCATTTCGTCATTTTACGATAAATATCGTTATTACTTATTCATATGCACCTATTTTACGTTTAATATGAAGATATTAACATGTAACAGCAATAAAACAAGTGGGAATAGTATTTGGGGGGTGAAAAACATGAATTATTGCTGACCCTCCAGTCATGAAGTGTGAGGCGAATGCGACGTATACCCTCTCTCTCCAAAGCCTAGAGTCAGACTGAAGCCTCTCTCTCATTCTCTCTCTATCCCCACGCACTCGATAGGCGCAGGACAACACCTTGGAACCGAGTTGGAGATATTTGGCGCGGTAAATACACTGATAAACAAGGTAATAAGAGGAAAGATATGTGAATATTGAAGAAGGGGGGGGGAAGGAGGGGGTTTTGACACATGTGGAGGAGTGATAAGGATAAGGTATGAAGGGGAATTATCTCACTTAATCACATATTCCTTTGTTTTAAGTGCTACTGGGGCCTTTTAAAAGGCTTTTTTTAGGCCTTGTATCTTAAGAGGTTTGTCACCTTCCACCACCAAAACCTCTTAACCCGGGAACTGCCGGGAGATCTTATGAGTTTTACTGGGCGACTGCGGGGAGACTCTTATGATCCTAGGCCTTTAAAAAAAACATTTAAAACACCCCAGTAGCACTTTAAAAAAAAAAAAAAAAAAAAAATTGTTTTGCCCCTCGGCCATGCCACATATCACTCCTCCACATCCCCTCCTCCCCCCCCCCCCCCTCCCTTCAATTATCACCTATTTTCCCTGTTATTCCCTTATTCTTAGGTACATTTTCGTGCTAACATTAGCGAGTTGCTAGCAGGGCGTGCACATATGTGTATACGCATGCGTGGGAAAGAGAGAGAGATAGAGATATTGAGCTCAGTGTTTCTCCAAGCCTCGTAAGAAGAGGGTGTGACGGCGGCTGGCTCACACTTGAATGAAACTCTCACTTTCAATTCGCAATTTTGACCATCCAAACACTTTTCCCACTTGTTTTATTGTTGTAACATGTTACTATCTTCATATTAAACGTAAAATAGGCGCATATGGATAAGTATTAATGATATTTATTGTAAAATAACGATTTTAGTGAGGAAACCGTGTAAATACCTCCGCACCGGCGAATGGTGTATACTACCCCTTATGCGCAGCGCAGAGGTTAATGGGTTAAAAGGCTTTTTTTAGGCCTTGGATCTTAAGAGCTTCATCGCCTTTCACCACCTAAACCTCTTAAGAGTCTTCTCGCCACTCTCGGGTTAATCTGCGCTGGGTTAACCCTTCCTGCCCAGGCAGCCTTTCTAAATGACAGCGCTCGTCTCCGGGTGATCTGGCTAAAAAACAACGCATGTAAACATTGGCTTATCTCTGTTAATACAATAGCTACAACATTCAAACAAACATCAATATGCAGCCCTTACTTTGATGTGTAGACTGGTGTTAAGTAGAGCTCTCTAGCTCAACTGGTTCAGGAGTTATGGCGATTTTAGTGGAGATAATTTGTGGCACATATTTACCTAGACGCGTCCGAACTCTCAACTGCGCCCCCGGCTACGACGCACTACTGCACTCGTCAGCCCACCCGCAATTATGCCGGGAAGCGATTTGAGTGTTTTTATTGTTTATTCTGCCATTTATTATCATTATTATGTAATTATCACTCAATAAAGTTACTTTTATAAAGTTATTTTTGTGTCTCACTTATACTTTTATTGTTATTATATTCTTAGTGTCACTTTCACTGGACTCGCTTGTGTAGTGACTAGCGTCTTGGACTTCCACCCAGAAGGCCCGGAATTGCGCCCACACTCGGCGCATTAAAGATTTTTCACAAGCACTGAGTCGTTACCATCCATCATGAGCAAGGGGATGGGGTAGTAGTACAGGACCCCAATGGAAATACGCCTAATCGGCCTTATTGGGCTATCCTTAGCTGGCTTAATTAGTATGTGCTAGCTTTAAGAACTATTATTATTATTATTATGATAATTGATTGTGTCCCGGCGGATCATATATACCTTAATTAATTTCATTGGGGTGTTTGGTGTTGTGGTGAAGTTAATAAAATATAGATTTTTACTTGTATTTATTGTTAGGTAAGCTATAATATAGATGTTAGCGTCTCTTTCACTTGTTCATATTGTTATGAAGGCACTTATTATTAGTTATTTGTGTCTTTCAATTTTACTCAGTGTTATAATTATTTTTAGTGTCACTTTCACTGGACTAGGATAATTGATAGTGTCATTTTAACTTGTATTTATTGTTAGGTAAGCTATAATATAGATTTTAGTGTCACCTTCACTTGTTCATATTGTTATGAAGGCACTTATTATTAGTTATTTGTGTCTCACTTTTACTCGGTTTTCTTATTATTTTTAGTGTCATTTTTACTTGTATTTATTGTTAGGTAAGCTATAATATAGAATTTAGTGTCACTTTCACTTGTTCATATTGTTATGAAGGCACTTATTATTAGTTATTTGTGTCTCTTTCACTTTTACTCATTATTTTATATTATTATAGCCTACATTTTAGTGTCACTCTCACTGGCATTGTCACAGGCACTTCAATATTGCACTAGAGTGTGAAACTGATTGAAGCACTGCCCAGCGCACAGTGCCACTTCACACTCGAAGCATTCCCATGTGGTTTTTGTTGGTTTACGGGGTCTGCGGGTTGTGTGGCTACATACATGTCACCTCTTCTGACTCTTGGCATTACCACCTGGTACTTTGGGAGGAAGGGGGTTGAGCTGGTGCTTCCGGAAATAGTCGGCACATGCCGTGCGGTCCAGCCGGCCTGGTCCTTGTAGACGTCTCCCGGCTGTAGCATGTTTTCCCAGGAGCTCAAGTATCACCTGTTTATGGAACTTGCGTAGGGACTTGAACTTCTTTGCTCCGGGATTATTCAGTCGGTAGATATTGTAGGCATTGAGGGCTGACATATCTACCGTATGCAGAACAAACTTTTTGTACCACCTGCATATCGGACTTATCTATGAGGCGCATGTTCAGGTTGTAGTCAAAGGAGTACAAAGGAGTACAAAGGAAATCAAGCAACAACAGATCTAGTGACCCTTCTAGGCTGCTTGTCCTCCAAAACACTGAGGATAAAGTGTCCAAACAGTGGTTTAGAGTGGGTAAGGGAACATTGGAAAGGGAACTACTGCCCTGCCACTAACGTGGCAGGACTAGGAAGTTAGTAGGGGACATATGGGTTAGTAACTGAGGGGAGGATAAAGTTATTCATTTACAAACGCAGTCAGTCGCGGGTTTGATGCGAGATATTTGTCTAGGCGGAATTTAAATGAATCAACGGTGCTGCAGTCTATAACGTCTCGGGGAAGCCCATTCCACAAGTTGACAACTCGATTAAAGAAGAAATTCTTAGATTCGTGCGAGTTAAAAGATTTACCAATAATTTTGCAACCGTTTCCCCGCGTGTAATTAGATTGGTCGATAGTGAAGTACTTACTACAGTTCATATTGTCGATGCCTTTGATGATTTTGAACACTTGAATTAAGTCGCCTCTTAATCTGCGCTGGGTTAAAGGAAATAGATTTAATTCTCTAAGACGCTCTTCGTATGGTTTGTTCTTTAGGCTAGGTATCATTTTGGTAACTCTACGTTGAACTCGTTCTAGCTTGTTTATATCTTTTTGGTAATAAGGGCACCAGGATTGAACGCAGTATTCCAGAAGAGGGCGGACTAAGGAATTGTAAAGGGTTAGGATAACTTCTTTGGATTTATGCTCAAATGACCTGCCTATAAAGCCAATTATTTTGTTTGCCTTCTTAACAACTTCTGAACATTGTTGACTCGGTTTTAGGTTACTCGATATTGTTACTCCCAGATCAGTTTCTCTGTTTACATTCTTAAGCTGAGTGCCATTCATCGAATAGTTTGCTTTCTCATTTAGGTATCCGACATGTAGTACTTTACATTTATCCGCATTGAAACTCATTTGCCAAATTTGGGCCCAACATGACAATTTATCTAGATTGTGTTGCATATCGTCAACTTGTTCTTTAGAGAGTACGCTATTTGCAATTTTTGTATCGTCAGCAAATTTTGAGATTGTGCAGGTGAGACCCTCATCTATGTCGTTGATGTAAATTAGAAAGAGAATTGGTCCTAGTACCGATCCCTGGGGTACCCCGCTACTTACATTGGTCCATTTAGATGCCTTACCGTTTATGACTACCCTTTGCTTTCTGTTGCTGAGCCAATTTTCTATCCATTTCAACACACCGTCTTGTATTCCATGCGCTTTTAGTTTTAGCAGTAAACGTTTGTGGGGAACTTTGTCAAAGGCCTTTTGAAAATCAAGGTATATAATATCTACAGCTTTACTCTCATCGTAGAGGTTGAGGATATCGTGGAAGAAGTCTAAGAGGTTTGTTAAACAGGAACGTTTTTTACGAAAGCCGTGTTGAGTATCTTTAAGTATGTTATTTACGAGTCTGTCTCGTATGACCGTTTCTAGCATTTTACATACAACTGAGGTTAAGCTAATTGGACGATAGTTACTGGGTAGGGATTTGCTGCCTTTTTTGAATATCGGTGTTACGTTGGCTAGCTTCCACTGATCAGGCATAGTTCCAGACTGCAAGGATTTATTGAATAGTAATGTCAGTGGTTTGGAGAGCTCATTCTTAGCTTCCTTTAGAACTCTAGGCGAGATTGTATCAGGTCCTGGCGTTTTATTTACCTTGAGTTTATCTAAACAATTCAATACTTCTCTCTCTGTAACGGTGATATTGCTTAGAACATCTGAATTATCAATCTGAATCGGCGATGGTGTAGGGATATCACTGAGGTCTTCTGTTGTAAAAACTGATGCAAAGAAGGTATTGAGGGCATTACTCATTTGTACTTCGTCTTTGGTGTATTCTCCTTTTTCATCGACTAACGGTCCAACAGTTGAAGTAACTACTTTTTTCTTTCTGATATAACTATAGAATTCTTTCGGGTTTGTTTTACTTTGATTCGCAATATGTAACTCTAAGGTCTTTTTACTTTGCTTAATTAACTTTTTGGCTTTGCCTGGACTGCTGTCCAGGACAGCAGCTGGTTTCTGGACGGGGTTTTTGGTTTTTCGGTCCACTTTCCCGGTGGCGACCATTTCTGCCTTGTGGCATGTGGTGAGGAGGTTGACCTTCCGCTGGTCATGCCAGTGGATAGAGAGGATGGGGCCACTCTTCTTGTGGAAGACCTCCGTCTTCTTGGTCTTGGTCGGGTAGCCTACACTTGTAGGAATTGGTTTTTACACCATACCCGAAAGAGGATTTATGGAGCTCCGATCTTACTCTCAACCATCTGAACAATTTTACCAGCACACCTAAACTTCGTTAGATGCGGGAATAGCCTCCCGAAAATATCAAGCCCTGGTGGGGGCTCGAATTCTCGACCCTTGGGTTGTGAGGCAGACACCTTACCAGTTAGACCAATAGAGATATCCCACTTGGCCTGGTCGGCTCAGGGTATTTCCGCATCCGATTACTGTTTAGGCTAGCCTATTTCCACTGACTTTACACTACTTCACCTTCCGGGAAGCGAAGGCTCCGAACAGAGAGGAACAAGCCTGAGCCGAACGACCGGAGTCCGTCAGAGAGGTGAACGGGAATGGTGAGTCAACTTCACTGAGCGGTGCACATACACGGCACCTTGTGCTAGACAGGCACACTAACGGCCCAGTTGGCAACTCGCTTGAACGGCCGGCAATTCCACAACCCAACCCAAGCGAGTTCTCACTACACCCCCTGTACTCTCCTATCCCCTTCCTTGTCCTGTAGGAATTAGTGTAAAGTCACTAAAGAGTTGTTTGGCACCGAGTAGGATCCCGTGGCCTCTGTGAAACAACCGTACCAGAGCTTCCACCTACAGCCTTCTTAACGACTTTTGAACTCCTTTAACCCTTTCCTTGCGGGTGGCGTTCTGGAACGCTTAGTCAATTTACAGCAATTTCCAGGCTTTAAAAGCCTGTAAAAGCCGTAGAAATCGAGTGTCAGTGGGCGGGAGCGTGAGGGACCTACGTCCGACCCTCAGAGCAGCCAGCCGCTCACTGAGGGAGACTGTGGTCTCGCGCGGGTGTCTCGACAGTGTTGCCGAGCAAGCGAGTGCTAATAATTAGCGAGTTTTCCCGAATGTCTATGGCAACGCTGCGGGTGAACCCTGCCACCTACGAAGCTCGTTCTGGTGTCATTTTGAAGCTATTTTCGCCTAGTTTTCGGCAGAATACAGTTCATTTAATGCAGATACTTGATTAATCATTCAGGAGTGCCTGAATATGCCCTAATAAGCGCAAATAAGCCCACAGAGAAAGGGTTAAATAACTTGATTTTTAGTAGCGGTAATGCGATTTTGTGAAGGAATATCGAGTGTCTCTATAAATAATTAACGTCATGAGGGAAGTCTTTCTTCTCTCTTCTCCTTGATTCCGAGACGCGGTTTTGGGAAACATTACACTCCTTTCCCCGAGCATCGTTATAATAATAATAATAATAATAATAATAATAATAATAATAATAATAATAAAAATAATAATTAATGCTTTATTCCAGACTCACACAGTACAGAGGGGACCATACTGGGGTCCATATAATATCTTACAGTAACATAAATATACATACTGTACATAGGCTACATAAAATAAAAATAAATTAAATAATACCCAGCTTGCTAGTATGTAGTTCACAGCACTGCCTCAACCAAAAACAATGGTCATCAAACTACTGTGTTACCAAAACCACTGTCCTAATTGTGTACAGTACCATGCCTCACATCATTTAGCTACCGGTACAGTATATTGCCACAGTACAGTATAGGAATACCGGTACTGCACTATGAGGTTCAGTACCGGTATGCTAATTCTGTAGAGTAGCAGACTTGAATACATTACTTAGGGTTAAATATAGAGCAACCTCCTCCAGTGTGCCTGAATCCTAGAGGTGTAGGCCTACACTATGCTGGGAGTTTGTAGCATTTTAATTATACTGTTCTCAGAAGTTTAATGAATTTATATGTTAGCTTTCTAATGAGTGATTGGTAACAGTGAATATTCATATAGGCACATAGCGTACTTGTACTCTCATATTTTGAGAGCCCCATATATATACTTTCTTGAGTTATTGGATTCCCGTAACTCGTTATTGAGAAATTATACATATCAGATGCTCTAGTAAATTTATGAACAACACCTTTACACGTAATTGAGATAACTCGGTAGATATCTGAGATCAATCATATTTGTCGTCAGGTTCATAGTTAAAATCAGTGAGCGTTTGCCTAGCAGAGTTAATTGCTTCATTGCCCAGCAGAGTTAAGTGCTTCATTACCTAGCAGAGTTAAGTGATTCTTTCTTATTGATTCTATGCTATAATTTGAATCTATATATATTAACGGAAGTTAATCTTTGTGGATGTTTGCTATCCATATTCACTGAACCTTGTTTCTGAATGCAATGGACTGCAACTAAGTTATCCGCGATCGACTGTCCTTGCAATGACGAGCCGTGAGCTTGGAGAAAAAATAGAGGAACTAGAAGCTCTTGCTTGTTGATGTGAAATCATTATTTCTGGGCCCAAGTGCCTTGCCCTTGATGGCCTAGATTGGACTGATACCCCTAACCTAGTGTTCCTGAAGCGTCTGTGTCTACCCATACCGAAGGAGGAGGAGAAACCCATGTTGTTACAGAGTACAGTGTTTCGGTCTTCGCCCAGACCGACAGTAAGTCGTGAATTAATGAAGGAATTGGCCATAATTTCCTCTCCGGCGAGAGGGGAAAAACTTTGTTGCCTTCCAAAATATAGGTTTGATTCCCGGAGGGAAGTAGAGAAAACCTAATATTTAGTAGGGGCCCCGGAATCATTGACGATGTTGCCTATTAGTATAATAGTCTCCATTCAACACCCACGTCAGTCGTTTGAATCAACCGCCGCGGGGAAGAACAGAGTCATTCCTCATAAGTGCAACGCTACTTCTCTTATGGTATCGTCATAGATTGGGTACCCACTACGAAAAACTGGCTAAGGGCTCAAAAATTTGAGGAGAGCTTAGTTTTGTAAATTGTTAGTTTCGTAACACCGACCGGCGCCTGAGCTACTCATGCTACCGGTGACAGGAACAAAAACCTCTTGCCCACATATGAACAAGTCGACTAGTCAGGCCTCCGGGGACATAAAAATTAAGGGGGACTAAGACACAAGTCCCCTGCTAATGAAGTACAACAAAGTCTTCTCGTCTAGCCGAGAGCAACAAAAAACTTCCGATAAACTGAGATCCTGGCCGATCCGCCTCGGCGTTCCGGCCTGGAGTCCAGAGAAAACTAGAAGAGCAGATAAAATAATATAAATTACTTAAGGAAAAAAAAACCTTCCCTCGGGACCTGACTTGCCCTTGTTGTGTTACGAGTAAACAAGTGGACTTATTATCTTACTTAATTGGGAGAAAACATCATCGTTCTGACCTAGGTGAACCAGCAACTATCCGTCTCCCCGACCGGAGTAGTTGGCGTCCCCTTGATATGCGGCCCCTAGCTTAAATCAATGTACATCACCGGAGAGGTAGTAATGGCTAAGATAAGGGAAACTTCCTTGAGTGGCCCTAAATTACCGGTAACCCCAAATAGCTGATGGCCAGCCACCGGCGGACGTCTAGCTTTTATTTTTTTTTGCTCGAGAATTCCCGACCCGTGTAAGGTTTCGAGTGGGTTCTAACAAAAACAATTTTGGAGCGGTCTTAGCTTTTGCACAAAACTGTCTGACGCGCTCACTAGTGTTTCCGCATGGTCAACTTCCCGGTCAACCTCTATGGAAGGTTTTCTTTTTTCACCCATGGTTGTCCGATCCGGCTCCGGAGAGTCCACGTGATCAGACTGGTCTGGTAATTGTCCGCCGGGACGCAGTCCGGACTTTGAATCAGAGCAGATTCTAGGCGCAGCCCAGGTGCGGTAAACACAATCCCTCCTCGATACCTTGTGCCCCAGCTGGGCCTAAGGAGAGAGGAGGAGAAAACAGGAAATTTAAGTGGAAAAAAAGACCCCCGCTGGGAAAAAGACTCGAGGATCTTAACTCTTTTGGTCTGTTCAAGTTCAACGTCCGGTGATCGCCGGCCATCTAGTGCATGTAAAGTTAAGAGTTATTTACTTGGGAGACCCGTTGCTAACCTGAAGCATCATTCTTACGTCTCTCTGTGTCTGTGGATTAACTGTAGTTGCCGTCAGTACCAGAGAGAAAACAACTCTATAATAAACGTTCACGTGTAACCCCTGTACCATACTGAGTCTGAGTAGCTGCCTCGCTCGGACTGCCTCAAATAAGGCTGTCTAGATGTCTAATAAGGATTGTGCCGGATGAGGTAGTAGATATTGCTGAAAAGTTTTGACTATCTCGGCCCTTTGCATTGGTGGATCGGGGATTGGTTTAGCAATGGCCTGAGCTGTATCCCTGGTTAGGAGAAAACTAGTAAATTTTCGATGGGCGTCATCTCTGACTAGGAATTCCCTCTGGTGTTCAATAGGGTCTGGCATGATAAAAGGTGGCAGAAAATCTTTGGCCTCGAATTGGGGGGCAATGTGAAATTCAAAAATAGCCCGGGGAACTCCGCCGGGCTGTTGCTTTAGCCAGTCAAACTCGGTATGCTGCGGTGGGGGAACCGGTAACGAGGCATTGGAAGTCACATCAATAGCAAATTGCTGGACCTCCTGATCCCATGTCACACAAGGTCCATGTCCCACCTCACTCAGATGTAATTCCCTTTGGTCTTGATGAGGATTACAACGATGAAAAGTTAAGCTAGGCTCGCCGTACTTTATAGAATGGCACCCATTGAAGCCACAGCGTTGAGAGCAATCGGGGCAAACTGGAACATCTGGGGGAGGAGGGCAGGACTAGGGTCATCCGGCAGAAAAAGGGGTCAACTGACCAGGGTTGTACACAAAGTATCGAAAATTAGTCGGGTTGGGCACTGCCTGAACCGCACTTCTATCACTTTTCCTTGTGCGTCTTTTGCCCTGAAGACCTTTATCCTATTCACTTTGATAGACCATTCCTTTGGCATCGGAACCTCCCCCTGTGTTGACTTGTGCCCCTCTCCTCTAGTTAATGCGGTAACCGGGAGCCACAGCCTACCTGGCTCTTTCTGAGTCCGAGGTTGGTCCTCCGATTTTGACCGAGATTTTTTAGGTTGAGTTACAGTGCATGGGTTCCTCGAGATCCGGTGGGAGAGCCGCCGGATATCGAGCCGCCCTATCAACTTTAGGGGACTTAGTCTTATGTTGTAGGCAAGAATTTACGTTATCTCCCGCACTATTGACATGAGTTAGCGAGCCAGAACTAGTCTCCTTCCTTCACACGGAAGACACATTAGTGCCAGATACCCACTTGTCAGTTAGCAAGGAACTACTAACTAGACCCTTCCCCTTTAGAAAGCGACTCATCCACCCGCCGGGATTGAACCTGGCTTTAGGCTGGTAAGTCTTGCCCATGCCTACAGGCATTGGGGAGAGATAAGTTTGATGTTGTTGGAGCCATGATGATATCTGGGTCCGTAATTATATTAATTTTGGCGGGTAACAAAGGGCGGATGGATACTTGTTCTGGCAATGTCCCTGTAGCGGAGGGAACTGAGTTAAGAAGCAAAACTTCGTTATCCGTAGAGGAGGTGGGCACAGAGTACACCGGCGGAGGTACCTCAGCCTCCGTCGGGGCTTCCTGATGTCTTTTCGAAATGGCACATTGTTGGAGCACCCTATGCAACAGATCTTCTAATTGTTTTGATGTAAAGCATTGAGGTTTCGGCCGTTTAAGAGACTTTGAACTTTTCTCCTCTAATTAATGTTCATCTACCTGTACTAGGGGACTTGACTTTGCTAGTACCCTATCACCACTAGGTTTAGTCGTTGAGAGGGGACCTTTCGCCGGCGACTCTTTCACTTGCCCACCCGGCGATTTACTGGTCTCCCTAGAGGGTTGTAGACTTGTGTCCCTTGGGACTGAGTTCATAGGAGTTGCCCGTACGGTCTGTCCCGTCGAGGTAGGGTCTACTCTGGGGTCAGACCCTTTTGAAGTGACCGCCTCCGGCTTAGTAAGAGACCTTGATACCCCTGCGTCTGTGTATCCCGACTTCGGCGCTTGAGCCTTAAGACTTGTAACACTACGAAGACCCTGGGCCTCTGGCGTTTGATATATCTCTAGACCCATTCTGGACTCCGGCAAATTACTCTTAGTCAGCACGAGTTTAGAGCCCTGGAGCCTAACCTTCACATTCTTCCTAATCCTCATTGCAGAATGAGGTCGCTCGGCATCCGTTTCGAAAAGACCGGGGAAAACCCCCGGCGTTTCTGAAGTGGATGTCGAAGCAACCGGCTGCGCATCAGATTGATAAAACTGGGAGCTAGAGTTAAGGTGACCTATTACATCCCTCTCAGTAAGCCTTGGGCTAGATAGCTTGCGTTTCTTGTCTGGTAAGAACTCCAAGCTGGACGCCCTCTGCCGAAGTCTCTCGGATGTTTCCGGCTGGGTTAACGGCACACACTCTGGTGACTCTGAGCGAATCCTCTTGGTGTGGGGAGGGGAGCTCTGTTCGGAGGTCATAGAAGATTGGGGTGAAACAAAGTTTGTGTCTGGTACCGGGAGGACCTGTGCCTGAGCGACTGAGGTGTCGTCGAATGAATACAGATGAATTAACCTCAATTGTTCAGCATTATCGCAAAACAATTCAATGTCTGCTACCCGTGAAGCGTACGCAGCAAATTTGTTCTTAATTTCTATAAGAGTTAGTAAACACGACATATCTTGGCTTGCTAGCCATTCCTCAAACAGGTCAGAGCACACCGGACATTTCCGTTAGGTCCATAAAAAGGAGGATCTGTCCAAACACTTGACACATCTAATACACAGCCTGTGCGCTGCTACCGGTACCAGGAGGCACGTAGGCGTAGAACAAGTTGAGAACAGAGGCATGGTCACAGACTCTCCCCTCCCCGGCGGGAACGCTTTCTCCTTAGCTGCCCGGAATGTGGAAGGGATCTGGAAATAGAAAATTTCCAGGAATCACTGCTCATAAGGATAACCCGAGAGGTTTTAACATCCTATTACCCCCGGCGTCAGAAAAACATTAGGCTACTGCCTCCAACCTTTTCCTGACTCCTAAGAGGTAGTGAAAACCTCCCCTCACGCCCTTTTCAATCGTGGGGGAGTTTCACATCAGCCTGCCTACCTGTGGCTAGAGGTTAGTGAACCATGAACTCAGCGGATATCTGCGTGCTATAACTTGCAATCGCTAGCAGCCGTTGGTCTGTTTACACACTAAGCTGCCGGCTGACGGGGTAAACTGGTAAGTAATAAGGCGAACCGATATGGTATCTATAACGGATACGTCTCCATCCGCCGGCCCTGCAAGACCCCCGGAAGGTGTAGTGGCACACTACCAAAAAACATAGAATAAACACAGAGGCAAGGGAAAATCAAGACCTCACGCCGGCACGGCGGCAACCGACCTCAGGCCGCAGAACCAAGGACCGGCGGGTCCCAAAACTGGAAAACACTCAGGCAAGGGCACAAGACTGAGAGAAACCAACCACAAAAAAACCCTGAAGCAAGGACGTCTCCTTGAGCTCCCGGAAAGTGAGCAACACTAACACCCAGGGAGCACAACAAAATATCATACAAAGATAAAGTACACCCCTAACGAGTAGATCCTAACGAGGCTTATCATGAGGTAACCCACCCTACAAGTAGGACGAACTTACCCTGAAGACAACCCCGGACAGCATGAAACAGGTGAAGCCCCCGAAAGGGGCCTCTGATCAGGCTTGAATGCCAGAAGATTCCACACCACGTGTGACAATCCTTAGACTGGCGCGTCTGCTAAAATATAAAAAGAAAAGGCCCCTAGGCCATAAACACAGGACTGAAGAACAGCTCGTGATAAACAAAAAGCCTCCTAACTAAGGAATAGCAAAAAACTAAGGCGCGCAGAACCAATGAAAAGCACATGTGGCGTTGGTCCTGAACACAACACGTTAGCGCCTGAATAGTACCCTAATTTAACACTTCCTGCGGGCAACAATATGAGAACCCGTGCTAGCTAATCTAAACCTTGTTCACTACAACCCAGATATATACAAATGAGTAAAGACTCACGAGAATTGAGCGAACGTCGAATGAAGCAGAGTGCGGGGCACACAACCTATCCTGTTGCCCGCGGGGAAGAGAAGGACGAGTGGTGCGCTTGGCGAGGAGCGGCAAGAAGCCACAACACTAGAAATCCACAGAAGTGGGAAGCGTGTTATAACATTGATTAAGTAATTTAATCTTTCCCCTTTTTCTTCTCTTATTTTTTACGAAAGTTTTTTCGTAGCGGGTACCCAATCTATGACGATACCATAAGAGAAGTAGCGTTGCACTTATGAGGAATGGCTCTGTTCTTCCCCGCGGCGGTTGATTCAAACAACTGACGTGGGTGTTGAATGGAGACTATTATACTAATAGGCAACATCGTCAATGATGTTGACTATTAAATTTAATCTCTTTACTTTCAACCGGCCCAACTTCACAGTTAATTGGATCCAGTTGAGTGAGCCGACCAGGGACTCCCACATCTTCCTTGTCGTATTCAAACTGTGGAGAAAACGAAACAGTTTCCTGCGAAATCTGTTGCGATTGTCCACACTCTGAGTAAGAGTTAGATTGGCGGTATCCCAGACCAGCCCTATCCACTGAATTTTCCTTGTGGGCACAAGGAGAGACTTTGCCAAGTTTACCTTGAACCCTAGGGTTTGTACATGATTGATTATTTGGTTGACATGATTGTGACATAACTCTTCTGACTCCGCCACCACTAGCCAATCGTCTAGATACCACAACACCATTATGCCCTGGGCCAACAATGGCAGAAGGGCTTGCCGGACTAATTTTGAAAATTCTCGGTGCCAGGTTTAAACCGAAAGGCAGCTTCTGAAAGACATAAGTCTCTTGCCTGATCCTCAAAGTGAGGAACTTTTGAAACCTTTTGTTGATAGGGACATGCCAATAGGCGTCTTTGAGGTCTAATGAGCACATCCAACCCTGCGGCGGAAGTGTAAGCCTGATTTGGTGTACTGTAAGTGTTATGCCCTGATTTTGTTCAGGATTAACTATCGGTACAGGTGAGTTCTACAAGACTGGGTTATTGGATTTCACACATATACACAATGGGCATCAAATAGAGGACATAATATAATTTCGGAAGATGGTTGGTAATACAGCTTTATTCTTAATTAACACTTATGCAGAATAGAAATAAAATAATTCACACAAGATAGTATGGGCATAGGGTGGGCATCAATGTTGTTGGACTTTTTATAATCTTCAGCACTTATCGCGGGTTTGGATGGAGTGCACTTCCCACTTCTAACTATCAGGTATTCTCCTCTGATATGTGGCCTAGAATATTCTGAAAGATTCACTCGTAGATCAGGCTAATAATTCTATATTATTTTGTTAAGGTTCTGTGTGACTCACTGGTGATGATACAAAAATTAAGTGATATATATATCTCCAAGAATAATATGTGAAGGAGATATAGTAGCTAGTTTCAACTCGTATGGTATGTTCACTTGTCTCAATAACACTTAAGACAGAATATCAGTGAGGGGCGATTCAGGTTTCTGGTTAACAATCATAATTACTTATTTTAGAATTGCTTTCACTCGAGCCGTAGTCCCAATAATTAAGACTTATTTCTTCGGCGAGATAAAACCTGAGGGCAAGAATAATTACGAGAGTCAGTTCGCCTAGTCTTAAATTCACTGATATACTTTAACACACGTTAGCATAGTAATCACTTTGATTTTAGAATACTATGGATTATGAGGCACAGGGAAAACACTTTCTCGTAAAGTATAGTATCGAGGCACTGATACTAATTCAGAATTAAGCACTGTTGAGATATCTTCTGGTTATCATGAGGCATGACGTTAGGGGTTAACAGCTGCTGCTCTGGGGGCCGTCCAATGTGTCCGGCAGTATGAAGAAGGTTACAGATGGGCTAATAGTTAACCGGTGATGAAGTTCCGATATGTTACTCTTGGATGGGGGTTTTGAATGCAATGTTTCAGGCAGAGGCCGGATTAACAAGACATCGGAAAAACGCAAGATAGTCTAGTGAAGTAACTTTCTTGACAGTCGCTAACCTTTAAAAGAGGTTCAAGGAACTCGGACGGTTTTGAAACCTTTCAGTTACCAATTCTGTACGGGATGCCGCAGACAACTGGTACCTAGGAATTATACATGCAGAGTGCTCAACTAAGAGTTTCTCGCATAATCCCTTCTAACACAAAAGATCTATGTGAGTCAAGTGTTTGGTATAATCTATTTTAATTTAGTTATCGTCGGAAGGGAGGCCTGCTACGACAGAGAGCGCAACTATAATAGAAAACGTACTCGTATGGGTAACTATTAGATTCTGGGATGCCAGAATTAATGGGTTACTCAAGGAGCTACTGCACACTCTATAACTGGTTATAAACTAAAGTAGCAGAGGACATACCACTATTAGTTTGTAATACAGTTAATGTTTATGTATAACTAGGTTATCTATGTTTCCAATATTACCCAACAGGATGCCGTAAGTAATACTGAATTCACAAAAGATTTAGCTATAGCTCACAGATAGATTATGACTACGGGATGCCGTTTATCAGTAACTATTCTTGAGGTGGGGAGTATAACTAGACTTTCTGCAGAGCGGGAGGCCGGTGATTGAAAGCTAATTATTAACTGCCGGTTTTTGGTCCTGGCGGAAGCTTTTATTGGGCTGGTCAAAGAGGAAGTGAACTGGGGTATGGCTGGATATCAGAGTTATGAAGGGGTTTATTTTCTCTGTTGAGCTTAGGGGGAACTTTAAGAGGGTCTTAATACTTTCAACAAGGGGGTCTTAATTATAGGTGTTCTTCTATAGACATTTAGTTTTAACAAGAGTTGATACTGATTACGGATTACTGATATTTACTATAGGATGTAAGGTATCTTAAAATAACCCCCTAGAAATACTTTCTCTAAAGTATCTATTTCTTTATCCTCCCCTTTTCCCCAGCTAACCTAATCCCACAAGGACCCCAATGGAAATACGCCTAACGGCCTTATTGGGCTATCCTTAGTTGGAATTATGCAAGGCTGGTACATGTCATATTTATAACATACTATGTGGTACCAACTCTGTAAATTGCTAACTGAATAAATATTATTATTATTATTATTATTATTATTAGTTAGTAGTATCATCTTGGAGAGTGATATATGGTGCAAGGAGGGAACTACTTTGTGTGGCGCGATACAGGCCAAGGCTGGGTGCTGTTGTCAGTGTTGAATGCCAAATTTCAGTGTTCTTGACCAAATTTGAATGAACGTTGTCATCGCTAGACCCTCGGAATGAATCCATCATACTAGGGGATTTTAACCTGTGTTACAAACAACGAAATGATAGGCTTGTACGAGAATATAGGCATATACTGACAATGCACAATCACAAACAACTCATCACAACCCCCACACGTATCTCTGAGAACACTGCCACAATAATAGACCACATAAACTGTAACAGAGAGGACAAAATATCCCAATCAGGGGTTATACAGACTGGGATAAGTGATCACTTCGTCACATATTGCACACGAAAAACCACAAAATTACCCTAGAGAATCACAAGATTATCAAAACAAGGTCACTCAGAAACTACAATAAAGAAACATTTCTGGACATTTTATGGAATACAGACTGGTCTCCAGTGTTTGGAAGTACAAACGTTAATGACGCATGGGTTGGCTTCAGAACCATCATCACAAACATTCTAGACGAAATAGCTCCTCTGAAAGACATACGAATTAAAGCAAGGTCAGACCCATGGATCAACAATGACATACTACACCATCTGGAACACAGAGACAATCTGTTAAAAAGGCTAGCGAAACATAGACAGGATCAAGGTCTGAAACATGAGTTCAACAGGGCCAGGAATAAACTAAGTAGGAAAATAAAATCAGCGAAAACTAATTATTTTCACAATAAGGCAGAGGAATATCAGAATAACCCAAAGAAACTATGGAGGCACCTAAAAACAACAGGCTACAGCAACAAGACAAGGGATTCGTCTAACACTAATATTGCTCTCACCATTAATGATCAGATTTGCCACGATAAACGACAAATTTCAACCTACTTCAACTCCTTCTTCACCTCCATAGCAAACACACTTGCACAGAACCTACCTCAACCTCTCAATAAATACACGACAACAACGGCCACCTTTCGAAATTTCTACAGAGATAAAGACATACACCCAAACACATTTGGATTGCAAAATGTTACACCAAAATACACTTTTGACGAGCTGTCTAACCTAAATGTACATAAAAGCTCAGGACCAGACAAAATTCCTGCCAAATTTCTACGAGATGGAGCCATTGGTATAGCAGGCCCCCTAACCCATATCATCAACTTGTCAATTAACACCAACACTGTACCTGCTGAACTGAAGGAAGCTATTGTAACCCCTCTATTCAAGAAAGGAAATAAACTAGAAGTTGGTAACTACAGACCAGTTAGCATATTATGTATTGTATCTAAAATCCTTGAAAGAGCGGTATACACCCAAATTGAACACTACCTCAAACAAAATGATCTATTCTATAAGTTTCAATCAGGTTTCAGATGCATGTACTCGACAGACTCCTGTCTCATCCACTTAACGGATCACATTCGTAAAGAAATGTCTAAAGGTAACTACACCGGTATGGTTCTTCTTGATCTACAATAAGCGTTTGACACAGTAGACCATGACATCCTATGTAATAAACTACAAGCAATGGGCATAGGATCTGTGAACTGGTTTAAATCTTATCTTAGTGGTAGAACCCAAAGAGTCAAAATTGACGATAATATATCTGATCCTATGCCAATTAACTGTGGGGTCCCGCAGGGAAGCATCCTTGGTCCCTTACTCTTTCTCTGTTATGTGAACGACATGGAACTGAGCGTCTCATGTAAATTATTACTGTATGCAGACGACAGCGTGCTCCTGGTTTCAGGAAAAGACCCAATAAGTATTGCCGCTTCACTTTCCAAAGAACTAGAATCATGTAGTGAATGGCTAGTGGACAATAGACTATCTCTTCACCTGGGCAAGAGGCTGCAAGCCATCTTATGTGGAACAAAACGCAAACTGAAAGACATTGTGGGCTTCTCGGTCAACTGTAATGATATTCCTATAACAACAGTGTCACAAGTTAAATATCTCGGACTAAAACTGGACGCGAGTTTGTCAGGTGAAACAATTTTGGAATCTATCCTGAGTAAGTGTAGAGCACGTATAAAATACCTGTATAGACAGGTGGGATGCTTGCCCGCGGCGACCAAAAAGACCCTCTGCCAAGCGCTTGTTCAATGTCATGTTGACTATTCTGTGTCATCCTGGTACTCTGCATCATCTAAATCAGCACAGCACAAACTTCAGGTCACTCAAAATAAAATGGTTAGGTTCATGCTGAACCTAGGATCCAGATCACATGTTGGCCAGGAACAACTTCAGTCGCTAGGTATGCTCAATGTCGCTGACAGGGCCAAACAAATCAGGCTCACTAATGCCTTCAAAATTTTCTATGACAGAGCTCCAGAGTACCTAAAGAATGATTTTGTTAAAGCAAATGAGAGGAGTGGACATAATACAAGACACAGGATGTTTAATTTTAAGGTCCCGAGAATCCAAGGACAGGGTAAGCAAACATTCTTCTTCACCGCCATCAAAGACTGGAACGACCTACCCCAGTCAGTCCGTGAAAAGAGAACACTGTATTCCTTCAGACGTAGCCTGAAGGAACACCTGAACCGGACAGCTGCGAGAAGGGAGCACCAAGCTTATGTCTACTACTAAATGCGACATAAGAGATAGACAAACCAAACTGAAATGATTACTGATTACGGATTACTGATATTTACTATAGGATGTAAGGTATCTTAAAATAACCCCCTAGAAATACTTTCTCTAAAGTATCTATTTCTTTATCCTCCCCATTTTCCCCAGCTAACCTAATCCCACAAGGACCCCAATGGAAATACGCCTAACGGCCTTATTGGGCTATCCTTAGTTGGAATTATGCAAGGCTGGTACATGTCATATTTGTAACAAACTATGTGGTACCAACTCTGTAAATTGCTAACTGAATAAATATTATTATTATTATTATTATTATTAATGCAAGTCTTATTTCTCTCTTTTAACTGACAAGCTATTTTGAGTATAGAAAGGAGTTTAGATATGGTTTTGGGCATTGCAAATAGTCAGGAAGTATAGCAGACTTGGATAAGAATGGGGTTTGGTTCATAATCAGATTACAGCTCACCTGATGTTTGGTAAGAATGGTGGTGGGTGGCCTGTGGGTCAAGGTCATTACTACGCGTGGCTGGCGTGCTTGGTGTTCTATGGGTCCCTTGTGGTATGGTGGGGGCCGCACCTGTATGATATGTGGCATCTAGTTTTCTAGGTTAATTTAGTCTGTTCAAGGGTTCTACTTTTGATCTCTGGGTACCCTCGGCTGATGTTGATAGGCTTGTATACTCAGTTCTGCTGAAGTTGATTGGGGTTGATCGTGGGGGTTGATTTTCTTCAGTGTCAAGGTCAAGGGGGTAGCAGGGTGGTTTAGGGATTAAGAGGTTGTTGTTCTAGCCTCGCACGGCCCACCATTCGAGGGTCGGGATTAGAGGATAGAGGGGTTGTTATTCTAAATGGGTAGTATGTGAGGAATAACATAAATGTTCAGTATTTATACTGGACGGTGGGGGTCTAAATAAATAATTTATAATCCGCACATTTAAGGGGAAAAGGGGGTCGGGGGTTGAACTGAGGGGGTCCTCGAGCGAGGCTACTGGAAGCCGGCCACAGGTACGTGTCTGGTCTGATTTATCTGGCAAAGAGCAATACAAGGTGGTCAAAAGGGAAGACCTGTACAGGGTTGCTGTTGTAGGTGTAGAGATGGTGGTAGCGAGAGTCCTAAGATATCAGATACATGTATTTAGGTCTGGGGTTCTTATTCTCGTATTCTGGCTACCTACCTATACATTTAGACTATAAGTAAATCATGACATAGGGAAATAGTTATACATACATAATTGTTATAGAAGGGAGAAATGAACATTATAAGTGGGGTTCTTACTTCTTACATACATATAATAATAATAGTTCTTAAAGCTAGCGCATGCTAAGCTAGCTAAGGATAGCTCAATAAGGCCGATTAGGCGTATTTCCATTGGGGTCCTGTACTACTACCCCATCCCTTTGCTCATGAGGGATGGTAACGACTCAGTGCTTGTGAAAAATCTTTAATGCGCCGAGCGTGGGCGCGAACCCGGGCCTTCTGGGTGGAAGTCCGAGACGCTAGTCACTACACCAAGCGAGCCGCTTGGTGTAGTGACTATAGGACTGTAGTGACTATAGGACTGAACTTTTTAACAGAGACATAGGGGTGAGGTTTCTCTATTTGCGAAACAGGGATAGGTATGTGCTTTGTCTGATTTTTATGGGAAAGGGCGATACAGGGTGATCAAAAGGAAGGCATGTATATGGGTGGTGTTGTAGGTGTAAATATAGTGGTAGCGAGAGTCCTAAGATACATATATAAGTCTTGGGGATTTTCATTACTCGCGTCAGGCTGCATACCTATATACTTAGCATATAATTATATCCTGGCATAGGGAAAAGTTACACATACAAAATGATAATAAAAGGAGTAATGAACATTGTAACGCAGGGTTCTTCCTGCTCACATACATATAGATCTGGGACTAGGTTCTATGTCCTCCGCCCCCACCTCTGAGTCGCCAGACTGGACTGTGGGCGTGCTGGGGGTAGGGGTAGTGGGTGGAGGTGGCAGTATGGTATCCTTCCGGCTACTCTTTCACCCTGTACTGGCCAGCATTATAGGGGCAGTAACAGGGTCCTCACGACGGCGTTTGGTCGATTTGGACGACTCCGCCGATGAGTGCCAGGACTGTCTGTGGGGAGATCTCGACCGTGACCTTGATGCATGTCGTGGGGAAGGCGACCGCCTCCGCTTTGTTCGGTCGGGAGGGGGGGGGGGGGGGAGAGCCTCGGCAATCTCACTCTCATTTCTACTACTGCTACTTACTACCTCTTTTGAAAGGGTTTTAGATTTTGCTTTAGGCTTAGTAGATTTAATTGGAGTTGATTTAACCAAAGGCGATTTGATAACTAAATGGTCCCACAGGGTGTCGTCATCACAATGAAGAGCCTTATGGGCAGTATCTTTGGCGTAAACATTAAAAATTTTCTTTATTTCTTTTAACGCTGCCAAGCAAGACAGGTCTTTATTAAGAACATAAGAACATAAGAAAATGGGAGTCTGCAGAAAGCCGATTGGCCTAAGCAAGGCAGATCCCTGTCCCACACAATCCCAGTTCAATTTCAAAGCCCAATTATAGGCTCAACACTCTAATACCCTGAGGATCATCTTACCAAAACGGTTAGAGATTAACGCAGGATTATGGGGGTCTGCAGAGCGCTGATTGGCCCAACCCGGCTTATCCCCCTTCACACCCAACCCTTCTCGTCCATATGCTTATCCAATTTTATCTTAAAGCTCCCTACCGTTTTAGATCCCACTATAGCACTTGGTAGTCCATTCCACCCATCTACAACTCTGTTACCAAACCAATATTTGCCTATATCTTTTCTGAAACAAAATTTATCTAATTTGAAACCATTGGTACGAGTTCTTTCGCTATCACTGAGCTTTAGTACATTTGTCATGTCCCCTTTGTTAATCCCACTAACCCACTTGAACACCTCTATCATATCCCCTCTAACTCTGCGTCTCTCTAACGAATGTAAACCTAATTTCTTCAACCTTTCTTCATACGAAAGATTTCTAATATTATGGATCATTTTTGTCATTCTAACGCTGTACTCTCTCCAATGAATCTATGTCCATTCTGTAATAAGGACACCAAAATTGGACAGCATAATCCATATGGGGTCTCACTAATGACAAGTAAAGTTTTAAGATAACATCAGCAGTTCTGTTACTCACACTCCTAGAGATGAACCCGAGAATCCTGTTTGCCTTATTACGAACGCTTATACACTGTTTTCTAGGCTTCAAATCATTGCTAACAAACACACCTAGATCTCTCTCGCAGTCTGAATTTTCTAATTCTAAATTAGCTAGTTTATATTTAAAATTTGTTTGCATCTTCCCTATCTTTAATACCTTACATTTGTCAATGTTAAACTTCATCTGCCAATTTACTGACCATTCATGTAAGGTATCTAGATCCCTTTGGAGGCACTCTATATCGCTATCTGAATCAATTGATCTCCCCATTTTAGTATTGTCTGCGAATTTACTTATCCTACTAGTTATACCTAAATCTAGGTCATTTATTTATATAAGAAACAACAGGGGACCTAATACCGATCCCTGGGGGACACCACTTTTGACTGCTCCCCACTCTGACTTGGTACCATTTATGCTGACTCTCTGTTTCCTACCAATTAGCCATGACCTAATCCATCCCAACAACGATCCTCCTATTCCATGTGCCTCAACCTTTCTCATCAATCTCTCATGAGGGACTCTGTCGAAAGCTTTACTGAAATCTAAATAAATAATATCATATGACTTGTTACTATCTACTGCTTCATATACCTCTGAGAAAAAGCTAAGCAAATTAGTAATATTCTGAGGATATAGCTAGGTACATTTATAATTATCACATCCAAATCGATTATTTGTATATGGATACATACACAAAGTCTTAAAACTGTTATCAAGCTCCAAAAGTCTGAATCGGGTTGAGTTTCGACCCTGTGTAGGAGCAGGGTTGAGTTGGCTTGATATTGGACACCCTTTTATGGCATTTGGGTGTGAAATACGACACCATTTCCAGTCTATCGGAGATAGTGATGGTAAAGGAAAATGCGGCTAAAGTTGTTGTTGTTGTTGTTGTTCCCCAAGCTGCCTGGCCAAACAGCCCCAAGGCCCCGAGCAAGGCCAAGGCCACAAACGAGCGCCCCCACAGAACCCTCCCTGCCGACCACAATAAAGCCTGGGTGACCGAAGCCACTCCATGGCAGGGAGCTGAGAGGGTGCGTAAACGCCCGGGAAACCAAAGCCCCACCCAGGGCCCTGTGCCCCTCAGCAATTATGAAGAGAAAGTTGAGGGGCAAAGGAATAATGTGATGCTTTAGCTTCCAATCTTGGTAGATTGGGAGGGCAATCCACGGAAGAGACGCCGTCACTTGAGATCTAGAAAATATATAAGTAAAAGGAACAGTCAGAGTAAGCTATGGGTATGGCAGAGATCGCTCAGGTCTCACTCTAATAGGTCAGCCCATCGCCATGCGGCTAAAGTAGTGTTGTATGGTTGATTCCGTCCTCTAAGATTAGACCGTCCCGCCCATTTGTATGGTTCACACAACCTCAGCTGATCTTGCCCAAATGTGCGAGGCAAAAGCCTGTAACCTTGAAATTCCTGATTGCATAATAACCTTGTGTGTATGAGTGACGATTAGATTAAAACACATCATTAAATTACACCAACACACACACTCTTAAGCCGCATTTTCCTTTACCATCACTATCTCCGATAGACTGGAAATGGTGTCGTATTTCCCAGTATCAGTACTGGGACCTCTTCTATTCCTCATCATGATAGGAGACATCGACAGGGACCTGGAACACTCAACAGCCTCATCGTTTGCAGATGACACCAGACTCATGAAGAAAATCACCTCACAACATGATGCATAGCTACTACAACAAGACTTGGACAACATCATGAAGTGGGCAGAAGAAAACAACACGGCCCTAAACGGAGACAAGTTCGAGCTTCTAAGGTACGGGAACAAGAGAGTACTACAAAACGCCACCAACTACAAAAGTGGACAGCAAGAAATTACCGCCAAGGACACAGTGAAGGACTTGGGAGTAAATATGAGCAGTGACGCCACTTTTTCCCAGCATATTACCAAAGCCACAACAACAGCAAAACAAATAGCAGGCTGGATCCTGAGAACCTTCCACACAAGAAATGAGAGGTGTATGTTAACACTGTGGAAGTCATTGGTCCTACCACGACTGGAGTACTGCTCTCAGCTCTGGTCTCCCCAAAAAGAAGGAGAAATAACAGAAATTGAAGCCACCCAGAGGACATTCACCAGTAAAATCCGTGGGTTTCAACACTTTAACTACTGGGAGAGACTCAAGGAGCTGCAGCTGTACTCACTTCAAAGACGTAGGGAGAGATACATCATCATCTACGTCTGGAAGATTTTGGAAAAAAAGGTACCAAATCCAAACATCCAAGACTCTCAACACCAAAGGCGAGGGAGGCTGTGCTATGTGAGGACTACGCCGGGATCAACGCAAAAAATCAAATCCCTGATCCATCACAGCTTTGCATACAATGGAACCAGACTGTTCAACTGTATACCAGCCCCTCTCAGGAACATGACCGGGGTGTCTCCAGACACCTTTAAGGAACACTTGGACATGTCTATCTATCTATCTATATGCTCAGGCCCAATCCCCATTTTGGGGGTAGCCGACTCAAGACAGAGCAAGAACAGGGAAAACACAAAAACAACATAAAACAAAAAATAAACACAGATAAAAAACACAAATTCTCATACATCCAGGTCACCCAGGAGAAGACCCAGAGACCAGGGTTACCAAGGTCGCTCCAGCACTTGGACATGTGGCTGGCCAAAATACCGGACCGGCCACCAACACCAGGATACCCCAGCGCCAACTCCAACCGACTTCTGGAATGGAGAGTGGAAGAAAGGGAGCTGCCTGGTCGCAGTGGAGCCCCAGCTCAACTGTGTCACTAACGGACGGAATACAATAAAGTGTAAGTGTAGCAAAGTGTATTTCACACCCAAATGCCATAAAAGGGTGTCCAATATCAAGCCAACTCAACCCTGCTCCTACACAGGGTCGAAACTCAACCCGATTCAGACTTTCGGAGCTTGATAACAGTTTTAAGACTTTGTGTATGTATCCATATACAAATAATCGATTTGGATGTGATAATTATAAATGTAGCTATCTATATCCTCAGAATATCCGAAAGAAGCGTCATAATCGTATGAAAGGGTGATAACCTATATTAGACTTTGTATACATATACTCAAAATTAAGCCATTATATTATATGCATACTAAAATATCACCAAAAGGAATGTCCCCCACCAACCTCCCGACCCACAACCCAGTAACAATTCCGCAAGAACCAGAACGGAAGCCAGCAGGGACGAAAGGACCCAACAGCCGGCAAGAAAAATATGCACCCACAGGATCAAAGGAAGCCGACACGGCCAGAAAACAAGAGATCCCAAAGACACTTCGACCAAAGGTGTTATACTCACAACCTTTCGAATATGTTAGGTTCAAACGAAGGAAACAAAGGATCGACCCCAACACGGCAGGAAAACAAGAGATCACAAAGACACTTCGACCAAAGGTGTTATACTCACAACCTTTCGAATATGTTAGGTTCAAACGACGGGACCAAAGGATCGACCCCAACACGGCCGGAAAACAAAAGGTCCAAAGGCACGTCGACCACAAGTAGTAGGTTCCCACATCCAAGACACCCACACAACACACCAACTTCGTTTTCTTCCTTTCACATAACCACATATGTATACGTCTCCTCAATCACAGCCTTCTAATATACAAACCACATTACTTTAACAATGAACATTCTTGATGTACCGACTAAGTATGTATTTAATGAAGGTACCAACCATGCATGCAGACTATATATGTTACTTTCATTGTGTAGGTACGACGGCGATCTAAAGACAACTTGTCTCCATTCAAACCAATCAGATCGTGATTAGGTCAGTCATGTATTTAATTATGTAGCAACCCTGCCCCCTAATTTTAGAGGACGTAAACTATAATACCCGCGTCGTGCGTGTCCACGGTGACTGTGTTGAACTCGGTACAACCGCCTCAACAATTGTTACCCCATGAAAACCCGTTTTTCTATGTATGCCACCGATCCACAGAAAACTAACCTAACCCTGTGCTTGTACTAATCCATATCTGTTGATTTATATAATTACTAATATCCAATTCGCATACGATCATCTCCAGAGAAGTGCAGGAAAGCTACCTAGTCTCTCTCTCTCCATTATGAGATAGATCGATGTCACTCATGCATGTACCCATTCCTAAGAGTAAGAAAAAGTTTTAACCACAATACTCTGCTTAGTGACCGCGTGCCCAGTGGTAAACTTTTGAGCCACCCTGTCCTTTTGTCCTCTTCCCGTAGGCCTACCAACCCAACTTCACAAACCTTCCCCTCGCATGACGCCCATCAGGATGTTTTTATATTCCGTGCCGAGGCAGTTCCGACTCGAACCCCAGTATACCGAGAGTGCAAACCTATTCTAGTATCTCTTTCACGATCCTCTAACCTAAGTAAACCACACTCCCCACCTGAACCGTAGGGGTAGAACGCGCGAGGCTATGTCCCCCTTCCACCCCCTTGAAAGAGGGTATAGGCCATAAAAATGTCACATCCACCGACCCCAAGCTCAGCTGTTTCGTTTTAGTGCCTAGGATATTATATGAACCAGAAATTGCCCGATCGATATGATCTGACACAGAGGCACTGCCCATGTCGAATCGTATTCCGTACATTTCAACCAGGGTTCATTCGCTTTATATTAACGACTAAAACCGTCATTTTATTCCCGCATTTCGTTTTCGTAAGTTAAGTATTTCTTTTTCCTTCGTCCTTGTGTTCCTCCTTTTCCGTCTCTTTCCACACCTATTATACATCTAATCATTCATCCCTTCTAGTCCACAGTCCACACTACTCTGTTTTTCGTATCTCTGTTGTTTTATATAAGATTAATTAAAACAAATCTAAATACAATCCTCTCAGAGAGCTCTAGGGAAGCCACCTAGTTGTTCTCTCCATTTAAGAAGATAAACGTATATTACCCCATGCTCCGGGATTCGTTCTAGCACCTACGTAGTTATACAATTGAACTTGAGTTATTCAACCAGGTCCTATACTTTTATATTAACGACGGCAAAAATACCGTCCAATTCATGCATGTCATTTCTTCCTAAGTTAACTCTCATTAATCCGCCAATACTTTGCATAATAACAAGCATGCTCAGGTAACCTTTTTTCCACCCTGTCGTTTTTCCATACCAACCCGAGCTTAATAACTCCCTCTCTAAAAGATGCCATCAGGATGTTAAATTGTGCCGAGCAAGTCATTTTTCTCAAGCTTCCGTAAACAGAGAGTACAAACCTATTTTGTACCTCCTTTAACTATCCCCTAATATAACTAACCACCCCTACAACCTGGGGCAGTGAATTAATGCGCGCGAGGCTAACCCACCCTTTTTGCTCCCCTCAAGGAGACCCAGCATCTCTCCCTCGCGTAGGACTACCTACCTCCTCATGCCCGCCAAATTCTTGCTAGAAACTCCGGGTATTTACAACCCATACCAACCTCCAAGTTTTCGATTCCAGCCTAAATCCTATTCCTATCCCGTTCCTATCTAACCCCCAAGTCCCCCTTAACCCGTCTTAGACTCCTAATAGCATTTCAGCTAACTCAGAGGAGGATCCTAGAGATAATATTAACGTAGGCTGCCTTACCGCTTGAGTCCAAAGACGCTGGGCAAACTAGTTTTTTGTTTCCCCCACATCCTCCTCTCAACTCATATTAATAATTTGTCTTAGAGTAAATGTCAGAAAAAGGTAATTCCTATTGCGGCCTACATGCTAACTTTATAATAGACCTTTAATGCTACCCTCTTCAACCAAGGGATTAAATTAACTTGTATTCCCCTCCGACATCCAAAAGTTAGACAAATGAACCCCCTCTCCATTTATATAGTTCCGCGCCAAAAACAAGCCAGTTAGAGATGATAATTATAAGCTACGTCACGGGAGTGCCGCAGTCGTGGATATATTACCCAGCTCCGCCCTCAGGATATACAGTGATTTGCGGTGTTCGCGATCCAAGTGCCTCAGTGAGGGAATGAATCAATCCTTGACAAATATATTGTTGCAACTGAGAAACCAGGGGCAAGATTATATCTTTCAACAACCGATTCATAAATTCTTTTTGATTGTCTCATAAGCGTATTGTCAGCCGGCTCGCCACTACTTTGGGCTTAACCCGGGAACTGCAGGAAGACTCTTAAGAGTTCCCCCGGCGGACTGCGGGAAGACTCTTAAGAGTAAGGGAAAAACAAAATCGATTTAAAAAAAAAAAAAAAAAAAAAAATTTTTTTTTTTTATTTTGTTATTGCCCATGGGCCATGCCAAATATCACTCCTCCACCTCCCCTCCTTCCCCACTTTCCTCCCCTCCTTCAGTTATCACCTATTTTCCCTGTTATTCCCTTATTCTGTGGTATATTTTCGTGCTAACATTAGCGAGTTGCAAGCAGGGCATTGTCATCACTGTTAGCAAGCGAGTGCAAGAGAGAGAGAGAGAGTATCGATCGACAGTCTCTCTCCAGACGTGGGGAAAAGTGGTGGGAAAGGAGGTTGCCTTAGCCATACATTATGTAACTCCCGGCCTGTATCGCCGATTTTGACCATCCAAACGCTGTTTCCACTTGTTTTATTGTTGTAACAGGTTGATACCTTTATAATCAACCTATAATAAGCGCATATGGATAAGTATTAATGCTATTTATGGTAAAATAACGATGTTAGTGATGGGAACAGCTCAAATACGTCAGCACAGGAGTGTGGTGTCTCATACCCCCCATGCGCTCTTCAGAGGTTAAGAGCAATCATAACTCATAACCGGTCCCAGGTAGAAAGATCTGGTTATGTTAGAAGGGATTACGCGAGTTTAGGAGAAGACTCGACGAGAAGATTCCTGGGCAAACAATTGTCTGTTTGACCGAAAGGCGAGAAGCCGTTTGCACGTCTGAACCTCCTCATAAGGCCAGAATTAGTAAGAAAAGACGTTCTCCCGATTGTCTTACGTTATTTCGATCCACTGTTTTCTCTGGCTACGCCGATGACAGAGGCATTTAAGGCTTTCAGTAGGAGTCCCATAACGACGTGTCATCAACGGCTAGACAAATTAGCCCAACTGTAATCCTTCTCTACACTACCGGACAACTTGGACGGCCACAGAGTCGCTGTTAACCCCCGACACACCAGCTCAAGATAACTAAGGATTTCCATAGCCTACGTATCGTTGAGGACAGGTGATCAGAAGAATTATTCCTGAACGTTGGAAGTGGGAGGCGAACGAACTCTATCCAAATCCGCGAACAGTGCTAAGAGATTATAAAAGTCCAGAAGTACACACAGACTTATCCAATTTGCCATTGTTTCGAATTCACATATAACCAATATTCTACCAGTAATTTTTCGGAGAATAAAGCTGCATTATAAACCATTTACTCAGCTATTATTTATGCCCTCTATTGCTTTCATTTGTGTCCTGTGCATGAAGCCCCATAGCCCAGTCCTGCCGAACCCACCTACACTCAGTTAAACCTGTAGAAAATCAGGGCATAACATTGGCGGCTGCAGTGGTTCTCGATTCGGCTAAAAAAAGGATTTCACTGCACTTCATTTGTTGGAAGCAATAGAAGCATAATAGTAAGAGAAATGGCAGCCCGTTCTCACATTTCCATTCCGAAATACGATGGGGAGACCTACGAAATAGAAACATACATGGACATTGTGAAGCCCGTGCTAGATTTGGCATATACTACGGATCGAGAGAAAATTGCCGTATTACTTACGCACTTGGGAAAAGCCGTTTCCTTAGTCGCATCACAGGTAACCCTTGACCTCTCGTGGGATGACTTCAGGCCCATTGTTATTGAAGCCATCAAACCCTCATTGGGCATCTTCGTCGCCCACACCCGTATTCAGGATACAAAGTACGAAGGTGATTTGGATGCAACGTTGAGCACCATTTCACAACATATCAAATCTTCATTCCCAACCCTACCTAAGGTCCAACAGGATCAGCAGACTTTAGTTAACTTAGTCTCAGTGTTGCCCTCAGCAGTTAAAGAATATTTCGCAGTGCACGACCCCGTTGGGTTCCAGAAAGATCTAGTCACCATCCGGCAAATTTTGGCAGTGCAACCCGCGAAGACGCCAAAAATTGCCACCATAAAAAGGTTTACCACCCACCCACAAAATGCTACGAACCCTAGAGACGCCAACCTTTATCGCAACCCTCAAACCGCCACCTCCAAACCAGCCTACAACTCCGGAAAACCTCAGCCTAACAGACCACGATTCCAGCCCAGCTCCTTACAGCGGATTTATAACCGCAACAAAGCCTACAGCGGCAGCCAAAGTAAGAACCCCACTCTTGTCATTATAAACCCCTATGATTTCCCTGCGTGTAGCTCAAGGTGTGCCCTGCATGAAATTCGCGACTCCGCAAAATCCCGACCAAACCAACCTCGCATTTCTGTAAATGAGGAGGAGTTTGTTGAGGAAGAAGAGGTCGATAATTTTGAACAGGAGGATGCTGTTTACCCCATGAGCCCTGCAGCTACGGACGACATACTGGAAGAGTCAGAAATAGACCACCAGGATTTTTGAATTCTCCCCCGCCCACAATGGCCTCGGCGGGGGACCCCCGCAGTGAAAAGACTACCCCTGTTTATCATCGTGTCAATGTTCAGGACGTACCCGTCCGTTTCTTGGTCGACACTGTCGCCGCTAGATCATGCCTATTCAATTCTTTCTTCGACCAACACCACCGCAGGTTTGGGGCGCTGTTGCCCACTAAATCCAAGTTAATCAGTGCCGGAGACACTCCCTTGCAACTCCGGGGAGAAACACAACCTCTCAGCGTGACTACTCCTGCTCCCCATGCCAATTGCTACCATCCCTTCATAGTTTTTGCTTCCGATTGTCAACATTACGACGGATATTTAGGACTTGACCTCCTCCAAAAGCTCCATGCCCAAGTAGATTGCGGCCAACGACTCATCTCATTCAGGAACAAAAAAACTCCAAAAAAACAAAAACAAAAAACGAGTTCATTCGAGAGTCCTATTGCCCTCTGAATCACAAGACTGTGGATCAGCCAATCGCCCCCAAAGTAAGAACAAAGTAACCTCTAAAACTCAACTCCCTCAAACCTTGTCCGGAAATAAGGAAAATCCTCCACCCCAAAGTCACAAAATACCCCCTAAGAATACGAGACGTAAACGAAAGAATGCCCCCCACTCAGTCTCTATCCCCCTCCCAACCTCAAGAGACAAACCCACATATTTGTATAATGCTCGTTCCCCTCACCCATATTCTGCCACCCTTCTTCCAGAAAACATCAAGCACCCTTCTTCACATGTTTTGCTGAATACTCCCCATACCAATGACCATCCTGTACAATTTCCCATGCCTCCATCTTTTCAGATCACCCCTGATACAATGTCACGTCCTATACATACCCTATCTGATGATCAAATGCATGTGCAGGTACCATCCAACACCCTTCAGTCCCCCTCGGAACTTCCGTTTTCTATGCTTTCCACTCTTCCGGCTCAAACCGAAATGTCACAGACCCCCCTCCCCTCCGCGTTTTCTATGACTAACCAAACGCAGACTACACACATACCCACACATACTAACACTAACTACGGCCCAGGATCTCCCCTCCCATACAATTCCATTGTAGTCAGCCCCGCCTTCATCCAAGATAAATGCAACATTCCCCCTAACCACCAGAAATGGGTTAACCTCCTCCCCATTCCTCAGGACTCCATGATATTGACACCCACTCACTTGTCAACCAATCAAGGCCGCTGCCTAATCCAACCATCTATCATCTCCTCTCAAATAAATACCATACTAATCGCCAATATCTCAGAGGAGGTACTCACTTTGCCAAGAGGTCTCATTATCGGGGACCTAGAGACTTTTGATGACCTAGCCATACCCCCCACCCCGGCCCCCAGTAGTTTGAAATTACCCTCCATTCCCGAATCCCTTTCAGACCAACAAAAACACCAAATTCTTAGTAGAATTTAGCGACGTTTTTGCCCAAACTGCCACCGAAATAGGGAAGACCAACCTAGAACAACACGCCATAAACACCACAGGCCCACCCTTGCGTCAACCCTCCCGCCGGAAGAACCCCCTTCAGCGACAAGAAGAGGAACAACAAGTACAAGACATGTTGGATGCAGGCATTGCTACCCCATCCATTAGCCCTTGGTCCTCTCCCGTCGTGCTAGTAAAAAAGAAAGATGGGTCCACTTGCTTCTGCGTGGACTATCGCCGATTGAACGATGCCACCATCAAAGACGCCACCCCTCTTCCCCGGATCGACGACTCCCTCGACTCTCTCCACGGCTCCAAATGGTTCACCACGTTGGATCTTCAAGCCGGGTATTGGCAAGTGCCGATAAAATCAGAAGATCAACAGAAAACGGCATTCTCCACCAGCGGCGGCCACTTGTACGAATTTAATGTCCTACCATTTGGCCTCTGCAATAGCCCCGCCACCTTCTCCCGACTGATGGAGTCAGTCCTCAAAGGGTTGACTTGGGAAACCTGTCTCGCCTACTTGGATGATGTAATAGTCTACTCTGATACCTGGGAGGAACACCTGCGTCGGTTAGAACAAGTACTACAGAGAATACGAGAAGCCGGACTCAAACTCAAACCCTCCAAGTGCGAAATGGCAAAGAACAAGGTCGATTTCTTAGGTCACGTAATATCTGACCAAGGAATAGCCCCTGACCCCAAGAAACTATCTGCCATCCATAACCAACAACCCCCCACTACTGTGAAAGGAGGTCGCTCGTTTCTGGGATTAGCCACCTACTACAGACGTTTCGTCCCACACTTCGCCGAAATAGCCCGCCCACTGCATCAACTCACCCATAATGACACAGTCTTTTCTTGGACACCTGACAGAAACGCAGCCTTCGAAGAGTTGAAAGAAAAACTGGTACAAGCACCTACCGTGTCATTTCCCGACTACCAGCAACCTTTTCGTCTCTACACGGACGTATCATTATACGCCATTGGAGCAGTTCTCGCCCAAGTTCAGGAAGGAAAAGAATACGTCATTGCCTATGCTAGCTCCACTTTAAATCTAGCCCAACAAAATTATGCTGCCACCAAACGCGAGTGTCTCGGGGTCATTTGGGCCCTAAACCATTTCCGGTCATTTATCCTAGGAGCAAAACTGGACATTATTACCGACCACCAATCTTTGCAATGGCTACGGAAATGCGAGACCAATTCTGCCTTACTAGTACGATGGAGAGAAACGCTCGAAGAATATGACTTCGTGATACACTACCGACCGGGAAAACTCCACACAAATGCTGACGCCCTCTCACGACTTCCGGTACCTGAAGATCCCCCCACCAACCTAGCCGCTTTACAGCAGGCTCAGTTTGTCAATACGTCCGTAGTGCAGGACCTACACAAACCCGCTGTGTCACTGCTCCAATCCTGGGAAAGGAGAATCAAACCGATTTGGATGCCCAAACATGTATTCTCAACTTTAACACGTTGGGGAGATCAACTCGCCACGGAATCTGGACACATAGCCCTCGACCCAACAATTGCACAAGAATACATGATTGCCATTCATGAAGGGAACGGAATTCATCTCGGTCAAAAGAAAATGCTCAAAATCTTCCAGGACCAATATTGGACACCCAACCCATCCGGAATTGCCAAGCGCATGACCGAAGCATGCAAACCCTGTGGACTGGGTAAAGACAGATGCCGCACAGCAGGACCCGCTGGCACCATTTCAGCTCAGAAACCCTTCCAGATACTTTCCCTGGATGTAATGGGCCCTTTCCCTGCTCGAGCCGGCAACCGTTGTCATCACCTTTGTTGACATTTACTCAAAATTTCTCATAGCTTGCCCCGCCAAAGATCACACTGCCCCCACAGTGGCCACCCTCCTCGCCACCGAAGTTTTTCCCATTTTTGGCTTGCCTATTGCGATATTATCAGACAACGCTCCGGAATTCAGTGGTCAGGTTTGGGAAGAATTCTCAAAGCAATGCGGACTAAAGGTCAAACACTCCTCCCCTTACTGGCTGCAAGGAAACGCCGTCTGCGAGCGCAGTCACCGTACGATTAACAACCAATTACGTAACCGGATGATTGCTCTCAACACCACCGACTGGCCCTCTCAGTTAAAAATTATCCATTGGGGTATGAACACCTGCCCCAAAGAAGATGGAATTTCACCCCATGAACGTGTGTATGGCGTAGCACCCCTCCTACTAGCCTTTCATCACCAAGCACACCCCTCCACTACATCCCTCCAAATTGACCCTTTGCAGCAACTTCAAAACACCCTACGCACCGCCCAAAACTGCCAAAACACAAAGAATGACAATTCCCTTGACCAGAACCCCTTCGCCATTCACGATACCGTGATGGTGGCCAAGCTTCCGGTCATCAATAAATTAGGCCCAAGATATGTCGGACCTTATATTGTCACCCAAATTCCAAATGCCTTCCAAACCACCATCAATTATCACGGCGAGACTCGCACCTACCGAAATCGATTCGTTAGAATATTCAAACCCCTTACTAACGAGGACAGTATTTCCCCTACCAACCCTGATGACGAGTTTACAACCCCCTGTACCCAACCGCACCTCTTGTGCAACCCCCCCTCCCCCCAAACAACATCACCACACCACCAAACCCTCCTACCCCACCTATCCCTACTTTTCGCCAGCATACCCCCCGAACCCCTGCCCCCTTCACATTGTCACCCGCGGTAAACCCCCCCCTTCGGTACCTATTCCTTCAGCTTCACACAACAAATCTCAACAAACAAAAACCATACCTCATCAACACTCTCATGCCACCCACCGTTACCAACTAATGCCACGTGTCTTATCCAAAACCTACCCTACCAAACACCTGTGGAAAAGAACTACATTACCACGTTTCCACCAACACAAAACTTCTACTTCCACCCACAAACCCCCACCGACCCGCTCATTTCAAAAGAAAGACAGCCCCGCCGCTTCCATAGAAACACCTCTAACTTCCTCACCAACCCCTTCTCCCCCATCAACCCCCAGTCCACAACCAGCCTCCTCCAAATCCACATCTCCTAGTTCTCCCATCGCCAACCCCCAAAACCCCCCAACATCTTAGATCACGATTATGCCCTCCAGAATCCAACAACCCGCATAATCGACAACCAACCCAGCTGCTCCGAAATGACCACCAACTTACACCCCTTTTCCCTACCGATTAGACTCGCACCCCCCTTCACTGCACCGTTTCCTTCCACCATCCCTTCCTCCATAAAGAAACACCACAAAACACCTACCTCATCGACCACAAATACGCCCACTAACACTCCCCCCAACACACCTCCTCGAAACCCCAACCAAACCCTACCCCAATACAGAACCTCATCCAGTGAATCAAGCCCCGAAATCATAAATCCCCCCCCCCCCCTACGAACTACATCAGGACACCTAGTAACCCGACCTCTCCGATTTTCTCCTATCCACGAAACTAATACAAACAAAACCGCGACCTCTCAAACAATCCACACACCTATACTACGACTTGCCCCTATTCAACCCCCAACACCAAACCGCACTCTGTCTACCCAGCCTCCCTATACCCATAGAAAACATAACGGTAAACGCTCTTCACCTACCCCCCCCCCCCCCCCCCCCCAACAACAAACCCCCTCCCAGTACCCCAGACAGCCTCCAGACGTAAAGGGAAACCCTACGCTAACCGCAAACCTAGCGGTCCGCCCGCCCTCCCAGCCAGACTGTAAACAAACCAATAAAAGTAAAGCCCCACCTCCCACCACCCTCCCCAACTCACCACTCAGCCACCCCAATGAACACGACACCATTCATTAAGAGAGTTAAAATATCCACAGACTCTGGACACGTAGTCCGCATTCCAGCCCCCCACGAAGCAATCACAGCCTCCATAATAAACACCACTACGTCATTCCTTCAGGTAATCATCGATCCCCTCAAAACCCCGGATGCCCGCTCCATCCATTGGTGGGAACTCCTACATACACTACCTATGACACACCACCAAGGACTCTCTTTCTTCTTCACCCTTGAGGCTCGGGGACGAACCTACGACGAAGGGGAGGGAAGTAAAATACCACCAAAAGGAATGTCCCCCACCAACCTCCCGACCCACAACCCAGTAACAATTCCGCAAGAACCAGAACGGAAGCCGGCAGGGACGAAAGGACCCAACAGCCGGAAAGAAAAATACGCACCCACAGGATCAAAGGAAGCCGACACGGCCGGAAAACAAGAGATCACAAAGACACTTCGACCAAAGGTGTTATACTCACAACCTTTCGAATATGTTAGGTTCAAACGACGGGACCAAAGGATCGACCCCAACACGGCCGGAAAACAAAAGGTCCAAAGGCACGTCGACCACAAGTAGTAGGTTCCCACATCCAAGACAGACACCCACACAACACACCAACTTCGTTTTCTTCCTTTCACATAACCACATATGTATACGTCTCCTCAATCACAGCCTTCTAATATACAAACCACATTACTTTAACAATGAACATTCTTGATGTACCGACTAAGTATGTATTTAATGAAGGTACCAACCATGCATGCAGACTATATATGTTACTTTCATTGTGTAGGTACGACGGCGATCTAAAGACAACTTGTCTCCATTCAAACCAATCAGATCGTGATTAGGTCAGTCAAGTATTTAATTATGTAGCAACCCTGCCCCCTAATTTTAGAAGACGTAAACTATAATACCCGCATCGTGTGTGTCCACGGTGACTGTGTTGAACTCGGTACAACCGCCTCAACAATTGTTACCCCATGAAAACCCGTTTTTCTATGTATGCCACCGATCCACAGAAAACTAACCTAACCCTGTGCTTGTACTAATCCATATCTGTTGATTTATATTGAGATGCGGTCTCAGGATGATAAGACCGCATCTCTAGCTGCCACTAAAACCTGCAGCCAACCCTACTCCTGCCAGCCAGAGTCCAGGCGCGCCACCCCCAGAGCCACAAGGACATAACCACCACGCGCCAAACGCCCTTGATCCTCTCAAGCCGGGCGCCTTAAGTAGGGGCAAGAAGATTGCCTTATACTCACCCAGCCTGGACATCATTAACTAAGCTTGCCATTTGGTATTCTTTAGTTCAGGGTAAGAACAGCCAGAGATAGCTGGTGTTCAACTTGTCAGTTGTGTGCTGTGATCGAAGATCTACCAGGTCGGGTTCCCCCCATCAGGAAGAGGACTAGCTTGGGCAACCCACTTTGGGCTCCCCCTTTCTGGCCTTCGATGCAGTGCACAAACCAAGTACCAAAGGATTCCTACCTTGTTTTGTTCAAGGGATTATGAGGATAGTGTAATAACTAGAGATCTACCAGATCGGGTTCCCCCCATCAGGAAGAGGACTAATTTTGGGCAACCCACTTTGGGCTCCCCTTTCTGGATTCTCTTTTTGCTACATGGTTCTGATAGTTCCACGAACTAGCAAGGAAGGAAGACACTTACCTTGACCCCCCTTAGACTACCTATAATGTCACTATCTAGACTGCTTGCCACTCTAGGTAGATCATTATGCTAGTCACCCTAACCCCCCAAACCTTGTAGCAGAACTCCAGCATATCCTTTGGGGATCACTGCACTGTGGGAGTGCAAGAGGAACCCGGTTGTCCCGTGGTAGGCGCCAAGGTCTAAGGAATCATCTTGTGACTCACCCTGGACCAGTAGCTGGAGTCATCACGCCCAGCCGCCCCCCCCTGGACCAACTTCCGGAGTCATCACGCCCAGCCGCCCTCCGGACTACTGGATCCTCCCTCGATCTATGGGCCCTCCTCTTCACTACAGCTCTCCTTTAAGTGCTTTTGTACCGTTTCTGGGTATAGAGTTGACTCAGGGTTGTGGTAGAAGTTATCTTCAGGGGTTCTCATTAACATTACGTCTTGCGAGAGGTCTTTCTTCTCCCTACTTAAATTGACGTTAATTAGCCCACTTGCCGGGACCCATTATACATACCTATCAGGGGATCCTTATATATGCACCTTCCCGGGTTATTGGTCTCCCATAGCCCGACAGAGGGGGCGTGCTTATATAAGACCCATAGCATCAAACACAAACACATATTTGCACGTAATCTAGTCCCTTTGTATAACTTCTAGCCTAATTCATTTAACATTCTGTCAGGTTCATAACTCGAATAGATTTCACTCTATCTCAGCTCCCGACGATTGTTGCCTCAGCCTTCAGCACCCTGCTAGTACACAATTAGAGTTAAGGATTAATCTTTGCCAGGTGAGATCTAGCACACCTATAGTATTAATATCATTTGTGAGCCTTTCCGAGCCCACTTCATTGTTGATGACCACTTGGCCATTATTGCTTTAGAGTCAGTTAACGTCACTATATGCCGGGGACATCATTGCATGATCCAGACGGCATTTGCCATTACTGCACTCTTGTCTTTTGTTGAGATCCTCTCTGAGATCTATTTGGGTAGGAGGTGTACCTCCACCATTTTGGATACCTTATAATTGTATCCTAGGAGTATTATTATTACCTTGAGTCCGGACCCATTGTCCGACTCCTATTGCTTACTTGATAACCTGAGTATTGTATGTCTTAATTATTCTTATTGTTGTTGATGATCTCCAGGTTACAGGTATAAAATATATGTCTTGCTCCTCCATGAACCAGGTGTTAAACTGAATAAAACCCATGTTAACTTGTTACCTGTGTACTTACTATCCTGCCGTGTTGTCTCTTTATTTAAAGTTTAAGGTATACCTATCCAGTTAGAGAGCTGCTCATTGTACAAAGAATATCTCACGTTCCAATTTGGACCGGGCATAACACTGGTGGCAGCGGTGTCTCTTTCTCGAAGGTAGCCTTTCAGGGTTTTCCTGCTTTAAATATTTTGAGAGTATCACGACAGGGATAAGTAGTCAGGATGGCAGGGAAAGCACTGGATATTATTCCTTTCAGACAAGAGGAAACTGACATTGCCACCTATTTAGAGGTTGTCAAGCCAGTGCTTGACATCATATTTAAAGATGAAGTTGCCCCTAAAATACATACTGTAGTCATGAAGCTAGGGCGGTCTATGGCCCTAGTTTCCAGTTATGTAAAAGAGAACCCCGGAATGACCTGGGAACAGTTTGAAACATACACTAAAACTGCCATTAACCCCGTCTTAGGTACTGTAATAGCCGACCAGCAATTTCACGCCATCACCTACGACGGGGACCTCGACGCCACCATCAGCAAGCTTACCAGGCTGGCTTCCACCGCATTCACAACGGCTACAGCTGCGGAGAGGAAGGAGAACGTCCGCCGGACCCTGATGAGGATCCTTCCGCGTGCAGTCCGGGACCATTTTGCCATCACAGAACCGGCCGGATATAATACAGACCTCCCTATCATACGCCGTATTCTGGCCCTGCAAAAATCCCAGGAGCAAGGAAAGATCGCGGGTATCCAACGAGCTCCCACTAAGCCACAAGGAGCTCATTCCGGACCAACCTACCACCCTAGCCGCAACCAGGACAAGCCGGAAGAATGGGCCAGAGTCAAGCCTGGAGACTGGAAGCCCTGCGGGTCCCAGTGCCCTATTAATGGGTTGAAGAGGTCTTTTGCCGAGTTGCTGGCCAAACGCTCGAGGGTTCCACTGTTCTGGGGACAGATTCCCTGGCTGAAGCCCTCCAGAAGAGTTGCCACCATCCTAGAAGACGGCACCGCAGGAGCTGAGGACTACGACGAGGTTGGTGACCCGGACGACCACAGTACAGTCGAGCCGGAAGTCATCAAACCGGGTTTTTAGACCGCCCCCGCCCACCAACTTGCAAACTGGCGGGGGCTCGAGATAGGGGCAGCTATGATATGATAAAGCCTCCCATTTACACCCACCTGACCATCCAGGGAGTCAACTCTCGACTCCTTGTCGACACCGGAGCTTCAAGATCCTGTATTTTTTCCTCTTACCACCAGAGACATCACAACACTTTTGGACCAATTCAACACTCGTCCATCACCCTCATTGATGCCAACGACAACCTTATTTCTAGTACTGGCATCACGGCCCCACTGTATGTGGCCACCCCTCAACCTAACCACGGCCATCACCACGCTTTCATGGTATTTCCCTCCCAAGAAACCACCTACGACGGATACCTGGGATTCGACCTTCTCACGGCCCTCCGCACTACTATCCAGTGTGTTGAAAGAAGATTGTTATTTTCCACCAAACCCCCAGGACTCACCACTCCGAAGATTGCCACACCGCTCCATGACCCTCCTCAAACCTTGAAAGCCATCCGTGTTGCATCGGCCATCACCATTCAACCCATCACCTTGCTGCCACATCATGAACATTGGGTACCCATCCATCCAGCCCTCAACGGAGAACTCATTCACACTCCCTCTCTTCAGAGCCCTTTTGACAGGGATTGTCTCACTGCTCCTGCCATTTTAAAACAAAATGCAGTAAGAATAGCCAACATCTCCGACCACCCTATCACCCTACCCAGGGGTCTCACCATCGGAGAACTAGAGACTTATGATGACCAGCCTTCAACCGACACCACCACCTCCATTCCTGCATCAACTACATCACTCCCAGACGTTCCTACTCACCTCACCCCTCAACAAAAGGACGATCTGTGCCAGTTAATGGCCGAATACCAGGACATCTTTGCCACCAACCCCAAGATGTAGGCCACACCCATGTCCTAGAACACCACATTCACACTGTTGGACCCCCAGTCAGACAGGCTATACGAAGAAAGAACCCCCTTCAGCGCCAAGAAGAACAGAAGCAAGTTGCAGAGATGTTAGAAGCTGGCATCGTCAACCCATCAACTAGCCCTTGGTCCTCTCCAGTGGTACTGGTCAAGAAGAAGGATGGGTCATCTCGATTCTGCATCGACTACCGACAACTCAACGATGTCACCATCAAAGATGCCACCCCACTACCACGCATCGACGACTCCCTAGACTCCCTCTTAGGGGCCAGATGGTTCTCCACACTGGACCTGCAATCCGGATACTGGCAGGTCCCCGTCGCCCCCACCGACCAAGAAAAAACAGCTTTCTCCACCAGCCAAGGGAAGCTTTACGAGTTCTCAGTGCTGCCATTCGGATTATGTAACGGTCCCGCCACCTTCTCCCGACTGATGGAATCCGTACTTCAGGGATTAACTTGGGAAACATGTCTGGCGTACTTGGACGACATCATAGTATTTGGTCGTACCTGGGCAGAACACCTCCAACGCCTCCGCCAAGTTTTCCAGAGGATCCAACAAGCCGGATTAAAGCTGAAGCCTACTAAATGCACCATGGCTCGACATCAGGTCCAATTCTTAGGACATCTGGTGTCAGAAGAAGGACTTGCACCTGACCCCAAGAAACTCCAAGCCATCCAGGAGATCCAACCCCCGAAGTCAGTAAAAGGAGTAAGAGCTTTCCTAGGCCTTGCCTCCTACTATCGGAGGTTTGTGAAGAATTTCGCCACCATTGCCAGACCTCTACACGACTTAACTAGGAAGGAAGAACCTTTTGTGTGGACCCCGACCGTCTCCAAGCCTTCACCTCCCTCAAGGACCTACTCGTGTCTTCCCCTGTCGTCTCTTTTCCGGACTACCAACTACCCTTTAGACTCTACACCGACGTGTCCCTTCTCGGCGTCGGTGCAGTCCTCTCCCAAAATCGAGAAGGACGAGAGCACATCATTGCTTGTGCCAGCCGGACCTTAACCCCGGCAGAAACCAACTACCCGGTAACTAAAAGAGAATGCTTGGGCATCGTTTGGGCCCTCCAACACTTCCGGGCCTACCTAGCTGGCGTCAAGATCACCATCATCACTGACCACCAAGCCTTACAATGGCTCAGGAAATCTGACTCTAAGAATGCCCTAACAGTCCGTTGGCAAGAATCACTTGAGGAGTTTGATTTTGAGATTTCCTACAGGCCGGGAAAACTCCATACCAATGCAGACGCCTTATCCCGGCTCCCACTGGCACCAGAACAACTCAACGCCATCCAAGAACCTCGACCACCACCTACTACCACTCCCCCTCTCATCCAGGCCTACCTCCGGAACGACAAACCAACTTGGATCTCCACCCGACTTTTTGGCCTCTTACAAAGAAGGGGTGATGCCCTCTTTACCCCAGAAGGTCAGATCGTATTAGGGCCTGAGGATGCTGAACAAATGATGTCTTCCTTGCACACCAACAACGGGATCCATCTAGGCCAAAAGAAGTTGGTGAACACGTTCAAAAACATCTACTGGACTCCTCGCCCCTACACCACGGCCAAGAAAATCACTGAAGCTTGCCGTGCCTGCACCCTGGGAAAAGACCAAACACGCACCCCAGGACCTTCCGGCAAACTCATCGCTTCTAAACCCTGGCAACTTTTGGCAGTAGACGTCATGGGACCTCTACAAAACGACAGGGGATACCGCTACATCATCACCTTCGTGGACACGTACTCAAAATACGTGATCGCCTGCCCTGCCAGAGAACACACTGCTATGGCCGTCACCGAGGCATTATTACAACATGTCTTTCCCTATTTTGGATTGCCACAGGCAATCCACTCCGACAATGAATTCACCGGACAAATTTGGACGCAGATCTCCGAAATGTTTGGATTTCACATCAGCCACTCTTCACCCTACTGGCCAAAAGGAAACTCCATCTGCGAGCGATCTCATAGAACCATCGCCAATCAAATCCGGACACGCCTCCAACAGATGAACTCATTGGACTGGACCAGCCAAATTCGCATCATACAATGGGGAATAAACACCTGCCCCAGAGACAACGGGATCACCCCTCATGAGATGGTTTTTGGGAGCCCACCTCTCCTCATACCACTACGTCACCTAGCTGCCCCTACTGAGGCCTCACCAGGTCTAAATACCAACCTCGTCCACCTCAGGAACCGCCTACGTCAGCTCCAGTTTTCCCAAGATCTCCAGCCTGATGAAGCCCCCAAGAACAACCCTCACCAATTAGGCGACCTAGTCATGGTCGCCATCTTACCTGTACCCTCCAAACTGAAGCCACGGTACAAGGGTCCATTTGAGATCCTTAGGATCCCAAACTGTTTCCAGGTCATAATTAACTATCATGTGAATCTCGCACTTATAGGAATAGGTTTGTCAGAAGGTTTCAACCTATTAATAAGAATATTACTGTTGTAGCTGAGCCTGATCAGGATGTTGACTGTACCCCTGTTTCAAATCTTCACCCTCAAACTTCCTGTCTTTCCGGACCTGTCCCTCTCAACCATGCTGTCCCTCTCCCTCCACCTCTTTCCACTCCCCCACTCAATTCTCCTTTGCCTGCCCTTCACTCTCCTGTACTGCAACCTCCTGTCACCCTTCCCACTCGCCTCAACCAGTTCACCCCTTCTCACCTTCCTAAACATCGACCTCCTCCTGTTCTCTCTACTCAAACCCAAACTTCCCCCTCTTCTCTTTCACCTCCTGTCACCTTCACCCCTTCCCGCATTCCTAAGCCCAAATCTTCTCACATCTCCTCTCCTCTCGTTTCACCTCCGCAACCTCCTTCTCAACCATCACCTTTAATTAACCTTGCCACGTCTAGTCTTCCCCCCTCGCCACCACAACTCACCAACATACCCCCCACTTTGCCTATCACCCCCAGCTTCCATCCTAAAAACCCCTCACCTACTCCTCCTATCTCTAAAACCCTACCTCCTTCTCCTCAATCTATTTCCCCTCCTTCTCAACTTCCCAGGCGAAAAACAATATCAAAATTTCGCTCAATGTCACCTCTAACTCCATCTCCCCCATTTCCCAGACTGCCTTCTCATACCCGCTGTGGAAGACCTGTGAAGCCACCCACCAGATGGGAACCAGCCCTGTCTCAGCCTAAAGCGAGAAAGGTTAAGGATCAAGCGTCTTCAAGCTCCTCCCCCCAGCCTGGTACTTCGGCGTCCGCACCAAGCTCCTCCCCCCAGCCTGGTACTTCGGCGTCCGCACAACCTCATGACCTGGGCCAAGCCAGGCTCTCTGTCATCACTCTCCAACCACCTCCAGCCACGACAACGCCCTCGCTGACGACCACCACCAAGATGCGGATTGACATGATAACCCTGGCGCGGAAGGACTCCACCAAAGTGATCAAGTCACCTCACCACGTGCTCGACCATTTGAGGTACTATGACTCCTCTTCTCTCCTCACCCTCACCGGAGACAAGATGGCCACCCCTAACAACCAGGGAGTCATTTATTACCACTTCCTCCAGCACCTGACCCCTGTCTACGAAGATAATACTTCAAGACATTACCATCTCCAGTCCCGGGGTCGGGACTTTTCTCTACCAGACGGTAGTGAGATGCGGTCTCAGGATGATAAGACCGCATCTCTAGCTGCCACTAAAACCTGCAGCCAACCCTACTCCTGCCAGCCAGAGTCCAGGCGCGCCACCCCCAGAGCCACAAGGACATAACCACCACGCGCCAAACGCCCTTGATCCTCTCAAGCCGGGCGCCTTAAGTAGGGGCAAGAAGATTGCCTTATACTCACCCAGCCTGGACATCATTAACTAAGCTTGCCATTTGGTATTCTTTAGTTCAGGGTAAGAACAGCCAGAGATAGCTGGTGTTCAACTTGTCAGTTGTGTGCTGTGATCGAAGATCTACCAGGTCGGGTTCCCCCCATCAGGAAGAGGACTAGCTTGGGCAACCCACTTTGGGCTCCCCCTTTCTGGCCTTCGATGCAGTGCACAAACCAAGTACCAAAGGATTCCTACCTTGTTTTGTTCAAGGGATTATGAGGATAGTGTAATAACTAGAGATCTACCAGATCGGGTTCCCCCCATCAGGAAGAGGACTAATTTTGGGCAACCCACTTTGGGCTCCCCTTTCTGGATTCTCTTTTTGCTACATGGTTCTGATAGTTCCACGAACTAGCAAGGAAGGAAGACACTTACCTTGACCCCCCTTAGACTACCTATAATGTCACTATCTAGACTGCTTGCCACTCTAGGTAGATCATTATGCTAGTCACCCTAACCCCCCAAACCTTGTAGCAGAACTCCAGCATATCCTTTGGGGATCACTGCACTGTGGGAGTGCAAGAGGAACCCGGTTGTCCCGTGGTAGGCGCCAAGGTCTAAGGAATCATCTTGTGACTCACCCTGGACCAGTAGCTGGAGTCATCACGCCCAGCCGCCCCCCCCTGGACCAACTTCCGGAGTCATCACGCCCAGCCGCCCTCCGGACTACTGGATCCTCCCTCGATCTATGGGCCCTCCTCTTCACTACAGCTCTCCTTTAAGTGCTTTTGTACCGTTTTCTGGGTATAGAGTTGACTCAGGGTTGTGGTAGAAGTTATCTTCAGGGGTTCTCATTAACATTACGTCTTGCGAGAGGTCTTTCTTCTCCCTACTTAAATTGACGTTAATTAGCCCACTTGCCGGGACCCATTATACATACCTATCAGGGGATCCTTATATATGCACCTTCCCGGGTTATTGGTCTCCCATAGCCCGACAGAGGGGGCGTGCTTATATAAGACCCATAGCATCAAACACAAACACATATTTGCACGTAATCTAGTCCCTTTGTATAACTTCTAGCCTAATTCATTTAACATTCTGTCAGGTTCATAACTCGAATAGATTTCACTCTATCTCAGCTCCCGACGATTGTTGCCTCAGCCTTCAGCACCCTGCTAGTACACAATTAGAGTTAAGGATTAATCTTTGCCAGGTGAGATCTAGCACACCTATAGTATTAATATCATTTGTGAGCCTTTCCGAGCCCACTTCATTGTTGATGACCACTTGGCCATTATTGCTTTAGAGTCAGTTAACGTCACTATATGCCGGGAACATCATTGCATGATCCAGACGGCATTTGCCATTACTGCACTCTTGTCTTTTGTTGAGATCCTCTCTGAGATCTATTTGGGTAGGAGGTGTACCTCCACCATTTTGGATACCTTATAATTGTATCCTAGGAGTATTATTATTACCTTGAGTCCGGACCCATTGTCCGACTCCTATTGCTTACTTGATAACCTGAGTATTGTATGTCTTAATTATTCTTATTGTTGTTGATGATCTCCAGGTTACAGGTATAAAATATATGTCTTGCTCCTCCATGAACCAGGTGTTAAACTGAATAAAACCCATGTTAACTTGTTACCTGTGTACTTACTATCCTGCCGTGTTGTCTCTTTATTTAAAGTTTAAGGTATACCTATCCAGTTAGAGAGCTGCTCATTGTACAAAGAATATCTCGCGTTCCAATTTGGACCGGGCATAACATATATAATTACTAATATCCAATTTGCATACGATCATCTCCAGAGAAGTGCAGGAAAACTACCTAGTCTCTCTCTCTCCATTATGAGATAGATCGATGTCACTCATGCATGGACCCATTCCTAAGAGTAAGAAAAAGTTTTATCCACAATACTCTGCTTAGTGACCGCGTGCCCAGTGGTAAACTTTTGAGCCACCCTGTCCTTTTGTCCTCTCCCCGTAGGCCTACCAACCCAACTTCACAAACCTTCCCCTCGCATGACGCCCATCAGGATGTTTTTTATATTCCGTGCCGAGTCAGTTCCGACTCGAACCCCAGTATACCGAGAGTGCAAACCTATTCTAGTATCTCTTTCACGATCCTCTAACCTAAGTAAACCACACTCCCCACCTGAACCGTAGGGGTAGAACGCGCGAGGCTATGCCCCCCTCCCACCCCCTTGAAAGAGAGTATAGGCCATAAAAATGTCACATCCACCAACCCCAAGCTCAGCTGTTTCGTTTTAGTGCCTAGGATATTATATGAACCAGAAATTGCCCGATCGATATTGTGACGTTAACCACTCCGTTAGAACCGCATGGCTTGTCCTACAGTGACTCGCTAGGATCGCCAGGGCAGTGGATGGGGCTACAGTTTGTGTATTAGAGTGTGCTTTATTTCATATGAAAGCTTGTGTCATGGGCAGTCCAGAAAGGCTCTTTGTTTTCGCCCATGTCAAGGCTTTATATATTTAATTGCAAAGTATATGTTTTATCATTAAGTAGTAATGATAGGAATTGAGAGAGAGAGAGAGAGAGAGTGAGTAGAACAGAGTGAGAGGAGGCGCGTAGTGTTTTGCTATACTCGATGACGTCATAGCTGGCTGGCCTCGTGGGGATTCGTTGAGGGAGTTTTTTACCATGCTTTGTGACGTCATGCTTGGCTGGCTTCTTTAGTAGTGGCTAGAGGACTTGTAACCGTTTTTTTCCCACGCGGCTCGAGCTGGTGCGAGTATATATACAGTTCCTCGCCACTCTCTCCCTCAGATCTGGTTTCTAGAACGCACCCATCTTTTTCCCTTGCTACCTGTCACCTGCTCTGTACCTGAGAATCTTTTCCTCTGCCTATCTCTCTCATTTTCCATATCTTTCACCACCTTTTATTAACATTATATCCCCTCTGGTTAACTCTGCAAAATCAGCTTCATGCTGGCCAGTTGTATTGTGCGTTAAGGTCTGATATAACCCATGTATGTTAGTTGTTAAGATAAGTAAAATGCCCCAGAACGAGAAGCCCACCACAGAAGCCATGAACGAACACCACACAGAAACACCAAAGGAAAGGTCCACAGAACGAAAGGACCAGCTGACCGAGCCAGCCATTTCAGACAGGCCCAAGCCCGCAGGGCTAAACAGCTCCAGGACACACCCATTTACCTTTTCTAAAACTGACCATTTTCCACACCTCACGTACACTAACCCCCTCGTGTCCTACACTCCTAACTACAAAGATGATGAACAGGAATATACATTCATATTAAAAACACCCATGCCTGTCCCGACGTTGAGCCAATGCCAACACATCAGACAGCCATAATTATATCTATGTATGTTCTTGCATCCGAGAAGTAGATGTTATATATCTTAGAAGTTAAAACACCCACGCTGTCCCTAGACCTCGTATATCATTTTCCATGACGAGTATAGATATATGTAACCCGTGCCCAGTCGCCCCTTGCATTGTTCCTCTAGTAACTAAGTCTATAATATTAACTGCCACCAGCATTGATACGACATAGCGGCACTGTCCTTGCTACAAAGATGATGAATAGGAATATACATTCATATTAAAAACATGCCCTGTCCCGACGTTGAGCCAATGCCAACACATCAGACAGCCATAAATATATCTATGTATGTTCTTACATCCGAGAAGTAGATGTTATATATCTTAGAAGTCCAAACACCCACGCTTGTCCCTAGACCTCTTATATCATTTTCCATGACGAGTATAGATATATGTAACCCGTGCTCAGTCGCCCCTTGCATTGCTCCTCTAGTAACTAAGTATTAATATTAACATTCCCTAACATCTTGTCTTGCCAGACTAAGCTTCTGAAGACCCATCGCCCCATAAATCTATGTATGCAATCCTTAGGTTAAGTATT
>CM064560.1:13290039-13339564 GCA_032716605.1 Paralithodes platypus | reverse complement strand
GGAACGTGACCATCTGTTCACCTACCTGTGGCCTTGCTAACACCTTCCTCTTTCACAACTATATACTGTACATGTATTTAAGGGGAGACGCTCGTTTTTCGGGTCCCTTTTCTCCCTAGGGTTTAGTCCCATTAGTTTTGAGATTTTTTGACGTTTGGCCGATTTGTTTGGCGATTTTAAGATCTTTCGTCCCATTTCGTTATAAATTTTAAGACCTATCGTGCCATTTAGGTGTCGATTTTTTCCTGGCGAGCGATAACGAGCCTGTAATTGTAAGAGGAACCGGGACATTTTTCTACCGAAAAATGTAAAAATTTATCTTGAAGGGGGATCTAGGGGATGTTTTTCTAAGTTTGAGGGATGTCTAGCGAGGAAACTAAGAATTTATGAATAAATTAATGTATAGGCCAAAAAAGCAGTCAGTGTCCCCTTAATTATGACAAACTTCTCTATCTGTGTGTGTGTTTTTCTGTTTGAATGCTTTTCTGTTCGTCAGCAGGATTTCTCAAACACAGTTGGGCGGATTTAGACGAAACTTGGTCAGTACCTTCATTTTGTGCCTGAATAAACACTCATTACATTTAGTCAACGTTTTGTTTCCCTCCTCTCCCCTCTCCCGCCTTGAGAGGGGATGGTTGTTACCCTCCTCTCCCCTCACCCGCCTTGAGAGGGGATGGTTGTTACCCTCCTCTCCCCTCACCCGCCTTGAGAGGGGATGGTTGTTACCCTCCTCTGCCCTCACCCGCCTTGAGAGGGGATGGTTGTTACCCTCCTCTCCCCTCACCCGCCTTGAGAGGGGATGGTTGTTACCCTCCTCTCCCTCACCCGCCTTGAGAGGGGATGGTTGTTACCCTCCTCTCCCCTCACCCGCCTTGAGAGGGGATGGTTGTTACCCTCCTCTCCCCTCGCCCGCCTTGAGAGGGGATGGTTGTTACCTCCTCTCCCCTCACCCGCCTTGAGAGGGGATGGTTGTTACCCTCCTCTCCCCTCACCCGCCTTGAGAGGGGATGGTTGTTACCCTCCTCTCCCCTCACCCGCCTTGAGAGGGGATGGTTGTTACCCTCCTCTCCCCTCACCCGCCTTGAGGGGTGATGGTTGTTACCCTCCTCTCCCCTCACCCGCCTTGAGAGGGGATGGTTGTTACCCTCCTCTCCCCTCACCCGCCTTGAGAGGGGATGGTTGTTACCCTCCTCTCCCCTCACCCGCCTTGAGAGGGGATGGTTGTTACCCTCCTCTCCCCTCACCCGCCTTGAGAGGGGATGGTTGTTACCCTCCTCTCCCCTCACCCGCCTTGAGAGGGGATGGTTGTTACCCTCCTCTCCCCTCGCCCGCCTTGAGAGGGGATGGTTGTTACCCTCCTTTCCCCTCGCCCGCCTTGAGAGGGGATGGTTGTTACCCTCCTCTCCCCTCGCCCGCCTTGAGAGGGGATGGTTGTTACCCTCCTCTCCCCTCACCTGCCTTGAGAGGGGATGGTTGTTACCCTCCACCCCCCGCACCCGCCTTGAGAGGGGATGGTTGTTACCCTCCTCTCCCCTCACCCGCCTTGAGAGGGGATGGTTGTTACCCTCCTCTCCCCTCACCCGCCTTGAGAGGGGATGGTTGTTACCCTCCTCTCCCCTCACCCGCCTTGAGAGGGGATGGTTGTTACCCTCCTCTCCCCTCACCCGCCTTGAGAGGGGATGGTTGTTACCCTCCTCTCCCCTCACCCACCTTGAGAGGGGATGGTTGTTTTGGTTCTGGTCCCCCTTCTCCCTCATGTTTAGCCCCATTAGTTTTGAAATTATAAGACATTTGGCCCATTAGGTTGGCGATTTCAAGACCTTTCACCCCTTTTCTTTGTTAATATTATGACCTTTCCTCCCATTTAGGTGTCGATTTTTTTACTGATGAGTGCTAGCGAGCCTGTAATTTTGTAGTAACTGGCCTTTGGCCAGCACATTTTTCTACCAAAAAAAAAAAAAATCTCGAAGGGGGATCTTGGGGATTTTTTTATTTATTTATTATTATTATTATTATATTGTTATTATTTATTTATTATTATTATTATTATTATTATTATTGTTATTATTAATTTATTATTATTATTATTATTATTGTTATTATTCATTTATTTATTATTATTATTATTATTATTATTATTTATTATTTATTATTATTATTATTATTATTATTATTTATTATTTATTATTATTATTATTATTATTATTATTATTTATTCATTTATTATTATTATTATTATTATTAATATTTATTATTATTATTATCGTTTATTCATTTATTATTATTATTATTATTATCGTTTATTCATTTATTATTATTATTATTATTATTATTGTTATTATTAATTTATTATTATTATTATTATTATTTGTATTATTTATTTATTTATTATTATTAATATTGTTATTATTTGTATTATTTATTTATTTATTATTATTGTTATTATTTGTATTATTTATTTATTATTATTATTATTGTTATTATTTATTTATTTATTATTATTATTATTATTATTGTTATTATTTATTTATTTATTATTATTGTTATTATTTATTTATTTATTATTATTATTATTGTTATTATTTATTTACTTATTATTATTATTATTATTATTATTATTATTATTGTTATTATTTATTTATTTATTATTATTAATATTATTATAGTTATTATTTATTTATTTATTATTATTATTATTATTATTGTTATTATTATTATTTTGTTTAAGCTTCATGGAGTTCTAGGGAGGAAACTAATAAAAGAATGAACATTTTCATTAGGCCTAATCGACCAATAAATAAACCCTTGCCCCTTAATAAACCCTTGCCCCTTAATAAACCCTTGCCCCTTAATAAACTCTTGCCCCTTAATAAACCCTTGCCCCTTAATAAACCCTTGCCCCTTAATAAACTCTTGTCCCTTAATAAACCCTTGCCCCTTAATAAACCCTTGCCCCTTAATAAACTCTTGACCCCTTAATAAACTCTTGCCCCTTAATAAACTCTTGCCCCTTAATAAACCCTTGCCCCTTAATAAACTCTTGCCCCTTAATAAACTCTTGCCCCTTAATAAACCCTTGCCCCTTAATAAACTCTTGCCCCTAAATAAACCCTTGCCCCTTAATAAACCCTTGCCCCTTAATAAACCCTTGCACCTTAATAAACTCTTGCCCCTTAATAAACTCTTGCCCCTTAATAAACCCTTGCCCCTTAATAAACCCTTGCACCTTAATAAACTCTTGCCCCTTAATAAACTCTTGCCCCTTAATAAACTTTTGCCCCTTAATAAACTCTTGCCCCTTAATAAACCCTTACCCCTTAATAAACCCTTGCCCCTTAATAAACCCTTGCCCCATAATAAACTCTTGTCCCTTAATAAACCATTGCCTCTTAACAAACCCTTACCCCTTAATAAACCCTTGCCCTTAAGAAACTCTTGCCCCTTAATAAACCCTTGCCCCTTAATAAACCCTTTCCCCTTAATAAACCCTTGCCCCTTAATAAACCCTTACCCCTTAATAAACCCTTGCCCCTTAATAAACCCTTGCCACTTAATACACTCTTGCCCCTTAATATCCCCCCCTTGCCCCTTAATAAAATCTTGCCCCTTAATAAACCCTTGCCCCTTAATAAACCCTTGCCCCTTAATAAACTCTTGCCCCTTAATAAACCCTTGCCCCTTAATAAACCCTTGCCCCTTAATAAACCCTTGCCCCTTAATAAACCCTTGCCCCCTAATAAACCCCTTCCCCCTAATAAACCCTTGCCCCTTAATAAACCCTTGCCCCTTAATAAACCCTTGCCCCTTAATAAACCCTTGCCCCATAATAAACTCTTGTCCCTTAATAAACCCTTGCCCCTTAATAAACTCTTGCCCCTTAATAAACCCTTGCCCCTTAATAAACCCTTACCCCTTAATAAACCCTTGCCCCTTAATAAACCCTTGCCCCTTAATAAACCCTTGCCCCTTAATAAACCCTTGTCCCTTAATAAACTCTTGTCCCTTAATAAACCCTTGCCTCTTAACAAACCCTTACCCCTTAATAAACTCTTGCCCCTTAATAAACCCTTGCCCCTTAATAAACCCTTGCCCCTTAATAAACCCTTGCCCCTTAATAAACCCTTACCCCTTAATAAACCCTTGCCGCTTAATAAACCCTTGCCCCTTAATAAACCTAAAATGCCCCAGAACGAGAAGCCCACCACAGAAGCCACGAGCGAACACCACACAGAAACACCCGAAAGAAAGGCCCACAGAACGAAAGGACCAGGTGACCGAGCCAACCAGTTCAGACAGGCCGAAGCCCGCAGGGCTAAGCAGCTCCAAACCACACCTGCCTACCCCTTCTAAACACTGACCTTTCCCACACCTCGTGTATACACTACCCCTCGTGTCCTACACCTCTACCTACATGATGATGAACATAAATACACCTTAAAGTTAATACACCCATGCCCTGTCCCTAAGTTAGGATGTCAATATCAACATACCCTAAAATACCTTGTCTTGCCAGACTAAGTTTGTTTCTGAAGTTTGTTTCTGAAGACCAACCGCCCCCATAAATCTATGTATGTTCTTCCATCCGAGAAGTAGTATGATAAAACCCCATGTCCTAATTGATAAGAAACTATGATACCCACGGGTACACCAGTGTATATAGAATCATTGTTCCTGTAAGACCTAGACAGCAATGACTGAAGATGTTAGCCACCATGCAGTAACTTTAATTCTTACCCCAACCAGAGATTGTATATACAACCCTCTGTTACCATTGTCTCGACGCATTTTCACCACGAAACAATACCGAAGTTAACCCTACGAACTGTCGTTTTCTTTGGTGTATATATCATAGAAAACGCAGTTCCCAGGAACAACTAGATCAGCAAGAAATAGTGTCAGATTAACAGTATCCATAACCATCGTATTGACGAGTAATAATGCACCATGTTTTTCCCTACTTTTATCCACAGTCAAGCACACACCTACCGTTAACCTCCTCTTCCCCACAGCCCCACAGTCCACATGATTCTATCCTTTCCCGACTCATATACCACCCCGTATTGCTCATCCCCCGGTAGCATTTGGCTAACATACTTTCCCTGTCATTAACCCCCAAACTCCAATATCAACTGTAGTCTAATGTCACCCCTACGCCCGGAGAACTTAGGGTCAAACTTCCACATAGCCCCCTGAACCCTCTCCCTCTCATTAACCCCCCACGCTCCTCGACTCCTTTCCGACCTAGCCTCTCCATCATACCTCCTGAAGATCCTTGATTTTTCCGTTGCTAACATTCTCCAACCTTTTATATATATACTCCTATCCAGCCTACCTTCCCTTAGTAGGACGGAACAACATTAGAACTTTACTAACCCTTTGCATGCCATCTATTCCCTCACAACCCCTTCACAACCCTGTACCAAATGATCGTCAGTGCGAGGCTAGCCACCTCGCCATTGACTAACTTCTATTGCCATACTTCCAGATAAATGTGGCAGAGTTAGCAACCCAGTCTCCACCACATCCAGCAAACCATGCAATTAACAACCCAACCGATTAAACCAGCTAGTCAAGGCACCTTCGGTTTTGGTATTACGAACACCCACATCTGTCTCATAAACAGAGGGTTATTACAAACACTTGTGATATGGCAAGCCCCTAGCCACAGCCGCCGGACAACCATCACAGAGAGAGGGCGCGCACCTCCCCGTTTTACCCACCCGAGGATGGAGACCCCCACCCCTGCGGAGGTATACCTGACCCCTGTTTTGACTTCCAGGTCATTGCCAGGTAGCAGAGGAATTCTTCCTATCAATGAACTAACCATGCATGACTAACCCCTTTACTAACCTCTATTAACCCACAATAACCCATTCACCTTTCTTGCATACTCGGATAATCAAATTAGCACCTCAGCTATACCATAGAATGAAGACTGAGCAATATAAGAGAGACGCTCCTATCACAGCTGTCCCAGTCCTCCTCGCAAAGTAGATTCAGTCTCCCTCCCCTCAATACTTCCAGTATAGCCAAAATAGTACCTCTTACTAAGGCTCAGTTATATCACATTATGAAGGCTCCCTATAGCCATGTGCCACAACAGTAATCACCACCTTACCTAGTCCCCGTATCTATTGAGAGCTCAAATAATTCCATAAGACTCGAGATCCCTATGGCCTACAGGGTCCAAAACCGAGCCTATAAACCCAGCTCCAGCCCCCAGTAAAATCAGTTGAAAGATATACACCAACCAGTGGCTGGCCCCCTTAAGTTGACCTCTAGCTCTGCCCTTGTGTTGTTCCTGAGATTTGAGTTCCAGAGCCGGCAGACTCCGTGGCAGATTTGAGATAGAAGCATCTGTCCACGTACAAGAAATCTACGTGCACCTTATAACCTTCACACACCAGTGGGTATATAAGCGTGTAGCCAGCAACGATCGCCAAGAGATTCGTCTTGAGAACTTCCTACATATGGACCCCCTGGACGGCCGCGGAACCAGTCGTTAGCCCCCAACATCACGGACGCAAGATAACCAGGACCAGACCAACCAAATACTACCCAAGATTCACTTTATTAGTACTACCGTGTTACAGTACTAATTAGAGACTCACTTATTAATCTTTCTATGAAGTGGCTATATCTTTGCCCCAAGATAATTCATATATAACCATTCTATTGGGAAATGCTAAGCGCATCAGTGTTCATTAATTAACAGGCGACATTAACTCTCGTAATTACCCTTATTCAGATATTATTACATAGAAGTAAAGCCCTAGTGATATCTAACGTTCGCCCACTGATTTGTGTTCTACGTATTTCTGCTATAAGAATATAAAACTTAGATCAGTACCCCCCTGAGGTTACTAGAATTCCCGTGCTCTAAAAATACGCGTGTCTAATTCTAGTCTGTGAACTACTACTTGTGCACCAGAACTGCCAGTAATAAATCTAATTAGTGAAATTGAATCTATAAGTAACATTGATGTCTTCCAGTATATAAACTTGCGAACCAAGCCAGTGATCAGAAGAGTATACCTGAACGTTGGAAGTGGGAGACTAGGCTCCATCCAGATCCACTAATGCTAGTTGTTCATTTCTATCATTTGTCTTGTACGAGTATTCATACCTTCTTATGCTTCCTATTAATCATCTTCAATAAACGTGATCGTGTGTCTTGTTACCGTGTGTTTATTTTGTGTTCTCTATTCCTCATACCTTGTATTGTGCATGCATGTGAGTTCTAACTGACTGGGTATATAACCCAGTCAGTTAGAACTCACATTACCCAAGTTAATCCTGTAGAAAAACAGGGCATAACAAAACCCTTGCCCATTAATAAACTCTTACCCCTTAATAAACCCTTGCCCCTTAATAAACCCTTGCCCCTTAATAAACCCTTGCCCCTTAATAAACCCTTACCCCTTAATAAACCCTTACCCTTTAATAAACCCTTACCCTTTAATAGTACCCTTACCCTTTAATAAACCCTTACCCTTTAATAGTACCCTTACCCCTTAATAAACCCTTACCCTTTAATAAACCCTTGCCCCTTAATAAACACTTGCCCCTTAGTAAACCCTTGCCCCTTAATAAACCCCCCAAACAATGGCCAAGAAAATGTTTTAGTCGATCTTCAGGATATTGTAATACATAATAGTTAACTAAGAACTTCACACAAAGAATTGGTTATATATAGATGATACCAAACGAAAATTTAGGGGCATATAAGACATTAACCATGTCGTTATAGGATTAGAATTAAGGGGAGATGGCCGTATTTATTTGCTTATTATTTTATCTCTTTTTATAAATTTTCAGTCTCCTGCCTAGACCTTCATCAAAATGTAAGAAAAACACCCCCGAGAACCCTCTTCAAGATAAATTTGTAAATTTTTCGGTAGAAAAATGTCCCAACCAAAGACCCGTTACTCTTAAAATGGACACCTACATGGCACGAAAAGTCTTAATTTTGACAACAAAAATGGGGTGTAAAGTCATAAAATCGCCAAACTGATGAGTCGAACGTCTGAAAATCTAAAAACCAATGGAATTAAACACGAGGGAGATGCCCCGGAGCAATACGGCTGCTCGGCTCAATTCGGCTGTTTTTGGCCTAATTAAACTGTTCTCAGCCTAATTAGACCGTTTTCAGCCTAATTAGACCGTTTTCAGCCTAATTAGACCATGTTCAGCCTAATTAGACCGTTCTCAATTAAATTATATTGTTATCAGCGTAATTCGACGATTTTCAACCTAATTAGACCGTTCTCAACCTAATTATATCGTTGTACACCTAATTAGCCAGTTCTCAGCCTAGGTAGACAATTGTCAATCTAAATAGAAAATTCTCAACCTGATTAGGCCGTTCTCATCACAATCTGACCAAACGCCCCAATTAGACTATTCGACGCAATTTGATCACTCAACCCAGTTTATTACCTTATATTAATACTAATAATAGTTATTATTATTATTATTATTATTATTATTATTATTAATACTAGACTGGTCTGTTATTTCTCAAAAGTGCAGTTCTTCCACAGTTAGTCACTAGGGCTTGGATCACCTTACAACACTGCGACACAATAGTCTATTAATTACATTTGAGCCAAAAAAATTGACCTATATAATTCAAAATTGAGCTAATACTTCTATCATTGGGAAGAGGAAGACAGGTAATGGAAATTTACAGCTCATTTGCTCTAGCCCTTTTTGACACACAAAGGTTGGGGGTCACGATTTCTGGCCTACTAAAAATTAATACATACTCTGCAAACCGTTTAACCCTTTGAGGATTATGAAGCGTTATGACAGTTTATTCTGGCTATTATTAGGAGATTTTATTCAGTTTTGGAAGGCTCTCTAGCAGTCAAAGGGGTAAAAAATGTCCCAATCATCGCTCTGCAGACTCCCACAATCCCTTCCTAAACTGAATAACCTCGTCTTAATGATAGCCAGAATAAACTAATAATATGCGTCCTAGCCCTCAGGGGGTTAAGGGGGTAGGGTATAGTTTTGGTCTATTTATTGTTACCGGTATATACTTATTTTTCAGTTTCCTCACTATAAGCCTCCATCAAGCTTTAACCCTATCACTGCGGTTACCGTATAGGTTCGTCCTGGAAATATCCTGGAATTTAAAGCCCATTAAAGCCTATGGAGACGAGTGTGAGTGATCAGGAGCGCGGCAGGCCCCCATCCTCTCTCCGGCATGACTGGCATGGCACTGAGGCTCTGTGGTGTGATCTCGAGAGATATATTCAGTGTTGCCAATGGCAAATGTATCGGAACATTACTATTTATTAGCGAATATTGCCAATGTCTGTAGTAATGCTGTGGGTGAGCCCCGCTAGCTTGGGAGGTCATTTTGGTGTATTTTGAATGCTCGTTTCTTCAATTTTTTTGCTGCAAAAATTTAATTTGATTCAGGCACTTGCTTAAGCAATCAGGAGTGCCTGAATGAGCCCTATTATAGCGTAAAATCGCCCGCACTGATTGGGTTAAAAAAGACCCCAGGAACTTCCTTTGAGATAAATGTGTACATTTTTCTGTAAAAAAAATTCCCGGCCAAAGACAGATTCCTCCTAAAAATTAGAGGCTCGCTATAGCTCGCCAGGAAAAAAATCGACACCCAAATGGCACAAAACGTCTTAATATTGACAAAGGATTGGGACGAAAGGTCTTATAATCGCCAAACTAATGGGGCCGTTTTAAAATCTCAAAACTATGGGGACTAACCATGAGGGAGAAGGGGGTCCAGAAAAAGTAACTTCCTCCTCCCTGTTAAGGGGATCAGGGAAGGATTTTGTTTTAGTCTAAGGGGCAAACTTAAAATACATTGCTCTAAAACGGCAAGCAAAGTCAGACCCCTCAATAATAATAAAACAACATCATTAATATCTCCCAAATCGTCGCAGCAGATAGTGTTATAAGAACCAATCGACCACTCGGCACTATTCAACAACTGAGCCTTCTTCTACCTGTTGTCCTCGTTCAACTGAGCCTTCTTCTACCTGTTGTCCTCGTTCAACTGAGCCTTCTTCTACCTGTTGTCCTCGTTCAACTGAGCCTTCTTCTACCTGTTGTCCTCGTTCAACTGAGCCTTCTTCTACTACCTGTTGTCCTCGTTCAACTGAGCCTTCTTCTACCTTTGTCCTCGTTCAACTGATCTTCTACCTGTTGTTCTCGTTCAACTGAGCCTTCTTCTACCTGTTGTCCTCGTTCAACTGAGCCTTCTTCTACCTGTTGTCCTCGTTCAACTGAGCCTTCTTCTACCTGTTGTCCTCGTTCAACTGAGCCTTCTTCTACCTGTTGTCCTCGTTCAACTGCTCGGCCCAAATTCCACCACCCAACTCAGCTCAGTTCACCTACACTACAGTATATGGCTTATGGGGGTCGGTCCTATTGATTTGCTTATATATGTTTATATATACTGTATATGTATTTGCTTATATATGTTTGTATATACTGTATATGTATTTGCTTATATATGTTTATATATACTGTATATGTATTTGCTTATATATGTTTGTATATACTGTATATGTATTTTAGTTTCTTCCCTAGGCCTCCATCAAGCTTAAAAAAAAACATCCTCAAGATCCCCCTTCGAGATTAATGTGTACATTTTTCGGTAGAAACATGTGCAGGCCGAAGGCCAGTTCCTTCGAAATTACAGGCTCTCTATCGCTCGCCAAGAATATAATCGACACCTAAATGGCACGAACAGTCTTAAATTAACATTGCCAAGAAATTGGGCGAAAGATCTTAATACATCAAAACTAATGGGACTAAACATGAGGGAGAAGGGGGTCTAGAAAAACGATATACCTCCTTTTAACCGTGTCTGGTGTGTGACGGATCATGTTGGACTCTCTCCAACTGAATTGAGTACTGAATTATATATTATTCATATAAAAACAACTGTTGATGATAACAAATTGCTGATGACACATATGGAAAGAGCATTACAAATGTATGTTCTTTCATATATTTCGTATACAGTATATTTTATTACTTACCATATGTCAAAAATATAATCGTGTAGGCCTAGTCTCGGAAAAAACTATTAAATATTTCTTTTATATCGATTGTCGATGTGATAATTTGATCTTATTTGATATATTTTCGGTTATATAATAGTATGTGGCTTGCTCTATTGTTAGATGTATAATACACTGCATGTAGAGGCGATTATTGTGGGTTAAAACAGAGCGGTAACATACGTGTAATATTTCGCAGTAGTACAATTAGTGATTGAGAGTGAACGCTAGTGGTCATAAGTGTCCAAGAAACTTAAGCAACCGTGAGAGACATAAGTAACAACAAATATTAGTTTGTGTATTATTTATTATTTCTGCCATACTTTTGTTTACCACTTACATTTTTGTTCAACAATTGTTTTACTTTGGTGGTAAATTACATATTAATTACCACAATATTAGTGACCAATAAAATTGATAAAAAAACATATTAATAAACATTTATATTAACACACTTAATAAGTAATATATAAATAGAGGTAATCATTTCAACCTATAAGTTAATAAGAACCTAACAAAAGTACCTTTCCATCCTCTGTTACATTCCCGTCTAAGTCTTGATTACCAGTTTGGGTTACACCGTCTATTTCTTAAGTCCCAGTTTGATTACCCCGTCTGTTTCTTGAGTCCCAAATTTGAATGCCAGTTCTAGTAGCAGGGTAAGGAAGGAAACCAGGCACCCCATTCCCAGGATCAGCCAGGCCCCCTATGTGAGAAATAAAACACTATTAACCCTTTGCAGTCTTCGAGGACACATTTTCACATGGTTCTGGCTAGCATTAGACGATTTTACTCAGGTTGGAAAGCTAAATAGATATCAAATGAGTAAAGTTTATTTGTTTTGTGTATGTGTATGAAGGAAACAAAAGGCAGGTTGCCTGTACTAGTGTCTCCCCCAGAACCAAAAGAGTGATAGAGAACCAAATTCAAGGGACGTTGGGGTCAAGATGCCTGGACACACGAAGTTTAAAGTAATTTAAGTCATAGGATGAAGGAAAGATTGATTGAGGGAGATAGTTCCAGATTCACTTGTTGAGTAAAAAGAAAGACTGCGAAAATTTGCCAATTCTTGGGTTAGAGAGCTGAAAGGTGGGTGCCTCGCACTCGCCGAGAGTTCTGAAGAACACTGATTGTTGTAATAGCGATAGAAGAGTGAAAGAGCGTGTAGAAAGAGGGAACTAGTAAGATTAAGTGAGTTGATGAGGCGAAATGCTTTTGATTCTACTTATTCAAAAAGTGCTGTATGAGTGGAGCCTCCCCACACATGCAAACAATATTCGATACAGGGGTGTACTGTGCACCGATACAGAGCAAGAAGCTGTGTGGGGGTGAGAATCCACGGAGACGGTTGAGTAAACCCAACTTTTGGGAAGCTGTTTTAGCAAGAGTGGTAATATGATTGTTTCAAGAAATGTCGGATGAAAAAGATACACCTAGAATATTGAGAAAAGATGAAGAGTTGGTTTGTATATTGTTGAAGAATAATTGATAATCTTGCGGAAGATTGAGATGGAAAGATAGAGGGAGAAATTGGGTCTTGGAGTCATTGAAAGTAACAAGATTTTCTCTGCCCCAATCAGAAATAATTGATAGATCAGAAAATAGACATTCTGTCGCCCTATTATATGTGTTTTAGAGTGATTGCATGCTGGTTTGATTTGAAAAACGAGTTGAATAGTGTAAGGTAGTCATCTCCATATGAGTAGATAGGACTAGAGGTCAAGTTTAGGAGATCATTAATATTTATTAGAAAGAAAATTGGAGACAGGACAGAACCCTGAGGAACACCGGAGTTGATAAGTTGAGGAAGCGAGTGATGGTCGTCCACAACTGCAACAATGGAGCGGTCTGAAAGGAAATATGAGACAAACGCACAGGTAGAGGGATAGAAACTGAAGGAGGGTAGATGGGAAGTTAGAGATTTGTGCCAGACTCTATCGAAGGCTTTCGATATGTCTCTAGCACAATAGAAAAAGTCTCACCGAAGTCCCGAAAGGAGGATGACCAAGAGTTAGTAAGATTTTTTTTTTTTTTTTTTTTTTCTATGTGATTGAGGGAGGCAAAAGGCATAACTGCCTATACCGAGTGCCTCCCCCATAGTTGAAAGAGTGACAGGGCCAAAATCAAGGGACGTTCGAGCCAAAATGCCTGGACACACAGAGTTTGAAGCAATTTAAGTCATAGGAAGAGGGAAAGACTGATTCTGGGAGAGAGTTCCAGAGCTCAGATGTTGAGTAAAAGAAAGTTTGAGAGTAACGTTTCACTCTTGGGTTGGAGAGTTGCATAGAGTAGGGGTGGGATTGAGTTGCAAGACGGGTACCACGTGCCCTACGTAAAGGAGGTGGTATGCACTGGGATGGCTCTGAGGAACACTGATTATTATAGTAGCGATAGAATAGTGAGAGAGATGCAACATTGCAGTGGAGAGAGAGAGATTGCAGAGAGTTGGTGAGTGGACGGGAGTTAATGATACGAAAGGCCTTCCTTTCAACTTTGTCTAGGAAAGCGGTGTGAGAGGAACCTCCCCACACATGTGAACAATACTCAATACAAGGGCGCACTATGCCCCTGTACAGAGCAAGAAGCTGTGCAGGGGAAAAGAACCCCCTAAGGCGGTTGAGCACACCCAGCTTCTGGGAGGCTGCCTTAGCAAGAATGGTAATATGGTCCTTCCAAATGAGAGCAGAAGAAAAAGAGACACCAAGAATATTGAGAGAAGATGAAGGGTTGATTTTTGTATTGTTGAAGAATAAGGGATAGTCCGCTGGGAGATCCTGACGGGTAGATAGATGGAGAAATTGGGTTTTGGAAGCATTAAAGTTAACAAGGTTTTCTCTGCCCCAATTGGAAATAGTATTTAGATCAGAATTTAAGAGTTCTATGGCTTCATTACGTTTGTCGTTGAGGGATTGCTGGCTGGGGCGTTCTGAAAAACTAAGGGAGTAGTGTAAGGTTGAGTCGTCTGCGTATGAATGGATGGGAATTAAGGTACAGTTAAGGAGATCATTTATAAAAATTAGAAAGAGAATAGGAGATAGGACAGAGCCCTGAGGAACACCGGAGTTTATAGGGTGAGGAAGTGAACAATGGCCGTCCACAACCGCAGCTATGGAACGGCCGGAAAGGAAATTAGAGACAAAGGCACAGATGGAGGGATAGAAACCGAAGGAGGGTAGTTTAGAAATTAAAGATTTATGCCAGACTCTATCGAAGGCTTTCGATATGTCTAGTGCAATAGAAAAAGTCTCACCGAAGTCCCGAAAGGAGGATGACCAAGAGTTAGTAAGATATGAAAGAAGATCACCAGTAGAGCGACCCTTAAGGAAGCCATACTGGCGATCTGAGAGCAGATTATGAGAAGAGAAATGCTTAAGAAATTTGGAAGCAAGAATAGTTTCAAAAACTTTAGAAAGACAAGAGATAAGAGCAATTGGACGATAGTTGGAGGGTTGAGAGCGGTCACCCTTCTTTGGGACAGGTTGAATGTGAGCAAACTTCCAGCATGAAGGGAAGACGTTAGAGGATAGACAGAGACGAAAGAGTTTGCCTAGGCAGGGAGTCAGCACGGAAGCACAGTTTTTGAGAACAACAGGAGGAACACCGTCCGGACCGTACGCCTTATTAGTGTTAAGCCCAGAGAGGGTAGAAAGTACATCTTTAGAAGAGATTAGGATATTAGGCATAAGTAAGAGAGAGGAGGGCGGAGAGGGAGGAATAGCACCGGAATCATCCAAGGTGGAGTTTCTAGCAAAAGTTTGAGCGAAGAGTTTAGCTTTGTCAGAGGAAGAAGTGATGGTTGTGCCATCAGAGTGGGAAAGGGGAGGGAAAGACCAGGAAGAGAAATTGTTGGAGAGGTTTTTGGCTAGATGCCAGAAAGCTTGGGAAGAGCTAGAGTTGGATAGTTCAGTGCATTTATTATTGATGAAAGAGTGTTTGGCGAGTCGAAGAACAGATTTGGCTTGATTCCGGGCAGAAACATAGGAAGAATGAGAGTCTTGAGTTTTAAGGCGTCGGTACCGTTTGAATGCTTCCTCCTTATTGCGGACAGCAGTAGAACAGGCGTGAGTATACCAAGATTTTTTAGCATTAGTCTGAGAGAAAGAGAATGGAATGTATGCTTCCATGCCCGATAGGATTACCTCGGTAATGCGTTCAGCACTCTCCGAGGGTCCTCGGCCATGGAAGCAGAAATCATTCCATGGGAAATCAAAGAAGTACTGCCGAAGAGCCTCCCAGTCGGCAGCGCCAAAGTGCCACAAGCGCCGCCGGCTAGGAGGATCGGGTGGCTGTACTGGAGAGATAGGACAGGTGACAGAGATAAGTTTATGGTCGGAGGAGCCCAAAGGAGAGAAAAGATCGACAGTATAAGAAGAAGGGTTAGAAGTTAGAAACAGGTCAATAATGTTGGGCCGATCTCCGATGCGATCCGGGATACGGGTGGGTTGCTGAACTAACTGCCTAGGTCATTTAGGATAGAAAAGACGTAGGCTTGTTCACCAGGTGGATCAGTAGTGTGAGAGGAGAGCCATTGGCGGTGGTGAACGTTGAAATCTCCTAAGATGGAGATTTCTGAGAAAGGAGAAATGGATAGAATGTGTTCCACTGTAGAGTTTAGATAGTCAAAGAATTTGGGAGAGTTGGTAGAGTTAGGGGAAAGATAGACAGCACAGAAATATTTAGTAAGAGAATGACAGGAAAGTTTAAGCCATAAAGTTGAGAATTCAGAGGAGTCGAAATCGGGAACACGAGAGCAAGTGAGTTTGTTGTGCACATATGCACAACATCCGCCTTTGGCTTTGAAACTAGGATAGAGAAAGTAGGAGGATACAGAGAAGGGGTTGCTGGATGTTGCTACAGACACCTGAGTTTCGGTGAGGAAGAGAAGATCAGGTTTGTAGGAGGAGAGATGGTGCTCAACAGAGTGAAAGTTAGAGGAAAGTCCGCGAATGTTGCAGAAATTAATAGAAAGAGTAACAGGCCGAGGTCCAGGTAATTGTGTGGGGTCGTCAGGGGATGGTCGGTCGGGTGAGGGGGAATTTATGGTCCCCCCCCCCTGGGGACTCCGAGGCTGGGCTACAATTCATCATTTTGTGTTTTTTTAATTTTGGTGTGGAGGAATGAAGTGTGGTGTGCATGTTTAGTGTAGTGAAGTGAAGTGGATAGGAGGAGGAAGATAAGCAAGAAGATCACTAGTAGAGTGGCCCTTAAAGAAACCGTACTGGTGATCTGAAAGTAGATTAGGGGAAGATAAATGCCTAAGAAATTTAAGTTTAAAAAACTTTAGAGATGCAAGAAATGAGAGCAATTGGATGATAGTTGTACCTTAATGGGTGAAATGTTACTCTCAAACTTTCTTCTACTCAACAGCTGAGCTCTGGAACTCTCTCCCAGAATCAGTCTTTCCCTCTTCCTATGACTTAAATTGCTTCAAAATCCGTGTGTTCAGGCATTTTGGCTCGAACGTCCCTTGATTTTGGCCCTGTCACTCTTTCAAGTATGGGGGAGGCACTCGCTATAGGCAGTTCTGCCTTTTGCCTCCCTCAATCACATAGAACACAAACAAAATTAGAGGGTTGAGAGCGGTCACCCATTTTTGGGACAGGTTGAATAAGAGCAAACTTGCAACAAAAAGGAAAGGTGTTAGAGGAAAGACAGAGACGAGTTTGCCTAGGCAGGGAGTCACCACGGAAGAACAGTATTTTAGTACAACAGCAGGAACACCATCCAGTCTGTACACCTTCTTAATATTTAGCCCAGAAAGGGTAGAAAGTACATTCTTAGAAGATATTATGATATTGGGCAAAAGTAAGTGAGTTGGAGAGGGAGAAGTAGTGCCAGAATCATCCAAGGTAGAGTTTTGAGCAAAGAGTTCAGCTTTGTCAGAGGAAGAGGTGACGGTGGTACCGTCTGAGTGGAAAAGATGAGGGAAAGACGAGGAAGTGAAATTGTTGGAGAGGTTTTTGCCTAGATGCCAGAAAGCTTGGAAAGAGCTAGAGTTGGAATGTTCAGAGCATTTGTTATTGATGAAAAAGTTTTTGGCGAGTCAAAGGACAGATTTGGCTTGATTCCTGGCAGAGACATATAACATATGTGATTCTTGAGTTTGATGGCAACGGTACCGTTTGAATGTTTCCTCCTTATTGCGGACAGCAGCAAAATAAGCGTGAGTAAACCGAGATATTTGTGAGTTACTCTAAGAATATAGAGAATGGGATGTATGCCTCCATGCCCGAAAGTATTTCCTCACTAATGTGCTCGGCACTCTCTGAGGGTCCCCAGCCACGGAAACAAAAATAATTCCAAGGGAAATCAAAGAAGTACTGCCGTAGAGCCTCCCAGTTGGCAGCACCAAAGTGCCACAAGCACCGCCGGCTGGGGGGGTCAGAAGGCTGTACTGGAGAGACAGGACAGGTGAAAGTGATAAGGTTATGATCGGAGGAGTCCAACGGAAAGAGAAAATTTACAGTGTAAGCAGAAGGATTAGAGATTAGAAATAAGTCAAGAATGTTGGGCCGATCTCCAGGGCAGTCCGGGATACAGCTGGGGTGCTGAACTAACTGCTCTAGGTCATTTAGGATAGAAAAGATGTAGGCTTGTTCACCAGGTTGGTCAGTGAAATGAGAGGAGAGCCATTGGTGGTGGTGAACATTGAAATCTCCTAGGATGGATATTTCAGAGAAGGGAGAGATGGCTAGAATGCATTCCACTTTAGAAGTAAGGTAATCAAAGAATTTTGGATTGTCAATATAATTAGGGGAGAGATAAACAGCACAGATACATTTAGTGAGAGATTGACAAGAAAGCTTAAGCCAGATAGTTGAGAATTCAGAAGAGTCAAAGTTGGGAACACGAGAGCAAGTAATATTGTTGCCTACGTAAACGCAACATCCATCTTCGGCTTTGAATTGAGGATAGTGATAGTCGGAGGAATAGAGAAGGGTTTGCTGTCTGTTGACTTAGACAACTGAGTTTCGGTGAGAAAGAGAAGATCAGGTTTGGCAGAGGAGAGGTTGTGTTCAACAGAAAGGCCACGAATATTGCAAAAAATTATAGTAAGAGGGGAAGATAGCGGTCCAGAGCATTTTGATGGGTCCGTACCGTGGGCCAGACCACTGGGGGCATTTCTGCCCCTCCTCCCTAAGGGACTGCGAGGCGGGTCGTTTATTCATAATTTTGTTTTGGTTTAAAAATTTGAAAAGGTAGTGTAGTTTGTAATGTGTTTGTGGTATAATGTATTGATAGAAAGAGAAGGTGTTTTGAAGGGCAAACTGGGGTTGCCCTCAATATTGGTGAGGCACGGAAAGGATCAGCAAAGGAGGCCATGTGGTGGAACAGTAGTTCCAGCTGTCCTTATCAGTCACTTGGAGTACCCTGTTCGGCTGGTGCCTACATCCTTCTCCTAATTAACCCTGCTACTCCTGAAAGATCTTCCTAACCCGAATAAAAATTGTCTACTTTTAGCCAGAATATGAAAAAGAACAGCGTCCTAATTAACTGAAAGGGTTAAGCAGGTATCACACGACGGCATTTTCCCTCGTTCATCAACACTAGTATAGAAGCTTATGGGCAAACATTTAAATTATTATTCTATCACCTTATTTAATCTATCTTCAGTTTAGTTTCCGATACCAGTGCAAAAGAAAATGTTGGTCATCGGAAATGGATGATAAAAGATCTTGTGTGATATACCTTAGTTAGATACGCATACTCTACATACAAGGTACACTCTGATACCATAGTCTTGTGTGATATACCTTAGTTAGATATGCATACTCTACATACAAGGTACACTCTGATACCATAGTCTTGTGTGATATACCTTAGTTAGATATGCATACTCTACATACAAGGTACACTCTGATACCATAGTCTTGTGATATACCTTAGTTAGATACGCATACTCTACATACAAGGTACACTCGGATACCATAGTCTTGTGTGATATACCTTAGTTAGATACGCATACTCTACATACAAGGTACACTCGGATACCATAGTCTTGTGTGATATACCTTAGTTAGATACGCATACTCTACATACAAGGTACACTCGGATACCATAGTCTTGTGTGATATACCTTAGTTAGATACGCATACTCTACATACAAGGTACACTCTGATACCATAGTCTTGTGTGATATACCTTAGTTAGATACGCATACTCTACATACAAGGTACACTCTGATACCATAGTCTTGTGTGATATACCTTAGTTAGATACGCATACTCTACATACAAGGTACACTCGGATACCATAGTCTTGTGTGATATACCTTAGTTAGATACGCATACTCTACATACAAGGTACACTCGGATACCATAGTCTTTAGCCCACTCATAACAATTCCTGGACCTATGTTGTTCTTTATGCAATTATAACTATCTGGGTTGGTTATTACAGTAGATACAACTTGCTTTTTAATTAATAGTATATAATTATAGTTTCGTAGTTGATGTGTAGAAACTTATATTCATAAATTCGTCACTAGAGATATACTTCCATAATTAGAAATAGTTGAAGTCCAGGATTATATGAATGGGCTAGAGACTATAGCATCCGAGTGTACCACCGCCTGCAGTGAAAGGTGATACAATGATTATTACACAAATCTGAATCGCTCAACATATATATTGAAACATTCCCGTCAAAGGCAGATCTGCACTTTGAGCAATTAGTTAAGCTTGGTTGGATGATATTTAATGACTAACTAACAGAGAGCATAAAATGAGACCCAAGTAGCATAATTTAAGAGGAGATGGGCCGTTTTTCTGGTCCTCTTTCTCCCTCGTGTTAAGCCACATTTGTTTTGAGATTATAAGACGCTTGGCCCATTAGTTTGGCGATTTTAACACCTTTTGCTCCATTTCGTTGTCAATTTCAAAACCTTTCGTACCATTTAGGTGTAAATATTATCCTGGCGAGCGATAGCGAGCCTGAAATTATAAGAGAAACCGCCTGGACATGTTTCTACCGAAAAAATTTACACATTTGTCTTGAAGGGGGGTCTAGGGAATGTTTTTCTATGCTTGTAGTAAGTCTAGCAAGGAAACTAAGACATAAAGGAATAAATGAATTAATAGATAAAAAAAACGGTCCATCTCCCCTTAACCCTTCCTACCCGGGCAGCCTTTCTTAATGACGGAGGCTGTATCCGGGCGATCTGGCTGAAAACACAACAAAAGTAAACTAAGGCTAATCTCGCTTAATATATGAACAAAATGAACGAACTTAGAGCCCTTGTTAGCAAAGAAAATATAGACATAATAGCGCTAACTGAAACGTGGATTAATACAGAAACCAGGCATTTTTTAGCAGAATTTGATATACCAGGATATAGTTTGTTTAAATATGACCGAACAAGTAAGAGGGGTGGCGGTATAGCAGTGTTTGTCAGGAGTACATTAAAAAGCTGTATTAAATCAGGTATTAGACTAAATAACGATAATGAAAGTGTTTGGGTAGAGGTTAACGAAGGTAGTGAGACCATAGTTATTGGAGTTATGTATAGACCGCCAAATATGAGTAGAAATGACGGAACGTCATTATGGGAGGAAATTAAAATGGCATCAAGGTTTAGCAATGTGTGCATTATGGGGGATTTTAATTTTCCGAATATAGATTGGCAGCATCAAATAGGAGACTCTGATTCTGAGGAGTTTATAGAGGTAGTACAAGATAGTTTTTTATTTCAATTCATAGATACGCCGACTAGAGGTAATAATATTCTCGATTTAGTTTTCAGTAACAATGAACATATGGTAAATAATGTAGAGATAGGGGACCACCTAGGAAATAGTGACCACAATTCTGTGTATTTTAATATACAATGGAAAGGTAATACCAGAGAGAATACAACATTAATACCTGACTTTAGAAAAGCCAATTATGGTGGGTTAAGAAGAGCCCTATTAGCGGACCCTATGGTCAAAAAATTAAGTCGATCCAGGTGTCCAAATGAGTGTACCCCTTCTCAGGCACCTGTCATCTTAAGTCAGGAAGAGACGTCAACCTTGGTAGATACATACGATAATTTTATCAAGTCAGTATTCAATGCACAAAATAAATACATCCCCAAAAGAAAATTTAGATCAACACAGAACCAACCCAAATGGATGAATAATAGACTATTAGATCTTCTAGGACAAAAGAGAGGAATATATAGAAAAATTAGAAAAGGCGAAATTCACCTACTTGCTTACTATCAGAATCTATCAAGACAGGTAAAAAGGATATTAGGAAAGAAAAATAAATTATGAAATTAAGGTTGCCAATGACTCAAAAATAATCCTAAAGCTTTTTACCAACTATATAAATCCAAGGTTAGAGATGTAATTGGTCCCCTTAAAACTTCGATAGGAGAAATGACAGAAAATGATTTAGAAATGTGCAGTACATTAAATGGTCAATTTCTTTCCGTTTTCACTAATGAAAATTTGGCACAGTTTCCAGAAGTCCGTAAGGTATATAGCGATAGTATAGAAAATAGGTTAAGTACGGTTACTATAAGTAGAAATGATGTGCTTAAGGAAATTGACAGACTGAAACCTCATAAATCGCCTGGTCCTGATGAGGTATATGCTAGAGTATTAAAAGAATGTAGGGATGAGTTAAGTTACCCATTAACATTTTTATTTAACAAGTCATTGGAGACAGGTATAGTTCCAGAAGCTTGGAAGCTTGCAAACGTAGTTCCGATCTTCAAAAAAGGTGATAAATCAATAGCATCCAATTACCGTCCCATTAGTCTTACATCAATCATAGGAAAGCTACTAGAGTCAATTATTGCTAGTAAAATTAGAAACCACTTAGATACATTTAATTTAATAAATTCTTCTCAGCATGGATTCACTCAGGGACGTTCTTGCCTTACTAATTTGCTTAGTTTTTTCTCAGAGGTATATGAAGCAGTAGATAATGACAAGTCATATGATATAATATATTTAGATTTCAGTAAAGCTTTCGACAGAGTCCCCCACGAGAGATTGATGAGAAAGGTTGAGGCGCATGGAATAGGTGGGGCGTTGTTGGGATGGATTAGGTCATGGCTAATTGGTAGGAAGCAGAGAGTCAGCATAAATGGTACGAAGTCAGAATGGGGAGCAGTCAAAAGTGGTGTCCCCCAGGGATCTGTATTAGGTCCTCTGTTGTTTGTTATATACATAAATGACCTTGATTTAGGTATAACTAGTAGGATAAGTAAATTTGCAGACGATACCAAGATGGGGAGAACAATTGATTCAGATAGAGATATAGAGTGCCTCCAAAGGGATCTAGATACCTTACACGAATGGTCAGTAAATTGGCAGATGAAGTTTAACATTGACAAATGCAAGGTATTAAAGATAGGGAAGATGCATACAAATGTTAAATATAAACTAGCTAATGTGGAATTAGAAAACTCGAATTGTGAGAAAGATCTAGGTGTGTTTGTTAGCAAGTATAAGCGTTCGAAACAAGGCAAACAGGATTCTCGGGTTCATCTCAAGGAGTGTGAGTAACAGAACTGCTGATGTTATCTTAAAACTTTACTTGTCATTAGTGAGACCCCATATGGATTATGCTGTTCAATTTTGGTGTCCTTATTACAGAATGGACATAGATTCATTGGAGAGAGTACAACGTAGAATGACAAAAATGATCCATAATATTAGAAATCTTCCGTATAAAGAAAGGTTGAAGAAATTAGGCTTACATTCGTTAGAGAGACGCAGAGTTAGAGGGATATGATAGAGGTGTTCAAGTGGGTTAGTGGGATTAACAAAGGGGACATGACAAATGTACTAAAGCTCAGTGATAGCGAAAGAACTCGTACCAATGGTTTCAAATTAGATAAATTTCGTTTCAGAAAAGATATAGGCAAATATTGGTTTGGTAACAGAGTTGTAGATGGGTGGAATGGACTACCAAGTGCTATAGTGGGATTAAAAACGATAGGGAGCTTTAAGATAAAATTGGATAAGCATATGGACGAGAAGGGTTGGGTGTGAAGGGGGATCAGCAGGGTTGGGCCAATCAGCGCTCTGCAGACCCCCGTAATCCTGCGTTAATCTCTAACCGTTTTGGTAAGATGATCCTCAGGGTATTAGAGTGTTGAGCCTATAATTGGGCTTTGTAATTGGGGTTGTGTGGGACAGGGATCTGCCTTGCTTAGGCCAATCGGCTTTCTGCAGACTCCCATTTTCTTATGTTCTTATGTTCTAATATACTACCTACAATAATCAAACATATGTCAAAATGGGCGCCTTACCTTCCCGCGTAGAATGGCGTTAAGTAGAGCTTTCTAGCTCAAGTAGTTCCGGAGTTATGGTGATGGAAGTGGAGGTAACTTTTGCCGCGTATTTACCTCGCCGAGTCCGAACGCTCAACCGCGGCCCAGGCTACGACGAACGTTTTGACTCGTCGCTCTACCTTGAATTATGGCGGGAAGCGATTTTTTAGTGTTTTATTGTTTATTATGCCATATATTATTGTTATTATGATATTTTCACTCAATAAATATATTTTTCTGAAGTAATTTGTGTCTCTTTCACTTAGACTTAGTTTTATAGTCATTATTATAGTAGTTATGATTATTTATACTGGACTATGGTAATTGATAGTGTAATTTTCACTTCTTTATTGTTAGGAATATATATTTTAGTGTCACTTTCACTTGTTCATATTGTTCTGAAGGCACTTATTATTACTTATGTGTCTCTTTCACTTATACTTAGTTATATTATTATTATTATTGAGTGTCACTATCACTGTCACTTACACTTCAATAGTTTGCCAGAGTGTGGAAATCATTGAAGCAGGTGCCGGCACACAGTCCCACCTGACACTCGAGGCATTGCCAAGTGGTTTTTGTGGGTTAGCTTGGTCGTCGAGTTGTGCTGGTGCACACATAGCACCTCTTCTGCATCCTTATTCGGCTGTTAGGACCCTGGAAAGGAAGGGCGACGAGCTGGTGCTTTCTGATGAAGTCGGCACACACCCTATTCTGTCCATCATGCCTGGTCCTTGTAGTGGCCTCCCTGGTGTACCCGCATGTTTTACCAGGAGCTCATGTATCAGCTGCTTTTGGAAGGTCCGCAGGCTCTTGTACTTGATGACTGGACACCTCAAACGGTAGATGTTATACGCGTTGAGGACAGACATATCTACTGTATGCAGGACAAACTTCTTGTACCACCTGCAAGATGTTCGCAGGCAGTCTATGAAGCCCATCTGCATGTTGGACTTGTCGACGAGGCGCATGTTCAGGTTATAGTCCAGAACAGCAGCTGGTTTTGTGATAGGGTTCTTCGTTTTTCGGTCCACCTTCCCTGTGGGGACCATCTCTGCTTTGTGGCATGTGGTGAGGAGGTTGACCTTGCGCTGGTCATGCCAGTGGATGGAGAGGATGGGGCCACTCTTCTTATGGAATATGTCCGTCTTCTTAGTTTTTGTTGGGTAGGCTGGCATGCCCTTCCTCTTCCCCTTCACTGTGCCGACAGTTCCGGTCTTGCGGTCATGGAGGTACTTGGCGAGGATAGGCGACGTGTAATAATTGTCGGTATAGAGGACGTGGTTGTCATGGAAGTACCTCTCCATCATCCTCTTTACCACAGCGCCGCCAAAACCAATGAGGGGGTCAATCTCCACCTCACCACCCTCGCCGCTGTAGACTATAAAGTCGAGCACATATCCTGTCTTGCAGTCGAAGAGGACGAAGAGCTTGATGCCGAAGCAGTGTCTCTTTGACGGGATATACTGTCGGAAGTGCAGCCTACCACGGAACAGGACCAGAGACTCGTCGATGCACAGCTTCTGAAATGGAATCAGGTAGGTGGAAAACCGATGACGTATCATGTCATACAGTTGCCTGATCTTCCAGAGTGTGTCGGGCTCATGGACATGCATGTTATTTGTCAGGTGGAAATATGAGAGGATGTCGAAGTACCTATCCCTTGACATGAATTTGCCAAATGCTGGAGTCGTTGTGAGGTCGCCAGTTATCCAGTAGTCGGCCAGAACGTGCTTCTTTATGTGTGTCATCAGCATTGTGAGTGCCAAGAACACATATAATTCTGCCACAGTGAGAGCTCTCCATGCCACCATCTTTGCACTTGTCTTCCTGCCAAAAAAGTTTGAACAGATAGCCTGGTGGTGATTTGTCTCTTTGACAAGGTATTCCATGACTTCATTGTCGTAGAAGCCACAGAAATGTTCACTGGGGGTGGCATTTGGGCCACAGGGATATGCTGGTGACACCCCAGAACCCTGTTGTACCTCGTCAAAGGCAGGAAAATCTGGCACAAAATCCGCCCCATCTGACCACACAAACATTTCAGCAGCTCGAGGACGAGGACGTGGAGTTGCAGCAGGCACATGCCCTGGACGCCCTGGCACACATCCTTGGCCACGCGGATGCCCAGGCGGACGCCCTGCACGTCCACGCCCAGGCCCAGGCCCAGGGGCAGCGGCGTCGGCAGGCTGATCACGTCCACGAGCTAGAGGTCCTTTGACTCTTCTTGTCGGGACTCCCTCTTCCTCTTCCTCTTCCTCTTCGTTTTCCTCTTCCTCAGGCGACGTCAGGTCATCTGGGGCAATGTCGGGGTCGTCAGCAGCCTCTTCAGGAGTCAACTCTGGTGAAGAATAGACCGGGCGTCGGCGGCGTGGGGCTGCGGGAGGTTGAGCAATGGGAGCCTCGGCCTCGGGAGTTGGGCTCCTTTTGCGGCTAGCCGTGGACTTTTCCGCAGGAAATAATGACCTACGATGCGGGGCCTGTGGTGACACACTGTGGGAGGCCAATGGCGCACTTGTAGAGGCCCTTTGGTCATCTTGAGGGACAGATGAAGCTGAGGGCTATGGGTGGGTCGGCGTCACTCTCACTATCTACGCCTTCCCTCACTTTTTCTGCCTCCCTGCGTGCTTTCTTGGCTGCACTTTTCACTAAAGACTGTTTATAGAAGTATTTACCCACTTTCAAGGGCGTACGGGCAGGCAAAGGGGAAGGTCCTGGCGTAGGGCTAGGGCTAGGCCTACCCTGACCTACGAAACTAGGCGAAGGGGTTGGCTCTAGCACACTTGGTACTTCAATAGCACCTTCCTCCACCACTTCCACATCAGGATCATCACTACAATCACCCCCCTCAAATAAATCAACATTGTCATCAGCACCAAATCCCACAAAATCGTCAATTTCGCTCCCACTTCTACTCTGAATATAGAGGTTTTTGTCCACAGAGCTTTCACCACTGCTCAAATCCTGGTTGAAAAGTTCACGGTGTATTGCACTGTCACTTAGCAAACGTTTCACTTTCCTTACTTTCCTTTTCTTCTCGGTTGGCAGAGGCGTAGATGTTGCAAGTGGGGTAGCACTGGGACGCGCGGGAGATTGCACAGTATCGGACGCGTCGGAATTCACTTTTTTGCTGTAGCTCTCAATGGCGGCAACGTAGGAACTGATAAGCGTGGTAGTTGAGGCTTGGTGGCGCTACGATCGCCCCCGCAAAGTAAAATTTGCCCGCGCGAAATTTAAAGCACGCTTTCAAGCAAATGCCTTACATAAGGCATACCGGGTTGCGGCCCTTCAGCCGCGCTGTCCTTACCTAAGGCAGCCCGGGTAGGAAGGGTTAAACAGTTAGTGCTAACACAAGGTTATATTCCATAATCGGCGGGACAGGATTAAATATCACTGTTGCTGGTCACTTTCCATTCACATCGCAGTTATTGGACGAAACAATTTGAACAATGACGTAACCTTTAGAAATAGTAAGGCTATTTGGCGTACTCGCTTTAAACAACAATCATCCTCACAGTATTCATTCAGTAGCAGACGCAGCGATGGGAGAGAATTGCTTAAGGAGGTAGTAGTTATTTTTAAGTCTATATATTTATATATATATATTTATTTAGTTATTTATATATTTCACAGTTTCCTCACAAGACCTTCATCAAGCATAAAAATACACCCTCTAGAGTCTAGACCCCCTTCAAAATAAACTTGTACAATTTTCGGTAGAAAAATGGTTCCTCCTACAATCTATCTCTAGCCAGCAAATAATCGACACCTAGTTGGTAAGAAAAGTCTTAATACTGACAAAGAAATGGGGCAAAAAGTCATAAAACAGCCAGACTAATGGGCAGATTGTCTTAAAATCTCAAAAACTACTGGGACTAGGCATGAGGGAGAAGGGTAACCAGAAATAAATAAACAATCATCTTCCCTTAAGAACACAATCATAAGATTTCTTCCCATATTCCCTTACACAGGTGTGTGTTTGTGGGAGGGGGGGACCTAATGTATGATTAAATGTTTGTAAAATTACTTATTAATATGTTATATTCTCAACCTAATGATCGTTGGTGAGTGTTCCTTTGTTTCAAAATTATCATAGAGTGGAGTTCATGTAATCAAGGCAGCAACTGTACCTGGAGATAATCGTTGGTGAGTGTTTGCATGTAGACAGAGATAGGTGTTCCTGTATTCAAGTTGGTAACTGTACAATGAAGGTAATCGTTGGTCTATGTTCGCTTGTCTAGCGTGTATAGGATACAAGGATGTCCATGTTTTCACCTCATCAACTCTACCTTGAGATAATTGTTGATGAGTGTTTGTCTGTCTAGATATTTATCATAAACGTTGTATTTGTTACCGCAGAGAGGTGTTTAGGAACTTCAGGAATTAGTTGTACATGGATGGGAATATTAGTGAGTTTTTAAATAGCTATACTCTGTTTCAAATACGTATAGCCAAACTCTTGAACATTAATCTTTATAACTCACGAACGACTAGAGTAATCGAGCTGATATTTCTACCATTTGGGAAGGGTCAGCCTGGGAATAGGTGTGGACATTTACAGCCTATTTGCTCTATCCTTACTTTAAGTTATGGAAGTTAGGGTTCACAATTTCTGGACTACCTATTTGGAACTGGGTAGGCCTATATCTATAGTGCTATATAATCACGAGACAATCAGTTATTCACACCACCAATTATACCTGGAGATGATGATTGGTAAGTATTCGTTAGTCTCAGTATTAGAACAACGTGGTGTTCAGGTGTTCCAGGCATCAACTGTACCCGGTGATGGTCATTGGTAAGTGTTCACCTGTCTATATAATATCATATAGTAATGTTTAGGTATTAACGAATCAACCTTCTCTGTACCGGTGACATGGGTTTTTAGTTGATATCAACTACATTTAAACGATTTTTTAAAGCTTAGGATGGATATTTGATAGCTAAAAGGATTAATGGAGATAGTCTACAGCCTTTTAATGGGTAGACGTCCTTCCTAAGCGAATACAATTGTATAATAATTGCCAGAATATAATGATAAGAACGTCTCCGGTACAGCACGGGTTAAATGTTCCCTATACAATGTTATGATACAAAGATGTTCCAGTATTAAAGATACCAACTGTACCTGTAAATGATCGTGTGTGAGTGTTTACCTTTGTCAATATAATCATAGAGAGGTGTCCATATATTGAAGGCAGCAACTGTACAATGGATGTGGAGGTTAATCAAGGGGGGACGGCCGTATTACTTTGATTATGTATTTATCTTTTGATTATTTTGTTAGTTTCCTCCCTAGACCTCCACCAAGCTTTAAAAACCACCCTAAGATAAATGTCTACATTTTTTTATACAACAATGTCCCGGCCGAAGGTCGATTACTACTATATTACAGGCTTGCTATTGCTATATTACTACTATATTACAGGCTTGCTATCGCTATATTACTACTATATTACAGGCTTGCTATCGCTATATTACTACTATATTACAGGCTTGCTATCGCTATATTACTACTATATTACAGGCTTGCTATCGCTATATTACTACTATATTACAGGCTTGCTATCGCTATATTACTACTATATTACAGGCTTGCTATCGCTATATTACTACTATATTACAGGCTTGCTATCGCTATATTACTACTATATTACAGGCTTGCTATCGCTATATTACTACTATATTACAGGCTTGCTATCGCTATATTACTACTATATTACAGGCTTGCTATCGCTATATTACTACTATATTACAGGCTTGCTATCGCTATATTACTACTATATTACAGGCTTGCTATCGCTATATTACTACTATATTACAGGCTTGCTATCGCTATATTACTACTATATTACAGGCTTGCTATCGCTATATTACTACTATATTACAGGCTTGCTATCGCTATATTACTACTATATTACAGGCTTGCTATCGCTATATTACTACTATATTACAGGCTTGCTATCGCTATATTACTACTATATTACAGGCTTGCTATCGCTATATTACTACTATATTACAGGCTTGCTATCGCTATATTACTACTATATTACAGGCTTGCTATCGCTATATTACTACTATATTACAGGCTTGCTATCGCTATATTACTACTATATTACAGGCTTGCTATCGCTATTTTACTACTATATTACAGGCTTGCTATCGCTATATTACTACTATATTACAGGCTTGCTATCGCTATATTACTACTATATTACAGGCTTGCTATCGCTATTTTACTACTATATTACAGGCTTGCTATCGCTATATTACTACTATATTACAGGCTTGCTATCGCTATATTACTACTATATTACAGGCTTGCTATCGCTATATTACTACTATATTACAGGCTTGCTATCGCTATATTACTACTATATTACAGGCTTGCTATCGCTATATTACTACTATATTACAGGCTTGCTATCGCTATATTACTACTATATTACAGGCTTGCTATCGCTATATTACTACTATATTACAGGCTTGCTATCGCTATATTACTACTATATTACAGGCTTGCTATCGCTATATTACTACTATATTACAGGCTTGCTATCGCTATATTACTACTATATTACAGGCTTGCTATCGCTATATTACTACTATATTACAGGCTTGCTATCGCTATATTACTACTATATTACAGGCTTGCTATCACTATATTACTACTATATTACAGGCTTGCTATCGCTATATTACTACTATATTACAGGCTTGCTATCGCTATATTACTACTATATTACAGGCTTGCTATCGCTATTTTACTACTATATTACAGGCTTGCTATCGCTATATTACTACTATATTACAGGCTTGCTATCGCTATATTACTACTATATTACAGGCTTGCTATCGCTATATTACTACTATATTACAGGCTTGCTATCGCTATATTACTACTATATTACAGGCTTGCTATCGCTATATTACTACTATATTACAGGCTTGCTATCGCTATATTACTACTATATTACAGGCTTGCTATCGCTATATTACTACTATATTACAGGCTTGCTATCGCTATATTACTACTATATTACAGGCTTGCTATCGCTATATTACTACTATATTACAGGCTTGCTATCGCTATATTACTACTATATTACAGGCTTGGTATCACTATATTACTACTATATTACAGGCTTGCTATCGCTATATTACTACTATATTACAGGCTTGCTATCGCTATATTACTACTATATTACAGGCTTGCTATCACTATATTACTACTATATTACAGGCTTGCTATCGCTATATTACTACTATATTACAGGCTTGCTATCGCTATATTACTACTATATTACAGGCTTGCTATCGCTATTTTACTACTATATTACAGGCTTGCTATCGCTATATTACTACTATATTACAGGCTTGCTATCGCTATATTACTACTATATTACAGGCTTGCTATCGCTATTTTACTACTATATTACAGGCTTGCTATCGCTATATTACTACTATATTACAGGCTTGCTATCGCTATATTACTACTATATTACAGGCTTGCTATCGCTATATTACTACTATATTACAGGCTTGCTATCGCTATATTACTACTATATTACAGGCTTGCTATCGCTATATTACTACTATATTACAGGCTTGCTATCGCTATATTACTACTATATTACAGGCTTGCTATCGCTATATTACTACTATATTACAGGCTTGCTATCGCTATATTACTACTATATTACAGGCTTGCTATCGCTATATACTACTATAATACAGGCTTGCTATCGCTATATTACTACTATATTACAGGCTTGCTATCGCTATATTACTACTATATTACAGGCTTGCTATCGCTATATTACTACTATATTACAGGCTTGCTATCGCTATTTTACTACTATATTACAGGCTTGCTATCGCTATATTACTACTATATTACAGGCTTGCTATCGCTCGCCAGGACCAATTACTACTATATTACAGGCTTGCTATCGCTATATTACTACTATATTACAGGCTTGCTATCGCTATATTACTACTATATTACAGGCTTGCTATCGCTATATTACTACTATATTACAGGCTTGCTATCGCTATATTACTACTATATTACAGGCTTGCTATCGCTATATTACTACTATATTACAGGCTTGCTATCGCTATATTACTACTATATTACAGGCTTGCTATCGCTATATTACTACTATATTACAGGCTTGCTATCGCTATATTACTACTATATTACAGGCTTGCTATCGCTATATTACTACTATATTACAGGCTTGCTATCGCTATATTACTACTATATTACAGGCTTGCTATCGCTATATTACTACTATATTACAGGCTTGCTATCGCTATATTACTACTATATTACAGGCTTGCTATCGCTATATTACTACTATATTACAGGCTTGCTATCGCTATATTACTACTATATTACAGGCTTGCTATCGCTATATTACTACTATATTACAGGCTTGCTATCGCTATATTACTACTATATTACAGGCTTGCTATCGCTATATTACTACTATATTACAGGCTTGCTATCGCTATATTACTACTATATTACAGGCTTGCTATCGCTATATTACTACTATATTACAGGCTTGCTATCGCTATATTACTACTATATTACAGGCTTGCTATCGCTATATTACTACTATATTACAGGCTTGCTATCGCTATATTACTACTATATTACAGGCTTGCTATCTCTATATTACTACTATATTACAGGCTTGCTATCGCTATATTACTACTATATTACAGGCTTGCTATCGCTATATTACTACTATATTACAGGCTTGCTATCACTATATTACTACTATATTACAGGCTTGCTATCGCTATATTACTACTATATTACAGGCTTGCTATCGCTATATTACTACTATATTACAGGCTTGCTATCGCTATATTACTACTATATTACAGGCTTGCTATCGCTATATTACTACTATATTACAGGCTTGCTATCGCTATATTACTACTATATTACAGGCTTGCTATCGCTATATTACTACTATATTACAGGCTTGCTATCGCTATATTACTACTATATTACAGGCTTGCTATCGCTATATTACTACTATATTACAGGCTTGCTATCGCTATATTACTACTATATTACAGGCTTGCTATCGCTATATTACTACTATATTACAGGCTTGCTATCGCTATATTACTACTATATTACAGGCTTGCTATCGCTATATTACTACTATATTACAGGCTTGCTATCGCTATATTACTACTATATTACAGGCTTGCTATCGCTATATTACTACTATATTACAGGCTTGCTATCGCTATATTACTACTATATTACAGGCTTGCTATCGCTATATTACTACTATATTACAGGCTTGCTATCGCTATATTACTACTATATTACAGGCTTGCTATCGCTATATTACTACTATATTACAGGCTTGCTATCGCTATATTACTACTATATTACAGGCTTGCTATCGCTATATTACTACTATATTACAGGCTTGCTATCGCTATATTACTACTATATTACAGGCTTGCTATCGCTATATTACTACTATATTACAGGCTTGCTATCGCTATATTACTACTATATTACAGGCTTGCTATCGCTATATTACTACTATATTACAGGCTTGCTATCGCTATATTACTACTATATTACAGGCTTGCTATCGCTATATTACTACTATATTACAGGCTTGCTATCGCTATATTACTACTATATTACAGGCTTGCTATCGCTATATTACTACTATATTACAGGCTTGCTATCGCTATATTACTACTATATTACAGGCTTGCTATCGCTATATTACTACTATATTACAGGCTTGCTATCGCTATATTACTACTATATTACAGGCTTGCTATCGCTATATTACTACTATATTACAGGCTTGCTATCGCTATATTACTACTATATTACAGGCTTGCTATCGCTATATTACTACTATATTACAGGCTTGCTATCGCTATATTACTACTATATTACAGGCTTGCTATCGCTATATTACTACTATATTACAGGCTTGCTATCGCTATATTACTACTATATTACAGGCTTGCTATCGCTATATTACTACTATATTACAGGCTTGCTATCGCTATATTACTACTATATTACAGGCTTGCTATCGCTATATTACTACTATATTACAGGCTTGCTATCGCTATATTACTACTATATTACAGCTTGCTATCGCTATTTACTACTATATTACAGGCTTGCTATCGCTATATTACTACTATATTACAGGCTTGCTATCGCTATATTACTATATTACAGGCTTGCTATCGCTATATTACTACTATATTACAGGCTTGCTATCGCTATATTACTACTATATTACAGGCTTGCTATCGCTATATTACTACTATATTACAGGCTTGCTATCGCTATATTACTACTATATTACAGGCTTGCTATCGCTATATACTACTATATTACAGGCTTGCTATCGCTATATTACTACTATATTACAGGCTTGCTATCGCTATATTACTACTATATTACAGGCTTGCTATCGCTATATTACTACTATATTACAGGCTTGCTATCGCTATATTACTACTATATTACAGGCTTGCTATCGCTATATTACTACTATATTACAGGCTTGCTATCGCTATTTTACTACTATATTACAGGCTTGCTATCGCTATATTACTACTATATTACAGGCTTGCTATCGCTATATTACTACTATATTACAGGCTTGGTATCGCTATTTTACTATATTACAGGCTTGCTATCGCTATATTACTACTATATTACAGGCTTGCTATCGCTATATTACTACTATATTACAGGCTTGCTATCGCTATATTACTACTATATTACAGGCTTGCTATCGCTATATTACTACTATATTACAGGCTTGCTATCGCTATATTACTACTATATTACAGGCTTGCTATCGCTATATTACTACTATATTACAGGCTTGCTATCGCTATATTACTACTATATTACAGGCTTGCTATCGCTATATTACTACTATATTACAGGCTTGCTATCGCTATATTACTACTATATTACAGGCTTGCTATCGCTATATTACTACTATATTACAGGCTTGCTATCGCTATATTACTACTATATTACAGGCTTGCTATCGCTATATTACTACTATATTACAGGCTTGCTATCGCTATATTACTACTATATTACAGGCTTGCTATCGCTATATTACTACTATATTACAGGCTTGCTATCGCTATATTACTACTATATTACAGGCTTGCTATCGCTATATTACTACTATATTACAGGCTTGCTATCGCTATATTACTACTATATTACAGGCTTGCTATCGCTATATTACTACTATATTACAGGCTTGCTATCGCTATATTACTACTATATTACAGGCTTGCTATCGCTATATTACTACTATATTACAGGCTTGCTATCGCTATATTACTACTATATTACAGGCTTGCTATCGCTATATTACTACTATATTACAGGCTTGCTATCGCTATATTACTACTATATTACAGGCTTGCTATTGCTATATTACTACTATATTACAGGCTTGCTATCGCTATATTACTACTATATTACAGGCTTGCTATCGCTATATTACTACTATATTACAGGCTTGCTATCGCTATATTACTACTATATTACAGGCTTGCTATCGCTATATTACTACTATATTACAGGCTTGCTATCGCTATATTACTACTATATTACAGGCTTGCTATCGCTATATTACTACTATATTACAGGCTTGCTATCGCTATATTACTACTATATTACAGGCTTGCTATCGCTATATTACTACTATATTACAGGCTTGCTATCGCTATATTACTACTATATTACAGGCTTGCTATCGCTCGCCAGGAAAAAATCGACACCTAAATTGCATGAAAGGTCTTAATATTGACAAAGAAATTGGGTGATAGGTCTTGATATCGCCAAACGAATGAGCCGAACGTCTTAAAATCTGTAAGCTAATGGGGCTAAACATGAGGAAGAAGGGGGGGCCAGAAAAATCAACACTCTCCCCTTACTCTTCTGTCTGGGTATACTTAGAGAGAGGTGTTCAAGTCCTTAACCCTTTCTGTACCTGTGCCATCATTTACATTATATTCTGGCAACTAGTAGACGATAATATTCAGCTTACCAATTAAAAGGTTACAGACTATCTCAATTAATCCATTTAGCTACCATATATCGTTCCTAAGCTTAAGAAATTCGTCTTAATGTAGCTAGAATCAAATAAAAATGACGTGGTCGGTACATAATGGGTTAAGGCATGGAGTGGAGTGTACCTGTAGATGGTCGTTGGTTAGTGTTTGTTTGTCATCTTCTTCACCCTCACCACCACCACCACTGCCTCTCCGTTGGCTTCTCCTTAAGATGTCGCGGTTCCAGTGACCCATCTACAGAAGGGAGACAGTTTAAGGGGAGATTTGTATTTTTTTTGTTATATATATATATATATATATATTTTTTTTTTAATTTACGTATATATTTATTATTTTCCTTAGTGTCCTCCCTGGAGGTCCCGACTGAAGGCCGGTTCCTCCTAAATTACAGGATCGCTATCGCTCGCCAGGAAAAAAAATAGATACCCAAATGGCACAAAAGGTCTTAAAATCGCCAAACTAATGGGGCGAACGTCTTACAATTTGGTCTAAACATGAGGGAGAAGGTGGTCCAGCTCCCTTTAACATGGATATTTGCTAAATAGAATGGAGGAACTGCAAACTAATTAAATGAAAACCCAGCCTATATACAGACCCTGGGCATAATCTGTTGTGGATTGAAGGATAATGGAAAGTTTGTCAGAGGAAAAGGCATAAATTAACGCTGAAAGGGATAAGTTTTGTAGAAGAGTAACTGTTAGATCCAAGCACTAACAGAATGGATAAAAAACACCATCTGAGGAAGAGCACTTTATTGACATTTCGCAGATAGCTTCATCAGTGACCTGATGAAGCTATCTGCGAAACGTTGTCAATAAAGTGCTCTTCCTCAGATGGTGTTTTTTATCCATTCTGTCTACTTTTCAAGTACCGCTCAACACTAACAGAAGCCTAGTAACACGGGGAAAGATGCGCAGAGCACAACTGAATATTTACTATTTATTATTTAGCATAATAATAATAATAATAATAATAATAATATTTTTTTTATTAATTTCACCACAACACCAAACACCTCCAATGAAATTAATGAAAGCTTATATGTGATCCACCAGGATTCGAACCTGGGTTATCACACACATATTTTTAAACACCTTCACCATTACACTACCAAGACGGTTAAAGGTTTATGCACACGCCTACGACTTATTATCCATTCTCGAATACTGGATATTAAACTAATCATGTTCATATTCCCACCACACTATGGTAGCCTATTTTTTAAGTGAGAGGAAAGAATATTCATGGGACACATATCATATAAACTCAAATACAAATTATAATAATTAAAGTTGCAAGCAAGCTTATCTGGGGTTCAAGCGGTTTTGCAAGCAGGGTATTGTGTTGGATACAAGAGCTGTGTCACAGATATCAAAAGATTATTTAACTTGTCGGGCATGAAGAAACTACAGAAAGAACAGATTACAGCCATTTTGGCTGTGGACATTTAGGAGTGTAGAGCTTTTGGTTGTGGCCGTTTATGAGTGTGGCTGTTTTCTGGTTGTGACCGTGTATAAGTGTGGCCATAGATGTTGTGATATTATCATCATTCTGACTTTAGTTTCAACCTTTGTGGCATTGTCCTTATATAATTAGGTTATTACTTCAGCATTACTAAATACAATAACGTACTATACTTTATTTTGTTTTGAGCATTACTACATAATAAATAAGCAAAACTAGGGGATTCGGGGAACTGAGACTGTTGACTGAAAACGTTGTGTGGAAAACCGAATAAGTCTTTAATCTCATTTCTGTATAGACAGTTTCTCAAAACTGCGGCCAAATTATTCCACCAATATCTATTTGGAATTGCTAGCCTTACCCAACTACGCAAAAATGGCTTTGATCATCCGTGTAGTTTTCAAGAAATGGATTTTCAAATGAATTTGAAGTTTCTACAAGATGTGGATGAGGGAGACAAAAGGCATAACTGCCTGTAACGAGTGCCTCCCCCAGAGTTGAAAGAGTGACAGGACCAAAATCAATGAATGTTTGAGCCAAAATGTCTGGACAAACAGAGTTCGAAGCAATTTAAGTCATAGGATATGGGAAAGCTGGATTCAGGGAGAGAGCTTCAGAGCTCAGCAGTTGAATAGAAGAAAGATTGGGAGTATCGTTTCATTCTTGAGTTGGAGAATTGCACTTAGCCCCTTTCGGTCTCTGGATTCCACTCATTTCAACCCTGCCCAATTTTGCCCAATTTCACCGCTCAGAATAGTTTAGACCAATTTGAATTACACTTCTGAGCCTGGACACTCAAAGATTCATTAAGGGAAAATTTGTATGTATTTGCTCAATTATTTATCTATTAATTTTTGTCTTTACTTTGTTCCCAAGACCTCCATCAATGTTAAAAGAAATGCACCCAAGAACCCCCCATTGAGATATATTAGTACATTTTTTGGTAGAAAAATTTCCCGACCAAGGGCTAGTTCCTCCTTAACCCGGTAAAAATAAGACTACGGTATTTGAAACGTCTTGCCATGCGAAAGTATTTTGGTTCATTCCCGACGAAAATCGTAATTTTACCATAAATATCGTTATTACTTATTCATATGCGCCTATTTTATGTTTAATATAAAGATGTTAACATTTAAGAGCAATAAAACAAGTGGGATTAGTATTTAGGGGTTGAAAAAGACGTATTATTGCAGACCGGTCCATTCATGAGGGGAGAGCCGCCGCGGCATATATCCTCTCCTCCCGAGTTCTCAAGCCACACTGACAGCTCTAAGTAGAAGTCTCTCTGTTGCAAGGATCTCTAGATGCCTCGCCCATGCTATAGAGACAGCGTGAAGGAAATTTGCGCCGAAAGTTACCCAATAAAAGGGGGAATAAGAGGAAAAATAGGTGATAATTGAGGAGGGGAGAAGGTGGGGGGTTGGGACACATATATAGGAATGGTAGAAAGTAATGGAGGGAAATTATCTCACCTAATCATATATTGCTTTGTTTTGAGTGCCACTGGGGTGTTTTAAAAGGCTCTTTTTAGGCCTTGGATCTTATGAGAACCTTCGCCTTCCACCACCAACCTCTTATGAGGACGCTTGTCTTTCCCGGGCTAATTGCAGTCTCGTTATTGCTTGCCAGGAAAAAATCGACACCTCAATGGCACAAAAAGTCTTAAAATTGACAAATAATGGAGCAAAAGGTCTTAAAATTGCTAAGGTAATGGGATAAAAAATTTAAAATTTGAAAATTAATGAGGCTAAGCATGAGGGAGAAGGGGGTCCAGTAAAAAAAATTCCCTTAAATTACGGAGAGGGGGAGAGGCCTAACGCACCCATGAATGAACAGCTTCTTCCTTCTCCATCATGTCCAAACTTTTTTAAACTTTTAAACTAGGCAAACTTAAGGGGACCGACCAGTTAATTTAGGCTAAAAAAACTCTAAATCCTGAAAACACCAATAGGTGTTTACTCAACAAGAGTCAACATCCCTTCATAAGCCAGTGAAATGTTATTAGTGAAAACCCATTGGAAATAGTATTTTTTTAGGTTTTCCAAACTTTTCCTGTAATTCTAAAAACGTTATATAGCGAACTTTGAAATTAACATGCTCAGTAACTACTGGTCGTACGAGGAGCATACCTATATAAATCGAAAGAGCGTAAGCTACTCTACAACCTACCATACGCTTTATCTTCTACTTTGCCATGTTCCCGCATAAAATATTGTAAATCTAAAAAACAAAAGTAAAAATGTTCACCTAATGACAGACTTTCACCTGTTTTTCTCAGAACCTATATTGCCGCACTATCGGATGTTATTTTACAGTTATTATTGGACCTATAGGAATGGTGTATATACCATTGGAAAGGTAATTAAAAACACTAAAAGGTCTATAAACCAAATTTACTCTAATAATTTAAAAAAATCACAATATGTCGTCAAAGTTGTAATTTTTCTATAAATATATTCGCCTGAATCCGTCATCACCTAAATCGAACAAATACACAAAATATATAAAATGTGTTTTATAGAAACTATACATACACCTTTTGTGAGTTGTTTGATCACATAAAACATGTGCTATGGGGATTTCTGTAGGAGTTTATCATTTTCTGCAGTGCTATGATTTTCATTTTTTTTTTACCTAAATTGCAAGAAAAAAGCAAAAATAAAATAAAATAAAAATTTTGTTTATCTAGTTTTATGGTCATATACACCTGTGCCAAATTTCATTTAAATTGATAGCAAGACCTGGAAGTAGCGTAATTATCCGGTCGGTCCCCTTAAGAGGACCGACCGGTTAATTACAAACTTCCAGGTCTTACTTTCAATTTAAATTAAATTTGGCACAGGTGTATATTATGACCATAAAACTAGATCAAAAAAAAAAAAAAAAAAAAATTTGTTTTGGCTTTTTTCTTGCAATTTAGGTAAAAAAACTTTGAAAAGCATAGCACTGCAGAAAATTATAAACTCCTACAGAAATCCCCATAGCACATGTTTTATGTGATCAAACAACTCACAAAAGGTGTATCTGTAGTTTCTATAAAAAACATTTTATATATTTTGTGTATTTGTTCGATTTAGGTGATTACGGATTCAGGCGAATATATTTATAGAAAATTACAACTTTGACGACATATTGTGAAAAAAAATAAATGACTAGAGTAAATTGGCTTTATAGGCCTTTTAGTGTTTTTCATTACCTTTCCAATGGTATATACACCATTCCTATAGGTCCAATAATAACTGTAGAATAACATCCGATAGTGCGGCAATATAGGTTCTGAGAAAAACAGGTGAAAGTCTAAGGTAATTAGGTGAACATTTTTACTTTTGTTTTTTAGATTTACAATATTTTACGCAGGAACATGGCAAAGTAGAAGATAAAGCGTATGGGAGGTTGTAGAGTAGCTTACGCTCTTTCGATTTATATAGGTATGCTCCTCGTACGACCAGTAGTTACTGAGCATGTTAATTTCAAAGTTCACTATATAACGTTTTTAGAATTACAGGAAAAGTTTGGAAAACATAAAAAAAACTATTTCCAATGGGTTTTCACTAATAACATTTCACTGGCTTATGAAGGGATGTTGACTCTTGTTGAGTAAACACCTATTGGTATTTTCAGGATTTAGAGTTTTTTAAACCTAAATTAACCGGTCGGTCCCCTTAAGGACAACCAAACTGTGCACACTCTTAAAAGCCTCCACTCCTTAACGGGCACAACCAAAAAGGACACTCCTAAATTATCACATAACTTAAAGGTCACAACGTCACTCCTTAATGGTTACACTCCTAAACAGCCATGGTCAAAACCAAAACGACCACACTCTAAAACGCCTACACTCCATAATGGCCACACTCCTTAACAGCCACAACCAAAGTGGCCACATTCCTTAATAACCAAAACGGCAACACTCATAAACAGCCACAGCCATAATGGCCACACTTTTTAATGGCTACAACTAAAATGGCCACATATTTCATATTCACTCTTGATCATTAACTTGCCTTGACCCATCTACAGCTACACCATATAATGTGGTGATGGACTGGTCTATCATTGTGAGAACTGAGTGATCTCTGCCATACCCATAGCTTACTCTGACTGTTCCTTTTACTCAATATTTTCTAGATCTCAAGTGACTGCGTCTCTTCCGTGAATTAACCTCCCAATCTACCAATATTGGAAGCCAAAGCGTCACATTTTTCCTCTGCCCCTCAACTTTCTCTTCAAAATTGCTGAGGGGCACAGGGCCCTGGATGGGGCTTTGGTTTCCCGGGCGTTTCCTCACCCTCCTCAGCTCCCCGCCATGGAGTGGCTTCGGTCACCCAGGATTTATTGTGGTCGGCAGGGAGGGTTCTGTGGGGGCGCTCGGTTATGGCCTTGGCCTTGCTCGGGGCCTTGGAGCTGTTCGGCCAGGCAGCTTGGGGAACAACAACAACAACAACACCATATAATATTTACACAGATGTATCACCTTTATATAATCATGTAATATCTATGTTATATCATTTATGAAAATGTATGTGTTTTTCAGTATGTAGTAATATTAAAATTATATAACATTTTAAAAATACATAATAATTTTTCCACATCTAGGCCATAATATAGCTATTCCTAGCCCAATAATATATCTACATGTGTGAATCACTTCCATGTAAGCTTATTTCTAAGACTTATCCTGGATAATAAAACAATATCTAGGTTATTTTCGGTAAAAAAAAAATCTATTATGTAGTAATGCTCAAAACAAATAATAATATAGTATGTTATTGTATTTATTAATGCTAAAATAATAACCTTATTATATAGAACACCACAATGGCTGAAGCAAAACTCAAAATGATAACAAAGACCTCAACTTCAAATGCCACACTTATACACAGCTACACTCATAAACAGCCACAACCAAAAGAGCTACACTCCTAAAAGGCCACGGCCAAAATGGCTACAATCTGTTCCTTCTGTAGTTTCTCCATGCCAATAAGTTGAATGTTCTTTTGATATATGTGACATAGACCTTGTATCCAACAAAATACCCTGCGTGCAAAACGGCTTGAACCCCGGACAACGTTGCTTGCAACTTTAATTATTCATTTTATTACTAGCATTATTATTGGTGGTAGTGGTAGTAGTAGTAGAGTTAGCAGAAGTAGTAGTATTGACTTACCAGGCCCGACTCTACGACTCTGTTGACCACTCGGTCAAAGTTAGGTTTATAGGGCGCTTTCTTCGGCATCACCAAAGCGATCCTGTAGGCGAAGACAGAAGGAGGTAGTCAGCTTAGTGAAATACGTACAGACAGTTTGTCATTAATACGAAAATACAAAAAGTTTATCAAAATTGCAAGACGGACAGACCATCACCTTTTAGGGTCGAGTCACACCAACCCCTGAACCAGACATACAGAATACCAACGCAAATATGTTCGATCAGTTACATCAGAGAAAAACGACTTGTAATATCTTTACATTATGAGTGAGCCTTTCACACTGCCACACCAGCTTATATCAGATATTATCTAGTGTGGCAGTGTGAACGGCTGACCCAAAATGCGAAGTAATGTAACAGGTTATTCCATAGCTCGCATAAGCTTGCCACTTGTCCATTGATGATATTGTACAGGGGTGTACAGTCATTAGTAAGTGGGTGAGAGTACTTTTGAAGTTTGTCTAGGATCTTCTGTCGATCTTGTTTTTCCAACTCTCGCCTTTTTTTCCTGTTTTTTTTTTCAACAGGTGCAGTAGCAGTTTTACTTTCCGAGTTGCAATGTTTACATCAAAATAAAACTCATATCTTTAAAAAATTATGAGGTTGGGTAATTTTAGGATTTATATAGTTATCCATGGTGGCTATATTGGATTCTGGATAGTTGAAGGAATTTTAGGAGATTAAACCCATGTTATTTGGATTCCTTGGGGTCGAAAACATAGGTCTGGACATCTTTATGAAGTCTTTATGTTGCTTTTCTATCACAATATTCTGTATTTAGTTATACCTAATTAATATGATAATTAGGTCAATTATGCAAAATTCTACACAGATACTGTAACAGTCCGAAATATTGCTCAACAGATATTGTAATCTTAAATTATTTTGGCCTCAAGACTCTAGAGGTATGGGAACTTCAAACCGTACAAGAGACTGAATTTGATAGGTAGGTATTCAGTTGATATGGTATGGGTAGATTTCTTATAGGGATATTATTCTTATAGAGTTACTTCATTAATATTCCAGTTCTTAGCTAGTTTTATAGTATATGTTCAAGGGTCAACCAACCAAGCTTAATCAATGCCTATTCTAATAGGATTTCAAAACCAAGAAATAATTTAATTATTATTATTATTATTATTATTAAAGTAAAGTAAAGTTAAAAGATTAATATAATTACAAGAAATTTGAATTACTAATTGAATTATTTACAGAGATTAAATAAAAAAAGTAAAATATTAGTTATAACTCTTACAAATAAAAACAAATAAATATAAATATATAAAAAAATTATAAACTAAAAACATGAAATTATGACATTGAAATATAGTCACGTGCTCAATCCCGGTTAATGAAGATTGTTAGCCTAGGCGTCACACTCTCTAGTTGGTAGGTTGAAGAGAAGGTAAGTAACAACCCGACTGTACTCCATGTATTCACAGAGACACCACCCCGAGCTATAGTCCAAGTAACACTGAAGTTAGTCTAAAAATAAGATCACTCATAGACTCGGGAAAGAGCTGGTCACTAAGAAAAGAAACTCGCTCCCTAGTGGTGTGGGGCGAGTTAACGATCATTGAAGAGTATATACAAAAGGTTCATGGCGCTGGTGTGGTGCTTTGAAGCTCCATGTAGAGGTAGAGTTGGTTGGATGAGGCTTCAGGAAGGGTTGAGCAGGCTCGGAGTGTGGTGCTTTGAAGCTCCATGTAGAGGTAGAGTTGGTTGGATGAGGCTTCAGGAAGGGTTGAGCAGGCTCGGATTGTGGTGCTTTGAAGCTCCATGTAGAGGTAGGGTTGGTTGTATGAGGCTTCAGGAAGGGTTGAGCAGGCTCGGAGTTTCGAGGGAAGTAACACCTCCCCCCCTAAGTCCCTGAAAGGTGTTGAAGAGGACTGAAATAAGAAGGAGGGAGAGACTCTGAGACCGTGGACGTACTCCTGGACAAAGTATCGGCAATTAGGTTGTCCACACCTCTAATATGCCGAACAATGAGTAGGTACTCTTGTAGCTGCAGGGCCCACCTTAGAATCCTCTGATTATTGTTCCTCATTTTATGTATGAAAGTTAAAGGGTTGTGATCGGTGTAGATGAAAATGGGAGACTGTTGAGGCAGGTAACACTCAAACTTCTTGATTGAAGACAACAATGCGAGGCCTTCTTTTTCAACTGTAGAGTAACCCCGCTGGTGTTTCTGCAATTTGGCCGAGAAGTAGGAGACGGGATGTAGGACACCATCTGCAAGGTTTTTCTGAAGAAGAACGGCCCCTACTCCTTGGTCACTTGCATCAACCTGGAGATGGGAAGGTACGGTGTGGTCAGGGGTTTGGAGCACAGGGTGCGAGGAGAGAAGGCGTTTGAGGTTGACGAAGGCTGCAGCACAGGCGGGACTGCAAACAAACCTAACTTTAGTACTAGTCAGGTCAGTTAATGGAGCAGAGATGGTGGCGAAGTTGCTGCAGAACCTCCTGTAAAAACCACACATCCCCAAAAACCGCATCAGGGACTTGCGGTCTGCTGGTTGAGGAAAGGTGGTGATGGCCACAATATTTGCATCCCTCGGGCGAGCGATACTCCATCCCACCACATGGCCGAGGTAGGTGACAGTCCCTCGTCCAAAACACGACTTGGCTAGGTTGATTGTGAAGCCAGTATAGGCGAGGCGAGACAGCAGTCCCTCCAGTCTGCGAGATGGTCCGTCCATGTACCTGAAGTAATCACAATGTCATCTAAGTAGGAATCAACACCCTCTAAATCTTGAATAGTATAGGAAATAATGCGTTGAAAAGTCGCAGGGGCATTGATCATTCCGAAAGGCATCACATTATACTGGAACAAACCATAAGGGGTTATGAATGCTGAAATAACCTTTGCTCTCTCGGTCATACCTATTTGATAGTATCCTTTTTGAAGGTCTATGGTGGATACATATTGACCGGTTCCTACTTTGTCAATTAGATCATCTATACGGGGAAGAGGATAAGCATCTGGCACAGTCACAGAAATCACCTTCTATAATCTGTACAAAGTCTAGAAGTGCCATCTGGCTTAGGGACTAGCAAGGAGGGTGATGCCCAGGGTGAGTGACTGGGTTCTATAAGGCCGTGTTCCAGCATAAGCTCAATTTCTTTCTTCATGATATTTTGCTTCGGAGGATTTAACCTATAAGCTGATTGTTTAATAGGTCTAACATCTGAGAAAAGTAGGACTACATCGGGAAGCTGGGAATTGCAAAAACCAGGGATATCTGAGGTGACCGAAGGAAACTTCAAAAGTACCGACTTAAGGTCATTTCTATGAGAAGGTGATATCTCATGCAAGTACCCATCTAAATGCTGGAACACTTCACTATTTTGGGGATTGCCACAAGGGGAAGGAAGATAAACCTCCTCAATCACTTCAGCATCACTCTCCTTAGACAACTCCTCAGACTTCATTGCAGTATTTACAATTAAGCAAGGTGTATTCTCCTCTAGTAACCTTTCAACGTAAGGTTTGATTTGATTGACCTGGACAAGCCGGCTATTTTTCCGACGATCTGGAGTGTTCACTACGTAATTGAGATCAGACAACTGAGTTATGATGTATGGTCCAGAATATTTACTTTTAAGAGGATGACCTGGAATGGGCAGAAAAAGGAGCACTTTTTCCCCAGAATTGAAAGTACGGTATTCAGATTTGAGATCATAGCGAGTTTTCAGATTTGACTGATTTTTATCCAAATTATCCAGGGCAAGAGTTCACACTTTAGACATTTTAAGTTTCAAAGCATTTATGTACTCTGACACAGTACGGGAGGGGTTATCAGAAACTGTATTGAACCACTGATCTTTCAGGACCTTCAAAGGGCCTCTGATCTGACGTCCATACAACAACTCAAAGGGGGAGTAACCTAGCGACTCCTGGGGGCATTCCCTGACAGCAAAAAGAAGAAAGTCAATGCTTTCATCCCACTCTTTCTCCGTCTCAAAACAGTAATTCTTTATCATACTCTTAAAACTCTGATGGAAACGTTCAAGGCAACCCTGTGTCTGAGGTCTGTACGCTGTGGACAAATGTGTTTGCACATCCAACTCTGTCATTACTTGACACATCAGCCAACTGGTAAAGTTAGATCCCTGGTCACTTTGGATATCTTTTGGAATGCCTACTTTAAGGCAATGGTTTTGGCCTTCATGTTCTTCAAAGGGAAAGCTTCAGGGTATCGGGTAGCGGCACACATGACAGTCAAAAGATATTGGTTTCCTCTCTTTGTTTTGGGAAGGGGTCCTACACAATCTATGACTATTTTTTCAAAGGGCTCTGACGTGACAGGGATAGGCTTAAGAGGTGCTTTGGAGATTACTTCATTTGGCTTACCCACCAGTTGGCAAGTGTGACAAGAACGGACATAGTTAGACACATCTTTCTTCATTCCTGGCCAAAAAAAATTATTTAGTATTTTCCTGTAGGTGTTGTTTTGACCTAAGTGTCCTGCTAGTTTATCATGAGCTAGCTCCATGACAGAAGAACGGATGGATGAAGGGATGATGATTTGATGTGTATTAGACCATGTATCTGTGTCAGGCTTATCAGGTGTGTGGAAGCTATGCATGAGAACTCCATCATGATAGTAAATGCTTGGATTCTTTCCATTCGCAGAAGTGTAATCAGCAAAATGTCTAAATTTTGCAAGAGTTTCATCAGATTCTTGAGCTTTAATGAGATTCTCTTTAGACATGATCTGAGTGAACAATGTCTCCTGACTTGATGTAGAGGGAGAGTCATGGAATACTAAGTTTTGAGAACGAGTAACTGCACATACAGGGAATATATGAGGGGTCTCTTTATCCATCCTCTCTGTAGGACTGGTAAGTAAGGGAGCTTCTCTCAACTTCAAGGCAGGAATCAGCCCATATCCAGCCAAGTCATTTCCCAGAAGGAAGGAAACTCCAGGCACAGGAAGGTCCTGCTCAAGGATGGCTACTTTAATCGTTCCCCGGAGTAACCCACTGTTAAGCACTATTTCAGCCATGTTAACTACTTTATTTGAATTCAAGAAATTAAGCTGGCTAACTTCCCCTGTATATCCAGTCTCAACGAAGGGCAAAGCTTTCTTTACTAATATGCTCTGGGCCGAGCCTGTATCCCTCAGAATTGTGACTGGATATTCCCTGGAATGTTCAAGAGTGGAGACGGTTCCTGGAACCTTGAAAGCAGAGAAAAGATCAGATGATTCAATTGATTGAATGCATATCACTGGTTTCCCAGTAGGTATGACAGATGGTGAACGAGAAGTGGCAATAGTGAGTTTGTAGGCAGATGAAGTTTTACAGCTAGGGTGTTGACATTGAAGGATGTTATGCCCTGTCCTTTTACAATATGTACAAAATTCCTCATTTCTTTTTTGATCTTTTGGTGTGGGATTTGAAGAACTTTGCAGCGAGCGGACTTCAGACACGGGGTAATTACTAGAGGGGAATCTAACAGTTGGTGTCCTAGACTTGTCTCGGTTTGGAATGCCCCTGTGAATTAAAGCATAAGAATCTGCCAACTTGGCACTCTTAGTGAGGTCACTTTCACCCTTCTCCTCAACGTACACCAGGATATTGAGTGGTAGTCTTCGCTTCCATTCTTCAAGAACCATCAGGTTAACTAAGTCTGTGAATGTGGTGATACGGGAAGAGTCCAGCCACTTCTTAAACATTCGAAACTTTTCCATTGCAAACTCTAAGTATGTGTGCGTTTCAGGCTTGCAGTAGTTTCTAAACTGTATACAATAACTGTCAGGGGTTATAGAATATGCATCAAGAATGGCTTTCTTTACAAACTCATAATCATCAATGTTTTCAAGGTTAGAGAAAATAGTGGAAGTTATTCCTACTAATTTAGGATGAAGTAGCCACGTCCACTCCTCCTTAGGACATTTAAGGTGTGCAGCGGTCTTTTCAAAAGTCTGGAAAGAAGCTTCCGGATCTTTCTCATTGAAAGTTGGAACTAAGGAGATATTCTTAGCCAAGTTGAAAGACTTCTTCAGTTTCTCTAGCTCTAGCTTTTCTGCCTCGAGTTTTTTGGTTTCTTCTAGATTTTGGATTTTTGCTATTTCTAACTGTCTGTTTGCATTCTCAAACTCTTCCTGCTTTTGTAGCTTAAGTTCCAACTGCCTATCTTTTTCCTTTTCCAGCAATTTTAACTGCCTATCTTTTTCCTTTTCCTGCAATTCTAACTGCCTATCTTTTTCCTTTTCCAGCAATTCTAACTGCCTATCTTTTTCCTTTTCCAGCAATTCTAACTGCCTATCTTTTTCCTTTTCCAGCAATTCTAACTGCCTATCTTTTTCCTTTTCAGCAATTCTAACTGCCTATCTTTTTCCTTTTCCTGCAATAACTGCCTATCTTTTTTCCAGCAATTCTAACTGCCTATCTTTTTCCTTTTCCAGTAATTCTAACTGCCTATCTTTTTCCTTTTCCAGTAATTCTAACTGCCTATCTTTTTCCTTTTCCTGCTGAAGTATGGCTAACCGTTCCCTTTCAAAGGCTATGCGCTCTCCTGACCATACATCCTGATTTGATCTATCAAATCTCTCAGGTGTTTCACTTTGTGTATCTTCATCATCTATCATAGATTTATGCATAGAAAGACTAGCTGGAGTAAACTCATCTACGGCTTCAGACGGTAAGAATTCTCTAGAAACTAATTCTTCTATGACGGTTTTTGATAATTTCTTTAGGTAAGATCCTGTGTAGCGGGAGGAACTGTTTTTCAGATGCCTATTTACTAAGAAACATTGGACAATATATTTAACCTAACCTAACCAAAACCTAACCTAACCTAGTATATTAGTGGACTATTTATGAATGTAAAATGTAAAAATATATTGTAACATTACCAAATTATTGAGATATAGGTACATGTCCTCCCGCTACACAGGATTATACCTTTCTGTAGTATGTGAACTCTCAAAAGGTATGTCAAAGTAAAAAGCAATATACTTCCATTCATCCTTAGAAATCACTTGATTTAAGAGTTTGTCAAGAGAGGGCTCATTACAAAAAGCATTTAATCTAAACTTGTCAGTCATTTTGAAAGATTTAATTAGGGTTGCGAAGGCTGCCGCTCAGCTAAACATAAGTGTGGCAAAATTTAAAAAAAAAAAAATCTCAAAACCTACACATGAATTAGATATGAGCACCACAGACTGGTACATACTAGATACTCAACAGTTGCTACGAAAACTATGGATCAGAGGCAAGGATATTGGGCAAGTATATACCAGTAATGATTTTCATACTAATGTTTCAGGCAAAGACACTAATCTCCTCCAATCAAAGATAATTAATGTGAAAACCGACAGACAAGAACGCAAGAAAGTAAACTCTGAACTATCCCGCATTTCTTAAACAAAAGTATAAAAGTGATACACGATCCCAAAACAATAGAATAAGAG